>CALQYR020007220.1:13460-70448 GCA_943334845.2 Auanema sp. JU1783 | reverse complement strand
ATTGAATTAGAACAAGACGTACAAGACGTTGAGGATCATCGTCAGTACAGTAACACAGAGCACATTTTTGTCACTAGAGCGCCGCTCTAAGATTGCCATCTTGAGTAGTAAGGCAAACCAATACATCTGCGCAAGTATTGCTTCTTCATTCGATAAGTCTTTGCTGTGATTCGAAATCAAACCAACAACTTGAGCAATTGACTTTCATTTAAACAACGAAACACAAATACTTACACCCCACCCAAACCCTTCTTGGACTCCTCTCCAGGAGTAGAAGCTCAAAATTGGGCTGGAAAAGATGATATGAGATGGACCTTTTTTTTCGAAACCGTACACTACAACTTTAATGTTTTATTAAATTTCGAAATGATATATCTAATCTCTACTTGACCATACCTGTAGTCATTCTGCATAGAAACAATTTGAGCAACGAAACAGCATGTTTAAAAGAGAAACTTAATTTTGAGAACAAAAGTCTAATTGTAGTCCGACTCGGAGAACCCAAGAGAACGACGTCTTCTCCGAACATCATCATGAATGGCTCCCAAATTTTCGTATGAGGAATCAAGGTAAAAGCATTTTTTCTCGCCATCAATGTTGACAACTTTTGTGTTCTATAAATGCTTCATGTAACGGAACCAATATACGTTAGACTAACCTTCGAGGCTTGCGCCCACCACACTGAAATCCATATCGACACGAAGGTACCCAATATCTGGAATATTGTAAGAATCATTCCGAATACATAATTTTTCGATTACCAAAATGAGAATCCAAATGACAAACGGCCAAAGTGATATGTTCGGGAACATATGACGACCGAATTTAACACATATTGTAGCTTCTAACGCACACACAGCCAAGTAAACCCAACATTGCATTCCCAATCGTTTAACAAGGGGATCAGTGGCATATAAATAATATTGTCTAAAAAACTCGAATGATCCCTAAAATAATTAATCTCCTCACCGAATGGAAGGGGCTGATATGAGAGCTATGAGAATTATTCTCCAAAATACAACAGGGTGTTTTGTATCAACTGAGAACACATGTTTCATGAAGAAAGTATTCAATTCTGTGAGCTATAAAACAACTTGATTGAATTGGAGAACTCAACTTCAAACAAACGAGCCAAATAAGAACGAATAGGTAGACCGCAATCGTTCTTTTCAGTGCATGAGTGTTAAACCAATCTACTCTAGTCCAACTCTCTGGTGTGAATTGTAAGACAGCACGTTTGAAACGCCCTCTATTTGTTTTAATATTTCTAAACAGTTTATTGTTCTTCGTATTATGTGCAAAACACTCACTTTATACTTTCCCAATGGAATTGTCTCATCTCCAAAAACTTACAAAGCTGTAGGCCGAACCAAATGCCTAGTCCGTTGCACAGAAGAATATCAAGCACGATGGCATCCCACCAACACTCAGCGAAATTGGGGAGTAAATGAGTGAAAACAACCTATAGAAATTATTAAAAAGATGTGGATAGTTAAAATACCTCAGTCATTTCCCATGCAATGCTGATGTACCAGCAAATGACTCCGTGACGTATTAGCAATGCTTTCATAGCCCACCCTAAGAAATGTCCAACAGCGAAAATATCCATATGACTCCAGATTCTTTCAGCTGTCATATCAGAACAGTTTATGGCATATTGCTACAATAAACGGAGCTTCTTTCTCTAAAAGGATTATTTACCTTCTCCTCCAAGTGCAATTGACTCAATCCTTCGGGATCAAGCCAGGATAGGACTTTTTTAATATCATCATAAGTTTGAAAGAGTGTGAATTGTAAGATCATCATGTACACAACAGACAACCCAAATATTATTCGCCACAGTAATGGATGAGGTCTGATAAAAGGGCCGTTTGGAAACGCTAGCGCACTAACAACTAAGAAAAGAGTGAGTGTACCCATCGCCCCATCATAAACATTTTCGGGAGTACTTTTGGTATGTCTGAATAGTGCCAATAAATAGATATGATGTCAAAATGCCAACCCGGTGAAAGCTTTATAGACTAGGAAAGCGCATAGAAGTCCCAATATTGTAAGGGTGTGAGGTTTATACAGCACATCTAACGTAATATCTTCTACAACACGCTCATTGACCATTTGGAAATGAACACGTTCGAGATCTTTGTGAGATCGAGAAGTTTTTCTCGAGAATCTGTAAAACAACCTTTTGAACATATAATTACAATCAGACGCACTTCGGTTTAGGTAAATCATGAGTCGGGCTTTCCGATTCAATTTTTTCCGTCCCCCCTCTTCGTCTGACAGGCGATTCACCCATTGTATTGAGAGATAATCTATAACAAAAACAGAGATGAGAGAAGACATACTGATAAAGGAAGAAGTAAGAGGAATCGGCAAAACCAAGAGCAGAAACAAGTCAAGGATTATATGAATAACTTTATTACATAAATATTTCTTAGTATAAAACGTACGAATCTTAAAAACTTGAAAGTTCGATGAGCACTGAAGGAGGTGAATTCGAAGAGAAAAGTGCGAATAGATAACTTCGTAAAAAGAGACCCGACTGAGAATAACATTTTAAATTGCAAAAAAGGCACATGAGAGAATATATGAAAATACTCGTGATATGACGATTCTATTCCAAAGGTGTTGTTGTTCTATCAATTAGAAAATGTCAGATTGAGAAAACAGAAAGTGATTACAACACCCAAGATATTCATCAAACGGAAAAAAAGAAGCAGTGGGAAAGAGGGAGAAAGTGTGGGTTTTAAGTGAAATAGTAAAATCACACTCTCCGAAAAAACGATAGGGATAACAGGTCGTTTCCCATAAAAGCAAAGAACCGCTTCAACATGTCTCGGGAGATGATATGGCCCCACACGGTTCTCCATCTGCCACTCATACTGCCACTTTGACACATATCATCTTACTTTCCTTTGGGGAACAGTGTACCTGGAAATTAGAAGAGTGAAATGAGACTTCTGTTTTGCAAATACCCTCGTGATTTCTCCAGGAAGCACCTTATTTACATAGGGCGGTAGACGCAGTATACGCGCAGATTTCAAAGCACCCTCCACAGTTTTGAGTTCCTCAGGCTAAACGAAGAAATAAAACTGAATCATGGACGAGATCTGACCTGCACATTTAGTTCTAATGCTTCGTAAGCCGCGAACCTAAGAAGACTGAAAAAAGCAGAACGATGGCTTGAAAAATCGAAGTCAATTGCATCTTGTAACTGAACCACATGTCTTTCAACAATCTTAAAAGTCTTTATAATTTATCTTTATTTGCTATTTATACCGCTTGATGCTCGATTGGCTCGCTTTGCTGAGTTACTACTCCAAGCCGAAAGTTGAAAGTAACACTTGGAATGTTTCGATTCAAAATGATAAAATCTCCTTCCGTAACTTCACAAACCTGTAAGTAATCAGGTGATATAATATGAAAGAATTTTTTCCCTGATCTTCTAGAAAAATGATACGAAAAGACAAAGCTTGTCGATGAACTTTTGCAATAACGATTGATAAGAACTAACTTTGTTCGAAACCGGAAAAGAGAAGACACCATCTTTGAAGACTTTGGTAAGAATAGCGTCTGAAATATATAATGACTTCCATCGGAAATGTATGAACTACTTGAGGATATGGGATCCACAGACATGTATATGTGTAGATCGGGATTAGTTTTCAATCCCTGCAGAAGTTTGCCTCCTTCGACTCCATGTAAGAACAAAACGGGAATAGTAATATCATCTGGTAAATTTTGATCTCCAGCCATCGCAAAATGCTGATAATGTTCAGAAGTTGTGTCAGGATTATGATCTGATATTTAAGGTCATACGGTATATATATATATATAAAAGAATTCACCAATTACAATCACCCCAATAGCACCAGCATTCTGAGAATTACGAGCTTTCTCTTGAAACATACAATCTGATCGTTCAACAAGAGCAATGCGACCCTTGACCTAAACCATAAGTTGTACTTTGAAAAACCATCAACAGTGCATACCTTATCGGAATTGGTCAATGACTTACATGCTCTATAAGGTTCAGCGATAGCAACCAATCCGTTCACCTGAAATCACAGATCAATTTTCACTGATAAAAGTATAAGACCTGTCCCATTTTCAAATCGTAGCCAAATTGAGCTGGTGATGCTAGGAAACGGGGATAGCCGTAAAATGGGCCTGACAGAACTTGTACGTAACGATCATTTCTTCCTCCAGAAGCAACTAAATATCGTATAAAAAACCCATATGAATAAAACATACCTTCCTTCTCTAAGTACTTATGATATTGTACCATTTCCTGCACAAACTCCATACCCCATTTGGCAAGATCAGCGTTAGCAGCCTGAACAATAGTAACGGGTTAATACGATTTCAAGAGGACTTCGGGTTAGATTTTAGACATAAACATTTATTCATGTAGTCACATCAGCAATAAATTCACCAGCTTAATCACCTAGAAAGACAACATGGTGGATAATTAATATTTGGAAAAATATTCTCTATCCTTGGTAAAAAAAAAATATATATATCGATATAAACATTTAACGTCTTATCACAATCTATTTACCCTTCGTTGACCCTATGACCTTGAACTTTGAAAGTAACAACAAAAAATATCACAAAGAGACCATGCAAAATAGAGCTCACTTAGTGATCACAAGAGATAAGGATAAACATAATCAAAGATATTTCTCAATTTTAAATTGGCAGAATTCATATTACGCTCCAGGCTATAACTTATAATACTAAGCATTCCATCGGAATTATCAACTATTTACATAAAATAAGACTAGAATGAAAGCCTCAATCACATTTCTGTCTGTTCAAAAATAATCTAGAAAGAAGCGCGCTGAGACAAATCAAAGCTGCAGCAATTGCTACAAGAGCAGCCCAAACTACTAAAACAAGCATTAAAAGGTGCATCATATGACCAATCTGAGCTGGTCCTGTGGATATAGAGAACGCCCTATTGCTGATTGACGAAGAAACACCAGAGTCGTCCACAATGCATATTACAACTTCACCCTGAAAGAACCTCAGGAGTCATACATAGCCGTTGCTGCATGAATTGTGTTCGACTACATGTGACACCCTCTAAAGGAAGCTCTGACTCAATTGCAAACACACAACAGTGGAAAAGGTAAAATGGAATTCTACGACTAAGTATTTGAACGACATCAATTACACCCCAGACACATCAACTATTTTCAAATCTCATTTTTAATTTACTTAATAAAGTACTCACGTTCGCAGCATTGTGCGTGATCTGCATTCTTCCATCGCTGAGAACTCCAACTTCAATGCCCATGTCACGTAAAACTTTTATATGGTCAGAGTTTGTTGCGGAAAATGCCCAGGCCCTGAGCCTTTCGGAACTGAAAATGCTGTGAAATATTTAGCCGGAGAAGAAACATACGGTTTGGCACACTGTGGTTGACTAGATTGTTGATTCAAAACAAAATATTCTTCCAACACACTCTTAGTTCTCTCACGGATTTCAGAAGCTTCTTCGGGCTCAAATTGCTTAGTGTCGACAAGAACAGGGTTCGCAGAGATATAAATCGAATCAATTACATCTTCAGGTCGAACAAATATTCGCCTCTGAGCACCCTGTACAAATGAATGGTTACTTTTTATAATTAGCGACCGCCATACGTTTTTCACTTCTCCCATATTCAAAGGAAGAAAATGAGCTTCAGTTGTCAGAACATAGTCATCAGGATTGAAAGCCAAATCTTCATTCTCAGCGAATATCATGTATAAGTACTTGAACGTCTCAGAAAGAACAAAAGAATCCATTCTGAAACTTATTACTCAAAAATTTGCAATTTTGACTCGCGAACCTATCCTCATGGTTCATAGTTCTGACATCTTTCACGCCTGCGAACCCGCACGGAACTTTCACGTAACTCTCAATACTGTCCATCACCTTAATAAGAACAGAAAGCAGAAATTGGGCTGAGATAATATAATAACTAACCAGCTTGGCTACTTCCAAATAATGTGGATCACGAGTAGCTCGGTACAAGAAGTATGTGCTTTCAATGAACTCTGGACGGAGAGGGTGCTCTCCCCAATGAACTTGGAAGTCGTGTGTGAAAGCTTCCGGTAGAAACTTATGTTTTTTCACAACTTGATAAAGCATTTCATGTGTTTCAATAGCTTTTTTAACATCTCCTTTTAATACCTATCGAAATACGAGATAAGAAGCTTTCTACTCAAGAACTAAAAACCTGTAAACCTGGCCAGAAAGCTAGAAGTGCATCCATGAAAGATCTTGTTGCTACGGTTGGTCTATGCATGTGGACGTCAACAAACAATGGTCCCTTATGAACATAGCGCATGATGGCATCATAGTGCTGAAATCATCTAATTAATCAAGAAAAACTCCTTGAATTTTCAACCTTATTGAAACGATCGAGATATCCTTTGTCACCCAATAATATATAAGCTTTCAAGCAATATTCATAATATGAGTCGATACCAGCTCCAATTCCACTTTCTAACAAAGTAAAAATTACATTGAACTAAGTAAAATAAACAAGCAACCGCTACAACAGAGAAATATAAAATGACGCTCTTTTTCAAAAAACTCGGAAGCCACGTGCAAATTTATGCTAATTTACCGACCTCTGCGCACCCAATCTCCTGAATGAACGTTCAGAACAGTTCCCATCAGATCGGAGCCTCTGTGACGTTGAGCCCATAGAAAATCCATAGCTTTGTGAGCCTATTTAAGGAAAAACAGAAATGAAAACTCGTAAACTGCTCACTTTCTGCTCGTATATCGGATTTCCCGTTAAACGTGACAGTGCCGCCATTTCAAGTAACATTGTACCTCCACAAGCCGTACAAGTATCCTTCTGTCGTTTCAAATATTCCAGCATACCATACCGCAAATTAATCTTAATCATAAATGAAATAGCTGAAAGACTCTACTGCTACCTACTCGACTGTACGGAATACCCGATGTTGTATTGAACGCAGGTAAAAGCCTATTAGCTATATCGACAGCCATTTTTAACAGCTGGTCACTATACCATTCTAATCGGGACGGAAAGCGATTTTTGACTAAATCTGCCATTATATGTCCTTAAATAGTTATGAGCCATACTAGAAGAGTCGATATGCAACAAACCTGACAGTAAACCGCCTAAAACTCGAATATTTGTTTCGAAAACAGACACAACAATATCAGAGTTAAATTGAACCTTGACAGTTAATTATATGTTCATTCTGCTATAGATATGATACCTGATCAACTACAAGGCGAACAGCGTTTTCAAACTCATCATAAGCACCCATAACAACTAATGTATCCAGAGTATCCACCAATGTGAGGGAAAAACTATAAAGCAAAATGGAAAAAAAAGTTGCAGCAAAATACTTACTTTCCTAAACTATCGTCGACATCTCCCCTGCTGGGGGTTATACCTCGTATTCTTCCCCTACAAGATAGCGGCATCAACTCATCTGCGGGGAAGGCATGGTCCATGTATGACCGGTAACCATGCATAAACAGCTCATAAGCTTGTTTTCTGGAAGATAAGATAGAAACCAAGAAGAAGAAATATAGCTTACTTCAACAAGGTTTTGTCGGTAGTAGTTTGATGGCATGTTCCCACTAATGAGAAACAGAATGTTAAAAAAAATAGAAGATCCATGAAACGATAAGTGTGATAGAATGTGAATATCTCTTTTTATAATAAATTAGCAATTTTTTAAAAGATTGCCATTTCTTTAATTATCTGAAATGAAAAAAGATTAGGAAAAGATGAAAACACTATATAACAGAAAAAGCGTGTCTTTTAAGGAACATCTGGGTCGATTAAAAAGATCGGGACAAGCACGCGCACACCATTGGAACGCGACGCGTTGAGAGCTAGTTGGGAATTATCAAAAGGGCAAACACAAACACAAACCATGTATTTTCACGGTTGGTATTTGTATGAGAAAAATACCATAAATGCATAATTCTAGATATACTCAGGTTTATTGAACCTGCTCTATGATAAAGCCACTACATAAAAATCTTATTATTCCTTATTAATATCATTAAGCATCAATTTCAATCTTCTGTGACATTCGTTCTCTCCGAAAAAATCCAGAAGTTCGGCTATCGGTGGTCCTGCATGACTATCAATCAAACTGATGCGTAAAGCTTGAAGAACTTTCGAATAGGGAAGATTTACCATTTCCCCTATGTTTTTAGCTGAGTTGACATCAAAAACGCCTACAAAACTAAGTCATGAAAAATTAACTGATAGAGAACATTACCAGTTGATAAAAAAAAAGTCAATATTGTTTTTGCTGTCTCCTTATCGAACTTTGCTAACAAATTCGAAGATGAAGACGGTTCAGCTAGAAGCCACTTGAATTCTCCTTCGGTCAAAGAAGACAGGAAAGCAAATCTCTCCTCTTTACCCTTCAAAAATTTAACAACCTTAAATATAATATAAGGTTGAGAAGATAGGTAAAGTAACCTTATGAAGAAATACATCGTTTGTTTTATACTGAAAACTGGAGTGCGAAAGTCGATTATTTATAATTTCAAACAAATATTCATTCGAAGAATTTCTAAAAGCTAAGCGACTAAGATTAGCTAAGCAATCGAGATCCAACTGAAGTAAACGTTATTGAAAAGTTTAGATTAGATTTCTCACCTGTAGGTTTCTCTTCCCCAAAACGGATTCGTCAAAGTTCTCTATCATCTGGGATAAGGAGTAAAGTCGATCAGTTTCGAAGTCACGAATTCCACTCCCATTACGAATCTAAACCGACTGAAATTTTGACATTCCACAATCATACCATAAGATTCAGAACAGCTTCTGGTAGAGCTCCTAGCTCTTTGTCATAGTAATCTACAAATGCGTCTTTGTCTCTCTTTGAGAGCTTCTTATTTCCATCTCGTGTTATAAGGGAGAGGTGAACAAAATTAGGAGGCGACCAGTTGAAAGCTCTGAAAAGATGCACAGTAAACTCAAACTATTCGTTATAAACTTGTATAATATCGCATGTTTGCCCGTACTGCTCAGCCATTCCAAACCACGGATCACATGAGAAATCTTCATAAATCTTGATGGAGCAATTAAAAAAGAAAAAAAGCTTATAAACCTATCATCGATTACGTTCGCTAAATGATATGTAGGGAAACCATCAGATTTTAAAATAATCATATCGCTCTCATCCAAGGTCTGAGTTATATGGCCAAAGACTTGATCCTGAAAACTTGATTGAGTACCAAGAAAATACCAATCGCTTACTTCAAAAGATACTTCCTGCTTATCCAATCGAAACCTCACGACATGTTTCTCACCATTTGCTGCTCTCATTTTTGATTCTTGCGACCCCAAACTCAAGCATTTCCTGTCATACTTTGGAATAGCATTACGACGAGCAGCATCCTTACGTAGTAACGATAGTCTCTACAGAAAATTATGACGAACCAAAACTTAAGTTACCTCTTCACTGCAGAAGCATCTGTAGGCATGCTTAGTTTCAATGAGTTGCTCTACACCATCTTTATATTTCTCCAAACGTTCTGATTGGTTGTATGGACCGTAGTTTCCACCTTTCCTTGGGCCTTCGTCCTCATTGAGTCCATAATAATGTAATACGTTATGAATCTAAAAAAAACCTTGAAAGTGAAGAGGAAGATTACAAGTTATACCTGGTCAACACTAGATCCCACGAGTCTTGCTTGATCAGTGTCTTCAATTCGAAGGATAAACGCTCCAGCGTGATGCTTAGCAAAAAGGTAATTATAAAGAGCAGTTCTCAAACTTCCTAAGTGCAGGTTTCCGGTTGGACTTGGAGCAAACCGTACCCGGTAGGCTTGTCGAAACAGTCGCATTTCAACTACTTTCAACTACCGACTATTTTAGATTTTTGAGAAGCAGTTGGTTTTAACTTAGTCGATTATCACGGAAAGTAGTCGACTACAATAGCATCTTCTGTTTAACTATTTTAAAGTTTTTTCATAATATTTCGCAATAGAGCGTGGTTTGCATTCACAAAGTTTTTTAATCAAGAAGAATCAAAGAGTATATGAAGTATATGAGTTATTTGTGGAACCTTGTTGTAGTTTTATGCAGAACATGCGTACGATAGATATTTTGAATAATTGATATCAACGACTAATTATTTCCTTCAAACAAACTCTATCTCTACATAATTGGCTGTGCTAATGACTGTTTGCGTATTTTACGTACTTTCAACCCTTTCTCTTCACGGATCATCCTTGTTGAGTAGAGTTGAGTTGTTCTTAAATAAATGAAACTCCAGCAAGTAAGGCGCAACTTTTCTTTTTAATAAGGTATACGCTCAGGAGCGGTTGTTTTCTTACTACTGTCTTTGAAATTTACTAAACTTTCTACAATGTTCGACGGGCTTGTTATTATCTTTATATATGATTATCTGAACTCTGAACTGTTTTCATTAGTTGTGGTATGCTCTTCCTGCTCAGGATATCTCTCTGAACGTTTTTCGTTCGTCTCTCATGGTTTTTTACTATCAATGAGCTCATGAAAATTATACAAAAGTTATATTTCTAGTATGTAATTTGAGAAAACAGTTCAGAGACGCATAGTAAGTACATGATATGTGAAGGCAAATGGAATGAACTGCTATAGATAAAGCGAGAAGAATCCCAAGAAAAAGACGTTTAATGAAATCTGAAATTATGGCGGTAGTCTTGAATGCATCAGTTCTCACCATATGCTGGTAAATTGGCAAAAACTGTAGACATTTGTTGTATTTTATTGATAAGCTTCAGTATATATTCTATGTTTAGTATGTAGAGAACATAAATAATGCTGAGCAAAACGATGATTGACAGTGATAATGCCTAAATTGCATTAGGGAAAGTTTACTTGAAATTAGTATTACGTGATATGCTATGAAAGGCCTAAGAGACAAATGCGATCTCAGGTACGTAGTGATACAGAGGAAGAAAACGGCTAACATTCCTGAAGCAAAGGTTAAAAAAGCAACGGCAAAGTCCACTAGTCGTACTCCACACCCTACAAAGATAAAAAATTAGCTTGTTTGATTATGATATAACCTTTCAGAAGATATGTGAAATAGAAAGCATTGATGATAACTGTCAGAGAGACTGCAACCCGGATGGCAAACTGTAAGAAATTCTTCGTTAACAAAAAAAAAAGTCCTTTCTTCACAATCAAACTATAACTGCGTAAGTAATTGACTTTTCCTTCGTCGTACTCTGGGGTAGACTCTTCACCATCGGAAGAACTTTCAGATCCTTGTTTGATGAATGTTTCTGAGCGGTTTCGTGACGATGACATACAGATGATGCGACTGCTTCAAAATATAAAAGTTCAAGCTTATCGTTAGAAAGTTTTTTTGAGGAACAGAAACTTCGGAAGTATAACGAAGACTAATTGATTTAAAGAATTTTATAGCAAAAAAACTTAGATAATGGAGTAGGCGAGAGTGCTCATCTATTAGTTTGTCGATTCGAACAATTAAAGCTTTCTTCGTGTCGGATAAAGACCCTCAAGCAATTTCAACGGCAACAACATCAGAAGAATGAAAAAAAGACAAATATGACAGAATACTCTCTCCATAGTGTAAGTAATAACTATTAAAATCAATCGAACCTGTGTCGAGACCGATGATTGAACAAGAACAAAAGAGCAGACGAACACGATGAGACAGTCGTCTGTAAAAGGATTTTTTGAGTTTCAAAATATTTTTTATAATTTAAATATAAAGCAAGTTCTGGATGTATTTTTGAGGCAGAACTCAAGAGAAAAACAACCATTAAGGTAAATAAAGCTTCAATGATAATTATGCGATGAATTCGAGGAATAGATTTTCAGACAAGATGCAGTTGAAGTTACTCTAACAGAACTTCAAAAGATTTTTGGAAAAGACAACAGTTCGTTACGCCCACGTTTTCTCGAAAGAGGTTTGATGTTTCTGTAGAACTCAAAGCTCTCATTCTGACGAGAAAGTCTTCTATAGAACTGAGATATGTATATGAATAATCTCATAAGCTTAAATACTGGTTGCAATAGTGTAGCAAGATCGAAGTTAAGATCCATTGATTTGCTGAAGGACAGGACTGAAGAAATGAACTGATCTTTTCAGTTTTTTTTTCGACCACCTGTTTTGTTAGTATATAATATTCTTGGTAGATCATCTGTAATAGGGCTTTTGAAGATTCAAGTCTGTTCAAACGTTGGAAAATCGGTTCGTTGATCGTCATATTGTTCTGACTCTTCTGTTCCGTTGACGCAGATGCTTTGTTCTTTCAAAAATTAACTTTTAAATGAAAACACTTCTAACACAACAGAGCCCAAAAAATAATTCAATTTTTGAAACACCGCTTTCATAAAACGCTTTCGAAGAAAGAAAAAAGCCGTAGTTTCCATTTTGTTGTAGAGACATAGCCATCCTCTGATTTTCAGTCAACCTCAAGCATTCATTTTGCTTTTCGTTCTTTGTTTATTGTTTGGAAGTTTACCTTCTGCTTCCTTTCTTTTTCTCCCTTTCACAAGGTGTAAGTCCGATTTTGTTCCTTTTAGAGATTCATTAAACTATCCGCCATGTGAGAGGAAATGTTACTCTATGGGAGAATTGATGTCTTGAAGTGAAGGAAAGAGAAATACGCTTCCGGAAGACTCTCTTACACATCTCTTCTCTTCTAACGCAAAACCAACAGAAGTGGGATGAAAAACTTCAAAAGTGTTATAGTTGAAATGGAATCCATTTTGAGTGTATGAGCTTTGACCAAAGAAGGTGGGAAGGTGAAAAGGATATCCGAATAGAATCGTCGTCCAATGCTACCAAGCTCATTCATACATCTTCTTTCATCTAATAAGATGAAAACAACAACTTTCACACTTTCTTATGATTCCACAACTTTTCCGTGTCATTCTGTAAAGTTGGTGTTTTTCATTAAAATTTTGAGATTTCTATAACTATTGGTTTGTGAATTAAAAATTCCATTCTTCTCATAACATCGGATTTCTTTCGTCGGATGAGGAAGAATGCTATGGATTGGCCAAAAATCTCCTTTGGAACAAAAAAAGATTTTCTGGAATCATTCTTATAAAGTTCTGTCAGAAATGTGCTTATCTATCGCACACGCAATTAGGGGCCGGCTTATAAACTGTTGTATTTCCCTTGCTCTTTCCAGTTTCTTGTCCTTCTCTTTCTCTATCTTACACTCTTTCTCTCTGTTTCTCTCCGTGTGTTTATAAGTCCAGATACTTTTGCTTTCTACCTCATCTAGCAGTTCTTGCTTTTCAAGTCTTCTTTATTTAGATGCTAGAGCTAATATTTTACTTCGTTTGACTTCTTTTCTCTTGGAACTCGATAGAAAACGTTTATAGTTCTAATTTCTATTGAAAATACATGTTCCCTGTTCGAAACATACTTGTATAGCTTAGAAAGCTCTAAGATTCTTCTATTCATTGAGCATTTCCTCAATTCATAATTTGAACTTTTAAAATATATTTTCTTTTGCAAATTATTCTGCAAACACAAACTTCATTTGCATTTCCCTCAGAGTGAAGTTATTTTTATACCAAAATAATATGATTTCTCGACATTTCACTTTTCCTCAGATAATGAAGATAGTAACTGTTTGTTTCTTAGCATGGAAATCTTGGTACCATTTGGCTTTGCATGTTCTTCTCAGCTTCCGCAAATAAAACTTTGAGTCTCTCCGTTTTGTTTTTATATTCCATTAAAAGCATTAGCATTCAATCAATTTCCATCAAAGTCTTCTAATATTTTGCTCGGCTTCTTTTTTTTCTTGAAATCCGATTTTTGGTTTTGGACGTTCACACTTTCTTCCTGGCAATATGTTCTCCTCATGTTTTTCATGTCTTAAACAAAAGAAGATGTATTCATCAAGCACAGCCGGAAAGCAACAGTTCATTCTAATAATGACGCCATTTTCAACCTTCAATCTCAGTTCACGTGTAATTTCACATAGATTTCACGTGAGTATTCAGCATTATAACTCTCCAAAAATGGCTTTCACTCCATCTGACTGACTTTCACTGTCTTTCAAAGTAACGGAGAAGCTGATCTAAATTATTAAACTTTCTTTAGATGTCATTGTCTAGAAAGATGAAAAGATTTGGAGAGTCTCACCTGCTTTTTGGTTGTTGTTAAACATACATACATATTATTCTTTTGCTGAGAAAAAACAAACTTTTCTGTCACGTCGATGTTCACAAGCAGCCCATTTACTCAAACTCTTCGTTTCTAGTATAACTTGAGCTTTTTTGCTTGTGGTTTGAATAAAAATCTTTTAAATAAGCTTGTTTAGTGTCTCTTCATCTTAGTTGTGCTTTGTCATGTCTAGTATAGCAACTATCTTTTTTCTTGAAAATTCCTATCCACCTCACCAGTCGTTTCCAAGTTGAGAAATCATTTTGAGTTCTCTCACTTTCTTTCATAGCTTCATAAATATTGCGTTTTATTGCTTGGCTGGTGTTGAACGGGTTTTTTTGCTCCTTTTAACGAATATTTTTCCGATTCGTTAACCGAATAAGGAGAAAAGTTGACCAAGTAAACTGAGCCTATCCAGAATTTCGTTGTAAACGTCAAATTAATATTTGGTGCGTTACAGATAAATGCACACAGGTGTCACTATTAAGGAGCATTGGAAGAAGAGTCAAAGATGAAAATCGTATTGTTTTCTATTTTAGGTGAGCATTGCTGATATTTCTTCATTTCATTGTGACCGATTTGATACAATAGAAGGAACTAGTAACAAAAAAATAACGCTAAGCGAAAAGGCGCAATAGAGTGGAAAACATTGAAAAGACCTGTGCAGAACCCTTCTTCAACAAATTTATAATTGTTTCATTACTGATCTAATTTTCAGTTGCTTCAACTGCTTCAGCATTCCGAACATGTCCTTCTTCCTGCACTACTTCCTTTTATCACTCCTTGTACTCCATATTAGGAACTCGCCATGTTAACGCACTTAGAGCTCCGTTCCATGAGATTATGAGAACAGAGGAAGACGCTCAAACACTTTATCGCAAAGCTAAATGGACGTGTTTGTAAGAATCAAAAATTTGAATAGCTCTAAATGGGTCATAACGTTTAGTAGTGTCACTCGTTTGGATTCCTGTTTAAAGCGATGCCCATCATCCTTCCAGAAGTCTGCAATATTGTCATCTCTAGCGCACTTCAATGATTATTGTGCGCTACTGAGAAAACCGACCAGAGGTTCTTTTAGATTTTTCTTTTTTTTCACCCAAGTTTGCAGCCGTCATGAATTATTTCACCTGTGAACGAGAACACTTGAGGAAAGTACAGCAGAACTGCGAAGAAGTTTCTGTTTCTTATGCATCAAATTTTAATGAAATATGCAGGTAAACAGTTCTTTGCTTGGTTTCTATCTTGCATTCTCTCTTCAAGAATTTTGGAAAATTACCAAAAATGTTATACAACTCAGAAACATAACTGCACGGCTGATGCTCTTGAGGTTCTTTACAAATCGAATGTTATAAACGGAAAACTAGCCATTCTAGATTAAGGAAAGAATGGACGACTCATTGATGAAGACGTTTGAGACTCTTCTGAAAATGAATGCTAATCATTTCAAAATTCCATCAAAATGCTCCGTGGGTTTACGTAGGCATCGTTTGAGACACTTCGATTATGATGATGAGGAAGACAATGTTGATTACAACGAAAGCGATGTAAGTTGTTAAAAAGCTTTGCAACTCCCTATTTCACTTTTAGAGTAACGGTGAGAGCACTCATGATTCACCATATGTGCAAAATTTGAAAGCCTTGGAAGCACGCAACAGTCGACATGGCGAAAACATGATAACACCATCAACAGAAAGCCCCGATTCCATTTCAACCTACGCTATAGACACAACGGAATACTCCACGTCAACCTTTCCAACTCTACCAGAAAGTAATGTGAAGAAAAAGCATTCACTATCTTTAGAATATCGCCATGATATCGAAAGCGATGAAGAAGCAGAGCAAGCCGACAAAGATGAGGATAATCCGAAGTTATCACCTCGGCCACGATGGATTGGTGACGTCCCGTCAACTTCATCTATTGAAACAACAACCCATCAAGAGGTTATTATTCATCGGGAAATGTCACCGGTATCTCGCATACCAGAGAGTTCAGCAGCTTTCTACACATTTATATCATACTTTTTAGTAGTAGCTTTAATAACAATAGATTTACTTTAACTGATCAGCACACAATCCTTTCTTATTACTGGTAATAGCTCATAATAACGATAAGATTGCATTTTACATAGTTGTATATGAGATGAATAAACGAGAACAATTTATTACGTCTGTTATCAGTGTATTAATAAGAAGAGAGAATCGAATGCAACCGCTCTTTGCGCTAGTATCATAGAAATGAAAATTCAAACTTGGAGGTTTCTTAGCACGCGTGGAATCATTAAAAACACGTGGGCAATATTTATATTACAAGAAACTATCTGAAATTTCTCCCTGCATTGTAAAACCTCCCATTTTGTTAATTCATATACGTAAATAATGAAAGAATAATTAATTTGATGTATCAAAGATTTATTTTCCCTACCCCCAGATTTTTTTAAAAAAAAATACGCAGATGGCAGCGAGTGTAATTTCAAAAGAGGGCATGGCATTATATATACTCAAAGGGTGGCACGCGTTCGAAAATGTATTAATGCTCATACAATTTATAGATTATTTCGAGGAGTTTCATATTGTTATCCAAACCAAGATTTATCTTCGGTTTCTCATTTCATTCATCCAATTTGTTTAAGACTTCAATCGCACAGTTCAATAACAAGACATCGAAGTTAAATTTCAAGGTTTAAGCCTTCTTAAGTATTTCCATAAGTGTACGATTAGTCAGAGCACTATCGGAGAACACAACAAATGTTCGCTTCAAATACTAACAACGAAAAGGTGCTGGAATGGAAAGAAGGTGATAAGTAAGATATTTATCGTAATAGCCTTCTCCATTATCGTATTCAGAGTACCATATTTGGCTTTCTCAAAAACATTAGAAAAGATTGAAAATGAGAGTTCACGGTATGAGCCATATAACTAATATCTCTATGTTTTTTTTATTTTCTAGACTTAAAATTATTGAGATTCTTTCCAAGTTTTTCGCAAGAGTGATAGATCTATCCCCACAAGATCTACCAGCTTCTGTTTATTTGTGCGTCAACCAATTAGGACCAGCGTACGAAGGTTTAGAGCTCGGAATTGCTGAAAACTCTCTCATCAAAGTAATTCAAACATTTTTGTACGGTTAATGTCGAAGTTCTAGGCTGTCGCTCAAGCTACTGGCAGAAAAATGGACAAAATTAAAGAAGATTTGGCTGTTAAAGGAGATTTAGGTTTTTCCAATAGTCTTCCAATTTGTGTTTAACGAACGTTTGTTAGGTATTGTTGCTCAACAATCTCGTACGAATCAAAAAATGCTTTTCAAACCAGCACCTTTGACTGTTCAGGCAGTTTTTGCTAAGTTGAATCAGATTGCCAAGCTTTCAGGAGCTAATGTGAGAACCAAATCTCAAAATGAGCAAAATTTCTTTTTCAGGCTATGAACAAGAAAGTGGAGTTGATCCAATCTCTACTTGTCGCTTGTCGAGAATCGGAGGCGCGTTTCCTCGTTCGATCACTTGGAGGTTCCGTTTTCCTAAAATTAGTCAGCTATTGTATCACTTATGTTAAGGAAAATTAAGAATAGGATTAGCTGAGCAAAGCGTTTTGGTAGCTCTAGGAAATGCGTTCACAAATCATAAGATTTCTAAAGAAGGTAAAGGCGAATGAGTTAAAATTGATCTGTTCTTGTAGGATTGAAACTCTCATCGTCGAAGTTTGATGAGATGAAAGCTAATGATGTTCTCACACTTAAAACAACATACTGGTCAGGGGAATAACTCATTCGCCTGATTTTCTTTAATTTCAGCCAGTGCCCCAACTACGATAAGATTATTAAAGTAGCTCTGGAGGAGGGATTAGAAAATATCTCTGAAAAGTGTAAACTCACTCCTGGTATAAATAGTTGGTATCGATCCTATTCACGAGGTTCTGTTAAGGAGTTCCGTTAAAACCCATGCTTGCTCATCCGACGAAAGGCATATCTGAGATTACACGGAGATTTGGAGAATCAGAATTTGCTTGTGAATGGAAGTATGATGGAGAAAGAGGACAGGTTAAAAAAAATATTTGTGCTCAAGTTACCTCTGTTTCAGGTTCATTACTGTACCAATGGTGACGTTCATATTTATAGCCGTAATCAAGAAAACAACACTTCTAAGTATCCTGACATCATTGAAAACGTAATTCTCAATAGGTCTGCGAGTTCACCGATGATGTTATTCAGATTAAGCAGTGTATGTCCGACGAGGTTCAAAGTTTCATAGCAGACGCCGAGATCGTTGCGTGGGATGTTGAGAAAAAGTCTATTCTTCCTTTCCAAGTTTTAACCACTCGTAAAAGAAAGGTACACTTGATCAATGGTATATCGGGAAAAGTTATATTTTAGAATGCCGGTGATTCCGAAATCAAGGTGAAAGTCTGCGTTTTCCTGTTCGATCTGCTTTACTTCAATGACGAACCGTTGGTTACGAAATCGTTTCGTGAGCGAAGAGAAACACTACGCAACAACTTTAAAGTAATTTGATTATTAGGTACAATCCTAAAATATCTCTTCAGACAATTGAGGGACTTTTCCACTTCGCAACTGATTTGGATTCTACTGATACGGATGAAATTAATGTGTTCCTAGAAGAAGCTATCAAGGTTTTGATACACTGAAAAGCTGAAAAGTTTCGATTTTCAGGGTAACTGTGAAGGTCTCATGGTCAAGACATTAGACGAAAATGCTACTTACGAAATCGCTAAAAGATCTCATAACTGGCTGAAGCTGAAAAAAGATTACCTTGATGGGGTTGGGGATACTCTTGATCTCGTTGTTATCGGTGCCTTCTATGGAACAGGTGGACTCGAGTTTGTTGACTATTAAGTTCATGAGATGTTAAGGTAAAAGAACTGGTGTTTATGGTGGATATTTGCTAGCTTGCTATAACCAAGCAGGAGAGGAGTATCAAACAATTTGTAAAATTGGAACAGGATTTTCTGATGCAGACCTCAAAGTTCAGCACGAGTTGCTATCACAACATATCATTGAAAAGGTAAGTATCTTCAGAACAGCTGATTTTTGAGCTTCAGAATTCCCAGCCAAGATCATATTATGCCTACGATGAAACTTTGAAGCCTGATGTTTGGTTTGATCCAGAAATAGTTTTTGAGGTGAGTTTATAATTGTGAGCTCAGTTGGAAATTGGTTAGATCTGAAAAGGAAATTATTTTTCCATGATGCGCATTATCCTCTGTTTGCTTCCGCAGTTTCGGAGATAATGTCATTTAAATTCTCCCGAAATTATTACTCTGCTGTTCAGGTTAAATGTGCTGATCTCTCAATATCTCCTCGCCATTTAGCCGGTAAAGGTCTTGTCGATAGAGAGAAGGGTATCTCTCTGCGATTTCCCAGATTTTTGAGAATAAGAGACGATAAGAAAGGAGAAGATGCAACCTCAGCCGAGCAAGTTGCTTCCATGTACAACAACCAGGATCAAATTAAAAACCAAGTGTCTGAGAAAATTGAGGACGACGAGTTCGAATACTGATCTTATTAATGTTCTTTACACTGGTGTAATGATGAGCTATTTACGGATATGTGACGGTTATCTTATTATTATGGAATATCATACATGTGTTTAGTTTCCCTGTTAATGCAAGTAAATTGTGTTTTTATTGTTTTTTTTTCTTGAAAATCAGGGTTGCTTATCCTGCATATCTCAACAGACTCAGTTTGTTTTCACATTCATATTCAGAAGCATATCTGTCTCGTTCTCACATTCAAACTGGATTACAGCAAGCAGAGTATGTATCATTTCATTTAGTCAGTTAATTTTCATTTTTAAGGTGTGCCAACAGCTCAGTTAGAGCCTCCTGAGGAGCAGAGAAGAAGATTCGAAATCGAGTGTGAATTCGTTCAAGCTTTAGCCAATCCGCATTACTTGAATTGTTCGTATCAGTCAGTTAGAAGTCATATCACAGTTGTTTCAGACTTGGCTCAGAGAGGTCATTTTAAAGAGGAGCATTTTGTAAATTATTTAAAGTATTTGTTGTACTGGAAAAAACCAGAGTACGCCAGGTAAGTCTAGCACAAATTTAATCTATAATTCAGTCACTGTATTCATAGAACTCTGAAATATCCCCAGTGCCTCCACTTCCTAGAAGCTGTGCAAGAGCCTGAGTTCCGTGAGGCCATCCAAGCAGGTATGTTGGTCTAGGGGTTTGAGGTTTTCAGCTTTGTAAATTGTAGGTGCGCCGGCTAAATTCATCGAAGACCAGCAAGTATTGCAGTGGCAGTATTATCTTAGAAAGAGACAAAGACTCTATGTAAGTTCTCAACAAAAATGTCAAACCTCTGGTTTTTAAGGAACAAGCTGAAGTTGTCGAAACTGACATGGCCATCGAAGAAGCCATGGATGAAGATTTACCAAAAACAGAATAAAACCCTTCCTAACACCTTTTATATTTTGTATGTTTAATTACATTGAACTCATAACAATTTTCTTAGAATTTTCACTTTTTTGATGTCTTTTGGTTTATGTACTGAGGAGAACCCTGTTGATCCTCCTTCTTATTGTGAATCTTGTGTGATCTTCGCACAAGAGTTTCAAAATAAAACTACTCGTATACACACGGTTTGTTACTCAAAAGCCATTCACATATTGGAAATTATGATTTAGAAATCTGAATCAGAAGTTCTGGACATGATTCAAAACATCTGTGACTCCATGTTCTCTTATAAGGTGGGAGTCCAAATCGTAGACTCGATATCGTCCTGTTACAGATACACAAAGAAAAAAAAGGTGTAGGCCGCTTCTCTAAAGAAGAAAGTGAGACAATGCAAGTCTTGAAGAAATTGCGTTCTCAGGGAGTTAAGGTAACTAAATATATTTTCATCCCCTAGCTTTTATCGTATACCTAAAACCTTCTCCTATCCCAGTTCTGTTCAATCGTAACAAAAGTTTGACAAGTTAATTGGCTTATGCCCTTTCCGCTACCAGTCTAGATGAATAATGCAAAACCTGGTTCATGCCGTATGATTGTGTCCACTGAGTCGTTTGGCGGTGTCATCTCTATCCTAATTATCCTCATCCCCTCGTCTTGCATGAACTGGTCTTCAGTTAAGTGAGATGAGAGGAAATGTTATAGGAACTACTTTATAACAATGGGGTATGATAGGAAAGGTAATGTTTCCCTTAATCTTATAGTGCTCAGAAGAATCTAGTCTCGAAAATTTTTTTTTATCCGGTATTGTCAAGTTTACCTTCTAACTAGTTCCATCTGAATCCTATGCTTTTCCATTTGATTTTTCTGGTAAACAATTGAGCTGATATCGTATCTTTCGTAATTTCTGAGAAGAAGCTTGAAGTTAAAATAACTTTCATGAATTGGGTCCCTGACTGAGTGTATGAGCGGACTGTTTGTAGAAAAATCCGAAGTGGTTTGATTGTTGAAGTCCTGTCTGGTATTATTATGATGTTATAATGGACTTCTCGCGCCTCTGGCTATTGCTGAACCAGTTTCACTTGACTATCCGTCTGCGTCTCTTTTACATGAGCTTATTTTGCTTATGGCTTTCCGCTCCATCTGTCGCAAATGTTGTTTTTTTGTTGGACTGTCAATTATGGTATTGTGCAATTTACTTGTTCATCAATTTGTGCGGTACAGTAAGCGTAAAAGATATGTCCTGGATCCGGGTGGTTTCTGTGGAGTTTCGTGATAATTGAAAATGTTCGAAAACCTTTCATGCGATTTCGGAAGGCCATCCTAATTACAGACGTTTTTGTATTGAACACTTGTCTCCTTTTCTACCTTTCTCTTTCCGGATTCTCTGAACCATTAATTGACTAGACGTTTCCCCAATCTAGTTGAACCAATAAGTTTTCAATTATAAAAGTGCAATTATTTAAGGTCGATTTGGGATTGCCTGAAGATATGTGGGATGCCGTTGGGGTTGAAGTTCAGTTGTTGAAACAACGATGTGAACTTATTATTGCCGAGTATGAAGATGAAATCGTTGAATGGTTTTTATCTGATCGTAACATTAGCTTCGAAGTGAGTTCTCCCTAGATTTTTGAAACAATTGTTTGATAAAATAATAACTCGTGATTGCTCGAACGTCTACCCGTCATCACGAGTAGTTTTAAATAAACACAGTAATGTGCGGGAGTTCAGAGAGTTTACAAGTCGTTTAAACAACTTATTCAAGGATTTTCTGTGTCGACAACGTTTTCTGGAAGATAGAAGAGCGGATATGTCTTGCCTTTCATCTCATTCCCAATCATTAGCGCCTAAGGTGGACTTGTGAATGATTACTTGTTTTATTTATTGTTCAACTAAAGTTCGTGCAAATAAAACATCAGAAAAGATGGTTCAGATGATGAATTTCAGCTGAGGTCAAACGCTTCATAGTTTAACTTCAATGTTTGTCTAGATACTGATCTTCTATGCCAAGGAAATAGAGGGCTCTCCTGCAAACCGGCTGAATTTTCCTATTTATTTGTGACTCCGGGATGTTTTGCCGTAGTATATGAGAGTAGTGAATAAACCTAAAACCGGCTTAGCCAGTAGAAATATTTCTGGATGTAAGTACATGCTTCTCGTCAGATGAGAAAAGATAATTCTGCATCAGAAGTCACGGTTGAAGTTATAAAGACATTAGATTAATAGCTGAAAAGTGTTTGGTTATCTACATTTCCTTTACTTTGTTTCATAAAATACGAAGGTGCTTATGATGTTGTTGCATTTTGGGTTATGAACCTGTTCTCATGTTGTTTTCAAATTTCAAACGCTGACACTAACCCCAACCTGACATCAGTTGCAATAACATAATAACGAAATTCAATTCCTTAGATGGCACTATGGAAGATTGGTGAAACCAGTCCCCTCATTTCTATAATGATTCAAAACGAATGTACCGTATTACAGTTTTTCTGACTTATTATTGACAATAAAAGTGTTTGTTGCATTTTTAAGATGGTTGAAAGAGTAAAAAGATAGATTATTGATTGCAAAAAAGATAGTCTGTTGAAGAAGAGCTGAGAGGAATGCAACCGCGCTGTGGCATTGAGCAAGTTGAAATGAAAATGTTATGACGTGTCTACTCTACTTGCGATATGCAAATTGATGTATATAGGATGCGTATATACGAATGATAAACGTGATCTACGGTTGCTCTGTCATTTCCTCTATCTCGAAGTTTTGAGATCCCCCGCAACACCGGTTTTGCATATTTTTACGTCTGCCAGAAACCTCTGGTCAGTTGGCTAATCGGAGACTGTTTGAACGATCAGGTATGACTCGTTCGAGAATCAGCTGAGCGAGGAGGCTCATGTGCGGGACAGCTCAAAGCAGCTTGAAGAGTGTAAACATAACGAATCTAAACGTAAAATCATCAAGTTATCAGCGCCTGAATGAGTAAAGAGATAAAGAGAGAACTGAGAGAAAGAGAGAGAGGAAAAGAAAGGGAAGAGAGAAGAGTTTATGTGTAATTCTGAAAATTGACCACAATGTGTGCCTTGTGACTATACAGGCGGCGAATTTGCATGTCACGAAATGCTCTCAACACACCGGGCGCTTTAAGCTTACAACTTGAGCCATCATTAAACGAAACGAATAAACGTTTCTTAAACAGTTTGTTTGTAGATTTACACTAGATGATTTGAAGCTCACCCAGCTCTTAAATGAAAAGTAAATTTCTAAGCGAAGTTCTTGTTTGTTTGTCAACAATGCATTCCATGAATACATATACTTTCTTTTCATCACAAAAGCATGTTCAAAATGACGTTTTCTTCACGCCTGTCAAATCTTGAAAAATCAAGAAAATTGTTTTTTCAAGCAGACTGTTTAATTTGAAAGGAAAAAAATTGTTTGTCGAAGCTCATGGCACATTTGAAAACAGCTTGTGTGGGAATACTGAATAAATCAATAAAGATCTGTTTATATATTTATGTATAGTATTTACATATAAAACATTCTAGAACATAATATAAAGTAAAGAGTTTTTATGAGAGAAGAATGAACCGATTTGGAACCGAATGTCAGATCTTATGAGGTAGTTAGTAGATGGAACGACAATTATTATAAGGATTGCTTAACTATTATTATTATTATTATTTCTTTTTCTTCTGATACCCTGACAGCGAATGTTTGGAAACACATGGACAGAAAGTCAATACGTAGAAAACATGGCGGTAACCTCTATTTAAACATATTTTTTGAAAAGACGAAGAAGAAGCAAAGGAAAGAACGGGCTAGCAAAGAATCATGATGGAATATGACAGGAGGAAGCTTCTTGTAGCTTCTGATGATCTGTTTCGGACTTGATGAAGTAGCTGAGATTGTGCTTGGATGATAAGAAAACAGCTTACATCGAACATTATGTGACATGAAGAACAAAAAAGTTAGGAACTAGCAGAAGAGGGAGCGGAGGAGAAAGATCGTCGGTCATTTTTAACGGCTAGTATTAGAATATTATTTTGTTTATATTAAAAAATATGTGTTTGAAACTACTGGAGAACCGAGATGAAAAATCAGGGTGCATGGCATTGTCAAACTTCATAGAAGCTGGATGGGATGTGTTATCTAGAGAGATTCAACTAAATGAACCTTCGAGTTATTACAATTTTGTTCTTTTTTCTGAGAACCTTGGGTTTTCAAATATTCTACATTGATTGTTGGTTAATTGAAGGCATCATTCCAATAGCTGCCATCCCGCTCGGTCCAAGTAGAGCTGCATATCTTTTCCACATCAGATCAATGCTTGGGGTGTTCGCTGCTGCTGCTGACGGTGCCCTGAAAAGGCGAACATTTGAGAACTTTAAATTTGTAATTTTGTCGAATGATTCATAACGGTTCAGTAGATTTGAACCACTTGAGTCACTTAATGGTTGACAGTAATTTTGTACTTGGACATGTTGAAATTGGTAGACAAGAAACAAGTTATGAAAGTGCATCACAAACTAGACATCATTACCCAAAAAGATATGAAGCTTTGATAAAATAATTGAGTGTGATCGAAGAGAAAACGACGAAAAGAGGGAGAGGTGGTCGGAGATACTCAATTCGGGTTCTCCATTTCTCCTGATTTTCCGGATACGACCTCTTTGTTGCTTCAAGCGAATCATACCCAAAATCGGTAGCAGCCGAAATAGAGCATCAAATTGAAAAATCTGTCGAAAACTATCAAAAAAAATCTTTTCCATTAGTGTTTGAAATTCGTCAACTATTGTACTAGAAATTCATAATTCAAAACGCATTTTGGGACCGGATCAAATATGAGAAACATCTGGATTTTGAGTAAATTTCATGAAAAATGTTCTAAAGGGTTAATTACCATATATAGGACTAGATCATACCTTTGAGGTCTTCCTTCTCTTAATGTCCAGTTACGGACTTTGGCATTGTTTTTGAGATGGCTCAGCAGAAGTTTAGCTTTAGCCAATTGGCTCTCTTCAGCCAGCTGATCCCACTTGAAATATCTCATTGTTGCTTCCACAACAAGACGTATCTGAAAAAAAAATGTTTTTTTCCAAAAGAAACATCCCCATGAGTGTGAAACAACAAAAGTTTTTGACCTTGAAATAGAGAGTTTAGAATTGAGATAAGCAATAAGTACAGTAGATTTCAGGTTAGAAGAACCGTTCTTGTTCAAATTGAAGATACGTTCGAAATTCAGGTCTCAAGGTACTTTTCAAATTAAGTACAATCATCATTCTGAACTCAGAGAAAAATTTATGAGACACACGAAGAAGAGAAATAGATAGAGAGAGAGATAGAGAGGTTTCACTTTGGATCATTGATCATTTTTTATTTCTCTTTTCCAATAATTCTCTTCCTCAAAGTATTCCTTTTGTACTTTCGAAGGTTCATTAAAAGAGATTTTTCAAAATTACTTACTTTTGGCAACTGTCTAGACAATAGATGAGATGCTGTTTCTCCATGGAATGTTCTCAAGCTAATTTGAACATTGCGTAGTTCATCATCAGTAACTGATTCTCGTAACATCTGCCATGCAAAAACCTGAAATATTTTAAACATGAGCTTGTGAGGGTTAAGAACAAGTTTCCAAAAACTTTCTTTGAGCAGTCATTCAGTTATATTTTTTTTTACAATTTTTAGTTTATTACATCTCATTTGGAAGTGACAACGCATAGTGCTTCCCATTTTTGTAACTTCTTTCCTACTTTTCTTCACTATCTTTCGAAGGTAAAGAGAGAGAGAGAAATAGAGGAAGAGAGAGAGACAGAAAAGTCTTTCAGGATCGGGTTTTGAAACATGTACATCACAACATCGGAAATTCCTCATTCTCGACCACACTCGACAAAACATCAAAACAGTCCGTCCAAAACTGGTTAGAGTAAAATACTTGGATCACTACTGGTATTTGCCATTTTTTCCGTCAAAAATCATGAGTCCAGAAAATTTGAGAAAGTCAGGAATGATGTACAATAGCCAGGATGAAACGTGGTAAAGCTGATGTACAATTCTAACAGGAAATACCGGAATCCGGGCGGAAAGAGGAAGAAAAGAGGTTTCAGACCGGCTGCCACATCAGACTCGGATAGGTTTCGTACCGCTTGCAATATCATCCTTTTCAACATTTTTGTATGAAAAGAAGAGAACATCGATGTCAAAAAACGCTCTCCCTAAGAATATTCAGGAAAAAAACACTTCGAATTGGTAATGATTGTGGAAGAAAGTTTGTTAAACAACGTGTCAGTTTTCTCGCCAAAATGCCTAATATGGCCAATTCCCACGATCCTTCCTCTTTGAGACTCTTCCAATTTTTCTTTTAATAAAAATATTATGAATAACAACTTTCGTTTCTTTTTCAACTATACAATTGGCTTCTTCTTTTTGTTACAGTTTTCATGAAATTTCTCTCAAATGTCCCCAATATTCATCTCTTACGTTTTCCCTGGATGCTCTCTTTCTTTCTCTCTCTCTGGGTGTTGCCGTTTACCAAAATATTTGGTTAGGAGCTGTTCCATGACTCTCTCTTTCTCTCTCGTGGTGTGCCAGAAGAGAAAAACAGGTATCTAGCACCTTCTACATACCGATCGTCTATCTCTTCGTACTTGCTCTTGAATCTCTCCATCTTCATGAAGATCTCACATTCTCTCTCAATGAACAATCTTTCTCATAATGCTACAGAAATCTTCCCAGGAAGAAGAGTTTGCAAGAGAAGAGGAAATGCCAAAAAACAGATGAAATTAACTCATCCATTCTAAACATACGGTAGTTCTTAAATAAATATTAGCTTGTTATTATACCCAAAACAGTTGTTATCCGACTTTCTAGAATTTGAATGGTCGTTTCAAAAAAAAAACACCGAAGAAGTCATAGTTATAAGTGAGTGTTCGTTCAAGAAATGAGAAAGAAAATAATTAGAAGATGTTCAGAGATTCTAGGGAGTCCAGGCAACGAGAACGGTTTGAGGGAAAAATTTGCAACCACAAAAATTATTTCTCAATGTTCACGGCGTTCGCATGCTACAAACTCTTTTTTTCTGATCATGAACCCTAATTGTTCGAAAAAATTGAAAGAATAGAATAGTTTGACCATTTTCAAGTATTTCTGATAGATAAGTGCTTCATATGAGGATTGAAAAGATATCAGAAAGCCTAATGATGAACATCAGGGAGAGAGCATATCACATCCATCAAGTTTTTCACAACAATACCGGTTCGTGCACGCCATCATCACTCCCGTTTTCCACTAGGTTTGTATGGTTCTCTCTCTTTTTCTATATTTCTTCTTTTGTCTATCAGCTGGAGAATTGTAAGAAATATTTGCTTTTCATAAGCTGCTCGAACCTGGTCAAGGAAGCTTGGCGTGAGAACAAACATTCTCCCTCGAGATATCTCCTTTAACCCTCCCTTTCATTTTCTTCATTTAACCAGGAAGAATTTTGATTAGTTTGAACTCAACGTACACTCAAACACTCTGAATCATCACATTTATCATGAACGTCCCATATCATACAGGTTTTCCATCTAGTTCGACCGTTTTGCACTTTTGTTTTGGTCGAGAAGTTAACGTCTGATCTTCCAGTTCATGAAAAATCCGCGACGACTTCAATGGACATCCGAGGACGAAAAAAAGAAAGGAGAAGAGAAAAGAAATGCAAAAGAACTTAAGTACAATTCGTTTTCTCGTGAAGTCGATACCGTATTCCGATACCAAATAAGGGTAGGGGCTCCGGTTGTAAGAACATGAAATGCAGTTTTAATAGTTTTGTATGGATTAGAGAAGGCGTAATTAAGTTGGAAAATGATCTTCTCATATCAAATTGCTGGATAGAAATGTTAAAAAGCCAGCACTTCTCTTTTTTCTTCCGTTTGATAAGTCTCTCTCTCTCTCCCTCTCTTTTCTCTCGTCCTTTTCAGATAGCAAAAGTACATTCGGATGAATGTTATGTCTGATGGGAAACGGTTTAAATCGAGAAACGAAACAATTCAATCAAATTTTCTTCTTTTTTTTCCATTTCAAGAGAACATCGATTGACAATTGTCTGATGAAAATCAACACGAATCATGCGTAGCAAATTAGACTGTTCTTTTAAGCTTTCTCATCATCTTCGTTACCAGTTTGAACTGTTGGAAAACACAAGTTAGCAATTCTAGTTCTGAGATCTGATTGTTGCTCTTCATCTTTTTGATTTTTTTTCGTTTTCCTCGGTAGTACAAGAGAAAGAGGTGAACGAACGGCCTGGGATGGGGGTCTCTTTTTTTTTCTCTCTCTTTCTCCCTCTCTGCCTCTCAATCATTCCCGTACAACAATTCAAATCTTCTCAGTTGTGTCAATGAAGAAGATCAAAAGGTATTTTCAATTAACTGATGGATTAGTTTGGAGAATTCCATATTGGTTTTGTGAACAAAAAAAAGATGCAAACTCTTGAAAACGTTCAATGATTTTGACTGAAAAAAACATGACCCCGGCTAAAAGTTTCTGAAATCGTCTGGTCATCGTTCAAACGAAAAAAAAGAGGGGAAGAGCTGAGATGTTTTTTGAGAAGATTTTCATCTTCTTTCACAGAGAGAAACTGTTTTTTTGAGGTCATTAGTACAAAAGAAGAAAAGATAAATTAAGTTAATGAATGACAAACTTAGTTTCTTAACAATAGTCCATAAAAAACGAGCGCGAGGTCTGAAAATTGGATGTTCCATCCAATTCAGAGGATTCTTTTCTTTTCTTTGGAACATCCGAAAAAAGCGGCAACAGCAATGAACTACGAGAGATTAGAATCTTAAGGACATGAAAATTCCTGAGAAAGTTTAGGGTGGCACACAAAAAAATGGCAAATCGGCAGAGAATAGATGTTCGGATTTGATATCAAAAGCTCCAAGTGTTCCGATTCTGGAGATTGCAAGACTCTCAACGAAACAAATAAGAGTTGTTTTAATCGTTTTTTTACCGTATGCGAACATGTTTGAATGGAACAGAAAAAGAGTGCAGTACACTTGAAAAGTAAGAAAATAAGAAAATTTTACCTTTGGTTGGGTACTCTGGAAACTTCGAGCAGCTTTTTCCGCAGCTCGTTTGACGGCTCCTTCCGGAAACGGACTTTCGGACAAAACATCTTTATCACTCTGACATGACGATGTCTGAAAAAACAAAAGTTTTGGAAGTTGATCAAAGGGGCTGTATACAGTGCTTGTGTCTTTTGCTTGTGATGAGGAAATATTAGTTTCCGTTTCATACATTTCTTCAGTTTCATTTTCGTTTTCACCTTCCATGTCAAGATCTCCTTCATCAGACTCTTCTTTTGATTCGGTCTGAAAATATCTTTTATCTTTTTTTCTGTTAAAATTGGAATGTTTTGTTTCTGTTTTGATGAAGATTAACAAGTTCAACGGGATTATAAGCTCTATATGACGATGAGAGAGAAAGATAGATGGAGAAAGAAAGGAGGGAGAGTATAGAAACCTGTTCTGCTTTACATGATTGCAACTCTTCCTACTAACAGCATAAGTTGTTGTTCCATTTGGAACATCAGGCTTGTCTAGCTAACCTGGTACTGATGCTGCTACTATATGCAACAAACAAAATGATTACAACCACATAATGGCCAAATATGGTGAAGTCACAAGTCCGGTCTGTATTTCGGTTGTCAAAAATATTTTTTTCCTCTTCTACAAACTCTCCCTCTTCTCAGTCTCTTCATGAGACATACAATAGGAAACCGTCTGATGGACTGACGGCGAACTGAAGACGAACAGAATTGCAAAAAGCAGGCTCTCCCGGTTTTCGTTCGTTGAGTCAAATTTCGAACTATTACCAGTACGGCTTGATTATTGTCTTTTTTCTCTATTTACCATCCAGTAATCTTTTTTTTGTTCATTCTGAGAGCTCAAAATACTTGGTGGAGCAAGTATGTTTGGCTGATTGCCAAGAGAAGCAAGGACATTTGCTCTGCTCAGTTATGAAGTTGATTCAAAAGAAGAACACGGTCGGCTAGAAAAAGAGACGTTGAGAGTGTCTCGTAGAAACGAGAAGAGAAGATAGTTAAGAAGAGAGAGAAGTTGAAGAGAAAGAAAGAGAGGCATCGAGCATTGAACAAGTCTTCTGCTGCCAAGACAAGATATGAGCACCTTCTCTCTCTTTTTCTTTTCCTCCCCTCTATCTCTCTCTCTCTCTCCCTCTTTCAGTTCCTTCAGCACGACGGTATGACAAAACAGATAAACGAACTGAACGAATGGACTGGCACTTGTCAATAGAAGACTAACAGAATTTAAAAAGCTGAATGGAAAAATTAAACTGAGCGATGATTTCATTTTTCAAATATTTTTCTTCCAAAAATTTGAAACAGGTTAACCATTCTGACAAGGTCTTTTAACAAGTCATCAGATAATTGAATATGAACCTGTTGAAGAAATAACGAGAAAGTTCATTGGCAAGACTGAAAAAAAAGTTTTTTTTAATTTTTTTTTTGCGTTCAAACAAAGTATCGCTGACTCGCAACAGTACGTCTTCATCAACAGAAACAGTTTGGAATCTTGAGCGAATACTTGATGGCAACATACATTCATTCACTTGTTGCGAAACGAAAGGTAAAAACCCAGACCAAAATCCAATACGGTTGTTGGATAGGATTGACCGAAGTAAACATGTACTTTCCTTTTTTCGTCAAAGGTTTCAATGCATTGGAATTCCAAATATAGAAAGTCAAAAGATTGCCTTAAGTTCGATTATTGATTGATCTCAAGAGAATGAGAGAAAAGAAGCAAAGTTTGGAGAAAAGAAAATTATAATCAACACTCTCGTTCAAAAGCTTTTATAATCTTTTAATTTTCATTATCAAATATAAGAATCCCACAGTTTCAGTTTTAAAAAAAAGAGAGTAGGGGGGGGGGTTGAGAAGATCCAAAAACGAACGCGTAAATGAATGACGTGAGCGCTTGATCTTCTAGGGCAGCAGGTCAAATGGGTTTCAAAGATTGCAAGAAATTACGTGGTTTATGACGAATTATCTCAAAATTACAGTTTGGTCTCACCTTAGGAGAAGCTGTTTTATCGGAAACTGATTGGCCAGCTACTGGACTCTGAGCTGCGGCATCAGAAATAATAGTTTGTGGAGGGGATGAAAATATAGAAGAAGGTATTCTGAAACTAATCGAGAGATCAAGAGTTAAGTAAAATGTAGGAAAAAACCTTTGATCTGGTAAACGAGTTGCTAATAGCTCCAAGACTACACTTAATTTAAGGTCAATATCATTCAACCGTAGATTCAAGTTATTGAGAGCTGCTTTCGAATCTGGGTCCAAAAATGATAAGCCTTGAAGTTGAGGCAATTGTGCCATGGTGGCCAGTAATGAATCCAGTTTGTCGGCTTAAAAGGTACAAAATGTGACAGACAAGCTATGAAATCGGAAAACAGAAGCGTCGTTGACCTTAGATGCTATTGAATCAGCTTTTGGCACTGTGTGTGGACAGGCTGAAAAGAAGCAAAAAAAATAGATTAAGAAGAAATGGAGAAAAAGCAAAAACATCAAGCAAATCTTCAGTATTCATAACATGAAAAGGTTGAACGCAATACAATTCATCTTAAAATCATTATATGAAAATGGACTAAAGGGTTTGAGAAGAGAAAAAAGGGAACAAGGAGACAATCTAATGAGACAATGATTATACTGAAGTCTAATGAAATAGAGAGAAAAGACAATGAATAGAGAGAAAAAAGAAGTTGTCAAAAAAACGGTAAAGAGGCGAAAGCTAGTCTCTCTTTTATTTCTCTCTCTTTCTTTCCTTCTCGCGTCTACTACTCCCCCTCCAGGCCTTCCCTGCCCACGGAGAGATGGGTTCGGCACAGGAGAAGGCGGAGTCAGGCGCGCCAAGGGTTCGAGACTGGCCACGCCCACTGTCGGTAGAGCGGGCCTGCGCGATGAACTCCTCCCCTAGGAGACGAAAGGAGCTCCATGACGTGAAGAGACGAAGACGAAGAACGAACGTCGCCAGAAGTAAAAACGAGGAGGGGCTAAAGGTGGTTGAAGATGACAGGCGGGGAGTAAAACGAGCGAGCGAAAGAAAGAACGAGAGAGAGAAAGAGAGAGAAAAAGAACGAAATGAACATGAAAATAATTTTTTGTTTTTTTTGTTCAAACTGTAAGTGAGAAAGAATAAATTAAATGAAATTTATTCGACACAAAACGTTATATGATTTCAGCAAAAATGTTTTGTGGAATCCAGTTTTCAAACTTTCAAAAATCAAATCATTTCAGAGCATTAAGAGGGTGAGAGGCCGAAGATGATCAATGAATATGGATATCAAGTCAGGTTTCGAGGAAAAGAAGAAGGGGCATTTCTTGTAAATTTATTCGTCTTGAAAAGAAAAATAAAAAGAAGACTTTTTTGTATTTCTTGAAAATGTTTAAATAATAAGAAAGAAAGCTGAGAGTAGTTTATGAACCAACTGGCTTATTTCTCCTGTTTATGTGTGGTGACACAGACACAAACGAATGCCATCAGATGACATACCAAGTATGGAAACGACGAACATAGAGAGGGATCAGTGCCTAAGTTTTGTTTCTTTAAATCTTTTTTTTGTTTCTTCAACCAACACAAACAAATATTTTTCTACAACCATTGTTTAGATTTTTAGTACTTTTGCCTTCCCTCTCCTAACTTTGGGATATTCTATGTTGTCATCAGCTTGTTCATTTTAAGAAATGAAAAGTAGCGCTTTACTCTTCACAAAGTAAACTCTAGTGATATTTATAATTTTGTTCAGCAAACAACATTATTAACATTATATTATAAGAAATATTATTTCTTGAAAGAACAACGCTTATTGTCAATTAGTTTGGTGGCGTACATTTGGAATCAGATGCACTGTACACTGTGAAAGAAAAACCTCCATAGACTTGGTTTGCGTTTGTGGTAAACCTAGAAAGAGCAGACCAGTAAAGACCATCCGGAGCAGAACTTGGTCTGGGAATGGCAAAGACTGATCCGGAAATATCTATTCCACTCAAACTTAAAATATCAGAGTTCGAAACGCTTTAGCAACGATCCATGTTACCTTACGAGCTCTTGTGTTCCGCTATAAAACCGAAGGAAATCTTTTTCAACTTCCAGTTCATAGAATGCTTTGAAGCATACGTAAGGATCCTGTAACGATGAATTTAACTATGTAAATTGAGTAGAGTTACCATAGTTGTGAAATTGTAAGTTGCATCGTAAAAGTTACAGTATCGGAATTTTTGAGGATCCGTGTTCCATGTCGTTGGAGAATCATTGCCATCCTTAACTCCAGTATATCCACTAGGTATATTATAAGTTAAAGATTGAGGTCCAGTGGTAGGTGGTAGCATAACGGGATTGAATGATAAATATGGATCGGGACAAACTGAAAGTAAAAAATAGTTTGATTAGTTCGAGAAACTCATACGCTTGGTTCCGATATCAATGGAGTTAGCGAGAACTGTGTTGATAGAATCTATAGTGGTATCTGTTATAGGAATGGTAACATACTTCTTAGACAAAGCCGTATAGAAATTAGAAGAGGTATCACCCTGGAACTTCTGTTTTTATTCAGATTCGAAGGTTTTTTTACCCCATATAAAATAAAAACAGGAACCACATCGGTAGCATCAAAAGCGGTCTGGAGACTATCAAAGTTATCGAGCAAGAAAACGTCGGCATCGGCTGGTCTTAAACGAAAAGTTTGATTCGAAACAAAAGCAGAGTACTCACGGGTCAGAAAACACTATCATTAGAATTCTTTGAGCATGAGGTCTAGAAGGAGTCGATCCTGCTTTATCAATACTAAAGAGATGTTGAGCTATTCCTTTCAAACTACTAAACACGAAAAACAATTCTAAAAATATCATATCGCATAAGTACCTTGCCCAGTATGACTGGGCTGGAAATGCAGATACTCCTGCCAAGCCTTGGGTTGTCACTTGACTAGTACTGGTCATTGCCCAGGTCTGAATAAATACAAGTTGTTTGGTGGAGCTGAATGAATACCGGTCCATATGGTCCATACGAACCAGCCATCGGGTTCAAAGATGTTATAGCTACACGAGATTGATAGGTATTGCTAGGATCGTCAGTTAAGCTGAGTGAACGCAAAAGCGTGGATACAAATCGTTTTCTCTATAATAAGTTATAAGCTTCGAATATCTTACACAATACCTGTTCCAGGAAACCTCCAGCTCCGGCGAAAGAATCGATAGCAAAAGCAATATCTGCAGCAATGAGAGCTGGATTATTGATAACCCCTCCTACAGTTTTATAAGGAAGCCTAAAAACAGAGAGTTAACTTGAAAAAAAAAGCGTTTTTTACGTGCTGGAAATAACAGGAGCAGCTGTAGTTGCGATGAGCTGTCCAATGGGCTTGGCTGTCATAGTTGCCAAGAATTGTACCGAGTCGTTGTCTTAAAAAAAAAGAAGATGTCCCCAGTACTATACAGCTTATACCTGTTGTGAGAGTGACTGTGATATTACTAGATGTCGTAACATATTTCAAAAAGTTGTTATAGGCAGGATCGGCTTTACCAGAGAATCTTAATAAACGTTTAAAATGAATCTCGTAGAAAGAGGCTACTTGTGTGTTCCTTGTGAGTCAATCACAGTTACAGTCCAACCCGTAGCACTTGTAGTGTCCGACAGAGTAAAATCCTTTAATCTTAGTTGAATTTCAGAAAAAAAATTATAACCTTACACCGAATCCCAGAGTGGAATTATTTGAATAAAGGTGGAGCGTACAAGTACCGGCTTCAGGTGAAGAAGTCGTTTCATTATAAGGATTTATAATATAAACAGTTGGCCAGGTATATGGGTCGTACGTTTGAGTTTCATAATAACATGTACTCTGAGCACCTTAAAAGTATGATATTCAAGATGAAATGAAGTTTCAGGTATACCAGTGAAAAGTAGTAGAAAAGCTACAGCTCGTAGCAACATTACTGAAATGAGAATCAGTTGAAAGAAGAATAAAGAGAGCGGAGCTTAAAAACGATATAAAAATAAGGAATGTGCACGAATGATTCAGATGTACTGAGAGAGACAATGAAGTCTACTGCTGGGCGCGGTTCCCTCGGCTTGCTTCATATCATAATTTTTATCAATTTTATCATTTACTTTTGATTATTAATTACTTTAATCTTATTTCACCTATTTTTCAACTTCACAATTGCTCATCACTTAGCAATAGGTTTTATGTTTTGTCTTCAAACGGTTCAAAATGATTTTTATTGATCGAAATCGAGCACAACTTCATGAAGCTTATAAGTTCTTCCAATTCTCTCTCGAATTCCTTATCGAAATTTCGGATTTACAACCTTGTTCCCATGTGCGACTGTTGAAGTTTCTATGTGATGTGATGGAGTACCTTCCATTTGACCCACGATACTTACTGAATATAGTCATATTTGAAACATGAATGCTCTTTTGCCACGGTTTACCTGCTTTGGAAGGAACAACAACGTTTATTATTACGTTTCGCGAGCTACTTTTAGTTGTGAACATATCAGATGAGGTGCTGGTAGTTCCATCAACACTGGAGAAGCGTTTATAGAGAAAAAAAAAGATAAACTGACTGAGTGAACAAAGGACTTCCATCTGAATTGAAAACATTGATGTAAGCGTCCTCTAAGCTGTCGGTTTTAACAAACTGTTGGATTTGGAAATGCTGAGCCAGATATTATGAGAAGTTAATTCAGCATCTCTCATACCCACAGAGTTCTAAGATCAGACCCTGAATCAGCGAAAATAGTGCAGTTTCCTGCTACTGGATTGCCCTCGTCATCGAAGGGATTCAAAATGTAGATAAGAGGCCATGTAGCTTCATCGTATGTTTGGTTTGTATAAAAGCATTTGGATGAAACAGCTGGAACGAGTGTTGTTTCATAAAACATAATCATAAAATTATTTTTGTTAACAAGGAGAAGAAACAAAATGTTCAAAAAGCATTTCCTTTCCTACCTGCAGATTGTTTCAGCCGAAGATATTAAAAACATTTTTTTCGGACATCTGGCCTACCTGGTAGAATGAACACTGCCAAATGTAAAGAAAACAAAAGAGAAGACATAATAAACCTTTTTTTCTGAAAATACCATTTATACTTTTGAAATTAAGAATATTATAAAAACAGGCAAAGAGATCTATTCTTGGATTTTCAGAGTGAGTTTTCTAGCTGTCTCTGTTTTAAACTGTGAATATAACAATCATGAGGAGGAATATTTCCTTATCGTTCACAGGATTAAAGAAATGAGTTTGGAAGATATGGCAAACAGGACCTTTCACCAAATTTCTGATTTGATAAAATAACGTTAGGATAGCAATATCTCGAATAGAGCTTTGGAAAGTAATGAAGAATTTCATTCAATAATAAACAAAACATTGAAATTGGAATATTTTATTAGGATATAACATCAGTCTAAGAACCCGTTTGTTGTTTTTTAAGCACATATCCTTATTGAGATGTGTTATTGATCAATGAGTCTTTTGATATCACATTAGCGCATTGAGGACATTGATGTCTTGGAGGCATCAGATGACACATTCGCGGCACCACAACTGTCATTATCCTCATCTTAATTTTGAAACTTAAGTTGTTCATTAGATATTTTCGCCTTACATGGCATTTTGGGCAAATCACTTGAATGGAACTCTTTCCTAAACGAATTGTGGGCTGATTTATCATAACCGGCTTACAGTCAATGGTGTCTCCCAACATCTATAAAGTATTGATTTTTAAAGAATGAAATTTGAAAGAAAATGCTGAGAAGAAGCTTCCAATTTCTTATCAGTGACTAGTATTGCTTATCATAAACCATTCGGAAAAGAATTTTTTTAGGAAGAGAGACAGATAGAGAGAGAGGGAGAGAGGGGAAGGGGGTTGGGATAGAAAGAGAGTAGGAGGAATCCAAAAAATCAATCGGAGTTCTTGTAGCTTATATCTCTCAAAAACTGGAAAGAATGTTTGTCTTTGTTTTTTTTTAACAAAACGATCATATAACATTGATGACGTCAATAAGTTGATGTGTCAAATATAAAAATATAAAGTTAACTATTCAAACCATTCTACAACTGTGCAATCAAAACGTTTGCCCATAAAACATCCCTTCCAACTAGTTTTTCTACTTTTTTTCTAACAAATATTCAAATGATCTAACATTAAATCGATTATTGTTTATGAGGTTTCTGTTTATATAGCTGTAATTCTACACAAATTCATCTGATTTCATGTTAATTAGAACAATATAGCGATGAACCTCCTTCAATCCACGTGCGCTTCCATTTCTTCTTCATTTGGCGCAAGATGCGGTTGCATTCTGTGAGTTTTTTTTATTTTTTTTTCTTGGACGTACTCATTCCACTTAGTTACTTTTGAAAATCTTTTTGACCTAAACTTCATCGATTGATTTTCTACGACCTATATTATCCTCAACGATCATTTCTTGTCCAATTGATTACTTGTAAGGTTATGTACTCTCTCCCAAACTTCTGTTTTCGAGAAGACGTATTTTCACATTTGGTGTTTAGAATTTCTCTTTAAATTTTGCTTATTGACTGATATGCATTGTTTATAACGCAATACACAAGTGTTTTGCAATCTGGAAGAGTTTTCAATCGAGAGTTTTGACGAGAAAAAGAATTTGTTTTGATCTATTTGAATGTTCATCCTCATTTAGTTATATCCCAATGGAAAGAAGTACTTTAAAAGGGCTACAGCTTGATAGATGTTTGTAAGAAAAACAAGCTTTTTGGACTAAATTCCGGCTGTTGTCCGGTCTTTCGCCTTATTTTGGACAAATTTTGTAATAATCCTAGTCGACGAAGTGATAAAACCTTATGTTCTTCGATGATTGCGAGGAAGAAATTGTTTATTTTTGTCCCCATCCCTCCCTTCGTTTCCTTTTCGCTCTCTTTCCCTCTCCCTCCTACTTCACATGTTTCAATTCTCTTTTATTCATAATCTTTCATTCTCTTCAGTTTGTCCTCTTTCCTCTCTTTTTCGTTCTATTTTTCTATTGTTCTGTTTTACCCGCAGGGTTTCCAAATAAGGAAAGATGCAAAGCAACTGACTGGACCGCCTATGTCATTCCTCAACCAGCTTGTACAGTCAGCCAGTTGAAAGGGGTCATTCAAGCACTCAAGTTGCACATCGATCAGGTGACCTCTGACAGCTGGTACTCATAAGCTTTTCCCCCTTATAAATGCGAATATTTTTGTTTTTGTGACCATATGCTTACAAAAAATAGCCACTACTCAAACTTGGCAATATTTTCTCCCTTCGTCTCGCAGCTGAATCGATTTCTTACATTCCTGGATTTCATTGGATTGCACGAGATTTGCTAGTTACCTTGACAGCTATTTGAGAATAACAGCTGATCGTCCTCGAATATGACCCGCGAGAGAGATGGAGGTCACTTTTTTTGTGATCATTTACCTCTTCTCAATGAAAAAAGTATAACCTTAGTTGGAGAGATCCTTTTTCATAGACAAATATAGAATAAATCCCTCGCTCTTATTCATTGTTTGGATATTCTATCATTCCACATTTCTTTCTCTTTCGAGCTTTTTCAGAGATAGAACTGTTCTTCCCTTAAAAAGTTAACAACAAAATTGTTACGAAACATCTGGCTTCTCCTCCCTCTTAGTCATTCCTTTGTATTTTCTTTTCCGTCTGGTTTTCTTTCGCACAAAATCCTACACTTAGTCTTTCATAATCGCCCATTTGTTTCTGATTTTGAGGTATTTTTGGAAGAATATTTATGAAAAAGTTCATATGTACTGTTTTTCTTTTAATTCGATGTTCGATTCTCGATTGAAGTTAGAGAAGATGAACCTGTGCGTCGAAAAGGGTAAACAGTCGATTCATCGTCTCCATAAAAGTCACTCACATGACTTTACCTTACTAGGGTTCTGTGTCATTTGAATATGACTTTATCATTTTTCCATTTATCTACACGAACGATATTATCTCTCTCCACCCACTCTCTCACTATCATCCTAACCTTTGCGTTTCAAAAAAAGAGGAGAATTGTTGTTATCGTTTTTTTGTGAGTCAGAACAATTTTATTATTAATAACCTTGCCGATCCAACTGTTTCCATAAAAGTGATTGTTTTCCAAATCATATGTTCAATCGTAATCAGCTGCTGACGAGCCAAGAGAGGGAGGAGCTAGAGAGAAGGCGAAATATAAAAGTTTTTTCTTCTATCGATGAGTTATAACGATTATTAATGTTTTTGATGTGTTTTGTAGAAGAAAATTATTCTATCATTTCCTCTTCAGGTTGAATAATGTCTGCTTCCATTGCTGATCTACCAAAAATCCCAGTCGATATTGCTGAGGCGGTGACCGGAAAAGTCGAACTTCGCAAAGTTGAGACCCAGGAGAAGAACGTTTTGCCTACTAAAGAAGGTAATACTACTTTCTCATACTATTTTTCTGCCTGTCTCTCTCTCTCTATCTCTCTCTTTCCCCCTCTCTCTTTCTCTCTTTGCTATGATGAAATAATACATTTCAGATGTTGTTCAAGAACGCCAACACGTGGAAATGATGAATGGCATTGAAAACTTCTCAGCCAACCAATTGAACAAAACTGAAACCCAGGAGAAAGTTGTTCTACCATCTTCTGATGGTGAGAATAGAAGAAAAGCATTAAATATTTTCAAAACAATACTTTTAGACATAAAGGCGGAGAAAACTCATCAAGAACTCACTCAAGGTATTGAGTCTTTCTCTCCTGAAAAGCTAAAGCATACAGAAACTTCTGAAAGAGTCGTTTTGCCTTCCAAAGAAGGTTTGTTTATTTATTTATTTTTTTCCTTTCCTATCCTCTCTCTCCCAGTCGCTTGATAGATAATCACTTTCTTAGCTTTTCCGATGAATGAGTTTTATAGTTTGTGTATTTACAGATTTGGCTCGTGAAAAGACTATGGACTTGGCTGCTCAATTCGATCATAACAAGCTTCGACATGTTGAGCCAACCATTAAGAACACCATTGAGGGTTTGTTTCTCTTTTTTTGTGTTTAGAAGAGAGTTTGAAAAAGAAAACAAAAATATTCTTCGGTTTCACAAAAGCGAATAAGTAAAGGATGAGAGGGAGAGAGAAAGAAAAGAACAACCGGTCACGCGAACTGCTAGCGCAGAAATGCACTTGGGTTTCACGTACACTTAGCTTCCACGTAAAACATGAATTTTCAGTTATCGAGCAGTGAAAAGTTACGGACGTGCATGTGTAATTTCATTTTTAATTCATTAATTTAACGTTTTACCCTTCACTTGTATATTCTGTGATTACTGTGAGATAAGCATAAATATTTGAGTAAAACTACTTTATTACCTAATTAAGTACCAAAGCTAATCGGTCATGATGTGATAAATCGTTCTGTCGTTTATTTCCTGAGTTGGTCTGAAGTTTTTAACCAAAGGTCTCTGATGAGCATCTCGGATTTGACGGAATAGTTCAAGCTATCAAAGTGATATCTTTTTATACTTTGTTGAATGTATTTACCTGTTCATGAGTAATGCTGACCGGCTCTTGGAAGATTGTCCAGGTCACACACTCCGAGCAAGGTGGAGTAGTTAAAGAACCTTCATAACGGAAAAAGGACCGTTTGTTTTGTGGAAGTTTCTTGCTCAAAACGATGTTGTCAATCTTTTTGAAGGATCCTGCGAGTTCCATAATGATAAGAACGTTGATAAAAAACGGCTTACTTGGCTTTTGAAGGTTGTGTATGACTTCTTCCTCTTGTTCGAGGGCTCTACCATCGTCTCCCAATTGAAGGAATACTCCAAGAACTGCTAGTTTGCTCGGATCCTCAGTTCCTTGATGAACAAGGTGCAGCTCCGCAGGATAAGACGCTCCGCTGATAGTATGTTCCGATCCTCAAATTTAACGTTCCCAACATTCTCTCCTCAAGCTATACCTTCGCATTCGTGCGATCCCCAATGGAAATGATACTGAATAAGACGATAGACTTGGTCCAAGCCACCTCCATAAATCTCTGGTGCTTCTTTACGACGGTCAGGGATTACTTGAACTAAAAATAATTTAAAAATAGAAAAATAAGGAGTGGAAATGTCAATTTCACTCGAATGTCCATTGTTGACTATATCACCATGAATTGGTCGATCATAGTTGATGTATTTGATGCTGTTATATGTCTCAAATTGTTCAATGTGGGAGGAATTGATGTCAATAGGTGATTGATGGTAACCAGTTGGCCAGAAAGCTGGGCCTTCAATAAAAAAAATAAATAATTCACGCTTGTTTATTGAAGAACAGTAAACCTCCTTCTTCATGATCGTCATAGCTCCAATGTCCTGTAAAATTTCTTTTCAGCTATTTAAAATAAAAAATATTTCAAACTGTACCTGTCATAGCTTGGAAACGGTTAGAGACAGACACTTGATAACGAAAGCTTCCACCTAAATTCCGATATTGTAAACTTTCGTTTTAATAAAAATTGATAAGAAATGAAAGTTTTATATCGAATGATAATGTTTTATTTTGAAACTTCTTCATTTAACAACACAAAAAGAGTCTGACCGACCATTTTATTTATTCAATACGGATTTAATAGTCTTTGAGTGGGAAATTTTTCAACTCCTAAACAAACACTGTTCCACTGTTCGGCTTTCTATATGGAACAATGAATGAAAATGCCAAAAAGATTTGGGTGGTCTAGTGACGTCACACAGCTTTGATAATTCATGTCGTTTCACACCTTTGTACACATTTTAGCTTCTCATTCTTTAGGAGGACGTCATATAGCTGTTAATAGTTTTTGACACAACCGCTCACATCTGACATGATTTTGAAATGAATATTAGAAGTACTCATGTCCACGTGGCTCCGTGTGAGTGAGACGGCGCGAAATTCGAACAGTTGAAATATTGTCTCGTGAGAGTTTGCAAAGAAAACCATGGAAATGAATTCTAACAAAAAAATTTTATTGAAAAATTATGAGATGGCTGACGATGGATAAACAATTAGTTTGGAATTTAGAGATCATTAGGTTTTTTGGTTGGCTTCTCCCTTTCTATGCTGAGCGTCGTCCACGCGAAGGGAAATATCCGTATCTGAAGTAAGATCATTCGTCGACGGTAAATTAAAAAAGTTAAACCTTTTATCTTGTTCCGTTTTAAGTAACATTCTTTTTCCACGTGATGGATGGAATGAATAAGCACGTTTGTAAGCCATAAATTCGTCATCCAAGTATGGCTCATCATAGAGGGCTTGTTGCTGGAAAGACAAATCACTCTAGATTAATTGAATGAATTTGTCTTTGTTAAGCTTTTTGAAACAAATTTTTTGATTGTCACAGTATAAAAAGAAAAATGAAGCAGAAAAAAAGATTGTAAAGTTCAATGAACATAAAAGAAAATTACCCTGTGCTCTTCGTGGAACTGTGCGGAAACAATTAGAACCAATGCTGCTAAGCAAAGGCAAAGGGCCAAGGGTCGGGAAGACATTTTCTACCTTAAAATACATATAATCATCAAAATATAATTGATATGAGTGTGTGATATTAGTTATTGAGAGGTGGTTTGTGAAATGGGAAAACCTTAGCTCAACTGGGACTCCCAGCTGAGAAGATTAGGCGGTCCGAATCAAAGTTCAGAGGAAAGAAAGAAAGAGAGGGAGGGAGAGAAGAAAGGAGAAAGAGAGAAAAAGAGAAAAAAAAGAGAACATTATGATCTTATAAAAGACATTGTTAAAGCTTCACTCTATAGAGGGAATTTACTAGAGAAGGAGATCTTTAAACGAACTGCTCGGGGTTAAGCTACCCCACAACAGACCGATTTTTAAAGTTTGCTTTCTGTAAAAGGCAACATGAGGGGGAAGAAAAATATAATTTTCTTAAACTGTTCATCCCACAGAAGTATCAATCGTGATGAATGCAATTAGTTATTCAAAAACAAAGAGAAGGTTCTAATGAGCTTTCAAAAATGAAGAAAACGCTATTCCCAGATGATATCTCGTGTGTTGTTTCATCTATTTGAAGAAGATTCTATATAAGGCTGAACTTACTCTATACCAGACATTATCCATTCAAGGAAACAGACTATGTAAAGAAACTAATTTGAATAATTTTTTATTTGAAAAACACGAAAAGACAAAGATGAAGCTTAGAAAGTTTCAGGATTTCTGAAGCGGAAAGCTCGAGAACAAACAAGGTTGAATACGTAATTTAATGGAAAGGAGAAGCTTTACATCAATGGATCTTCCTTGTACTCAATTATTGAAATTTTAGGACTTAAATGGCAGCAAATTAACTTTTCCGTCATTTTAAATAATTATCTTTAAATTATGAAAAAGAAATATATAGAAGAATAGTGAAGGAGAGGAGAATGATGTGGGTGAGAAGGGTCGTGTAGCAGAGAGAACGAGGGATAGCAGAAAGGAAAGGAAGAAGGGAATGAAAAATGAAAGAAGGTAGGGGTGGGGAGGAAATGATGAGTGTTTTGATGCTTCTCTTTACTTTTTCAATGACTTTGAAAAAAAACCTTCCGTAAGACTCAGTTTCAAAAATAAGTTCGACGGAAAGGGTGGAGGGAAGAGCGGTAAGAATGAAGTGAAATTGTTGCCATTTGAGTGAAATGTTTAGTTCATTTGGATGAATTGATGAATAACTGGAAATGATCCGAATAATTCTATAAATAGAACCTAAGCTGCATATATCGGAAGGTAGGAGGTTGAACAGGAGCGGAGTAGAAAACAACTGGAGAGTAGCAGATTAAAAGAAATAAAAAAGCTTGTTCCATCCAAGAAATCATAATGAAAAATATAATAATTCTGAATTTTGCATGACTTCAACACGTTATGACAGTCTTCAAGAACAAGAACAGCCGATCTGTCTTGCTAAACATGGTTTATGAGAAAAAATTAAACTTTTTCGCTTTTTTCGGTTGTGAAAGGTTGTGAAAAGAAGGCTGTTAGGCTTGTAAGCTGGCTTTTCGAAACCTTATTGACGATAAGTATCACAAGTGCAATAAGAGTTTTAACATCTCTATGATATAGAAAAGGTGGGAATGCTCTTAACGGTTTTCGATCCCGACTGGTTTAGTTCATGCTTACAATGGTAGAGTTGGCATAGAAGCTTCGATACCAACGAAAGGAAGTCACAAAATGAGGAAAAAAAAAGCATTGGAAAACGGAATGAGATGGAGAAGACGATTTTAATGGAGTTTGTGAACCTCCTTAGATTGTAGTGAAGCTTATTGTGTAATCATTTGCCAATCTTGTCTGAATTAAATATTTGCAGAAGGCTAACAAGCAAATTTCCCAGAAGACTGATATCATCAAGTTTCCAGGTTTCAAATAAAAGAAAAGGAAATGGATGGAATCTCGAGACTATCGACTAGCAGAAAGTAGACATTTCGCTTTATATATTCGAATTATTCGGTGAAAATTTGAAGTTGAATGGAACGTTTCGATGGAAAATGACGTCGAAGCTTAGTGAAAGCATGTGAGGATTCAGTGGAGAGACGATTCAGATGACAAAATTTCTGAAGAGCCGTGTCACACGATTGACAGCAACGATAAAGGAAAAGCTCAAGGAATGATCATTACCTCGCTTGGGCGGTTCAGAAGATGACTAAGAAGGAAGTTGATTTTCACTTCACGAGTTGATTGACGAAACGTTTTTCAATAAACAAAGAGAAACATAAAAAACGATATTAAGGTATAAAAGTTCGAAAAGATGAAAAACCTTTCGAGATAAATGGAATTTTACGTGTTTCCTCAATTGCTTTCAACTAGATTGCAAGTTTTCCGCAGATTATGGTCTCAGCACGGAATGGACACGTCTCATAAAATTTTGAGAGTTTGCTTCTGAACGTAAAGGTTCCGTTGATCTCACCTTCTGTTAATTTTCAGTTCGGATTAGAGGGATTAGACAAGAAATTTAATAGGTGAAAAGAAAAATGATGTTTATTCAAATTCATGACAGTTAGTTAAATGACCTTTTTCGGCTAATGACATGTGAAAGGACTTTACATAATAATAGAACGTCCTTAGCAGATCTTTATGTTTTTAACGAAATTATTAAAATACAAAATAAATTATTCAAATGTGTGTGGGTCATCCATCTTGCTTCATCAAAATCTTTTAAGAACTCAAAAATCTTTGTTTTAATTCACCTTCATCTGAACAGAAATTTATTCTCTTCTGACAGCAAGAGAATTTTTCAAAGTAAAATTCAGTTTCGGCTTTACATCTTCACCTCCGTTCAACTTCTTGGCTAGGATTTTGTTAAACGAAGAGGAAGACAATAGCCATTCAGCTATCTATATAAGAAGAAAATACTCTAAAAAAATACTTTTCGTAGCTTTTAAGAACGATTTTCACTTCTCACTCGGAAGAAACAAGCAGTGCAAATTGAAATGGAGAAATTAGGATGTTTGACGTCCACCAACTTATGCAAATTAGGAAATATGAAAGTGAAATAAACATAAAAAGCTTTCGCTGCTCACAACAGAGTATAATATATGAAGTTTAAATGAGAAAAAAAACATTTTTTTTTCAAAAAGTTTTTTTTAGAAGGTGGAGGCGATAAGTTGGATGTGTGAGGGAGAGGAGTATGATTCTTATTTTAAATTGTCAATTCATAGAAAATCATATAAGCCCATTGAGCAGAGAACTAAGTATGTTGTTCGAGACAAGCTGATTAGTATTTTATTCGAAAAGGATGAATGTCCATTTGTCATTTACAGCAGCCGAAAGGAGAAAACAGTTGAAGAATATGGAAAATGATGTTGAAAAATCTTTGAACTTAATCGGAAATATCAGAATGTCTTCGTTAATGGAAAAGGAAATTGAAAAGGAACAACAGTTCTGTTTGTTTTGTGTTTTGAACTGTTGGGCAACTTTGACATTCATTTTCTTCTCCATCTTATTAACTATATGGAAAGAAAATATTTTTTTCTATTCTAATGAGTTAGATGGAGGCTGAATGACGTAAACCATAATCAGATGGGAGAATCTCGAATGACCCAATCATAAGTTCTGGTGGTTATTAACCTGGTCGTTTTCAAACAATTTTCTAAGGCGTTCTAGAACATAAATGGTCTTTTCAGAAAGGTTTTGCAAACTAATAGCCGCTTTGTAGGGATTGTAGAATTAGAAAAGGTGTTCTCTTCAGAACATCATTAGTTGGAGTACTTAAGAAGAATAAAAGTTTTGAAATAATATAGTTCAAGGGACAGACGATGACAGGAGCATCAACAACAACCGATTCTGAAGCTTTAAAGTTCGAAAATGATATTTATAGTTTTCACGTATCTCACGCGAATACAAGATACGCACGTGGGCTAGAGTTTTCACGCTTAATAGTTTTCACGTGTTAAAATGAAAGATGGCAACGATGAAATTCGTTTTTTGATTTGAAATGGACGAGCAGTTAATGGAATGGAAGGGCTGAAAAGCTTTTCCTTTTTTGAAGAAACGAGTTGATTGCAAACGAAAACATCAGTTGAATCAAAGAAAATTAGCTGAATCAAAAGAAATATTGTTGGTGAAGTTGCTGTTGATGAGCACCTGAATATCGTCTATGCACTCTCATCTTATTCCGTACTATTTAATATATTCTAATGACATCTCTTGGACATGCCATAATCGGAACTGTTTTTACGTCTGTACTCTCTTTACGGCCCTAGTCTCTAATGCCGTTCTTGCGTTTGCATGTCCTTGTTCTAACAGTTCCAAGGACTGTTCTTTTAATGTCACACATACCTCCACACTTGGACGGTCTTCTATTCAAATCCATCGTGTACAAGTACACGAAATAAATGAAATGTCTATCTCTCTAGATTGTTGTTGCCGTCACTCCGTTGCCATAGGTGATGAAAGCTGCCCATTTGCTAGCTTTCAGCATCTGTTTCCACACGTGTATACTTTTCATATTTTGATATAATTCTATCATTTTTTTCATATTTGAAACGTGAAAAGAGAATTTGATAAAAGAGAAAATTAAAAGCTTTCATTTCAAATTTCATTTGGACAAGCTCCAACTGTGGCTCCTTTCTGGCACCAAATTATGAATGGAAAAGAAATAGATTTCCTTGCTGGCAACTTATGGCATTTGAAAGGAAAAAAAAAGTTTTTTCCCTTGCAATGATTTATTCTCACTGTATAAACACAGAAGTAAAGAGAGAGAAAGAGAGCTATTCATTGTGTTTATCGCCTCGAAATGCAATGCAATCGAAGTTTCCGTTTTGAGTTTTTCCTTCTTTACGCTAATTTCATTAACTTTTTCTTCTTCTAATCAAACTTCTTAACAACATAAACTCTCTTCTGTTATCAAAACCATTGATGAACTGAGAGAGTTGACAGAGTGAGCTGTGTAGTTTGTAAGCAAAATGAGGGATTATTGATTGTTTCCAAGAAAGTTTGATGACACTCATTTAATGTTCTAATAACTGTGAGCGAACTATCCGTCAATCCCTCAGTCTCAATCCTTCATCCACATCATATGAAAAGTGCGTTTTGTGTGTTTCTTATCTGCTTTTATTGTTCTTTTTTTATCACTAAAAAACATAAAATGATCGATTTATTGACTATTTGAAACTATTTTTATTCAAAAAAAAAATATTTTTAGTCTATAAGTTGAGCGGACTTTAACTGTCTTATAAGGACTTTCATTCCCTTTTGCTCTACAAATTTCTTTCTTTCAACCAAGCTTAGGAAGAGGTATCAGAAGGCACCAATGACGATTGCTTAACGAATCGTCTTCTTAATTAAAATAAATATTTGGAATTCGTCTGTGTGTGCCTTCTTATTACTTGCTTCAATCAGCTGTTTCGTTACTAAACGTATGTTTCTTTCTTTAAAAAGTTCTTGTAAAAGTCTTTGACCCTTGACCCTCTCTCTCTCTCTTCCTCTCTCTCTCTTTCTGTTTCTCCCCTTATCTCACTTTCTCTCTCTCTCTTTTTCTTTGATTGTTGTCAAATATCTTCTGAAGGGAAGATGATGAACAGTCAGTCGATAGTGACCGAGAGCTCTTCGATTATCTTTTGACTCACAACTCATTTCCGACCAGACTATTTCAATCGATTTCCTTTTTTACACTTTTATTTGATACTTTTCTATATTTGGTAATAAAACTTGTTTTTAAAGCTCATTCGTTGCAAAAAAAAAACAGGATTATCATTAAGTTTCATCAATGGTTTCGAGATTTTCTCTTTGATGGTTAGTAATGTGTTTGGAGATTTCTTCCAAAAAAGGAAATTTGTTTGTAAAGCAATGAAGGGAATACTTAAATAGCTTGCTTCGTATATGGTATTTACGTCATTTGTAAGGATTGGTCGGTAGACTTTTGATAATAAAAATTCGCTTTGAATTCGAACAGATTTGGATGTTGTGTTCTTTTTCTCTCTCATTGCCTCCTCCTCCTCAATTCGTAGTACTGGCCTTTGCTATTCAATTCACGCCTCCTACTCTCCCCCTCCCCCTGATAAATTCAGTACTGTTTATGATTTTATCATTAATTTGATTATTACTTATAACTAATAATGCTCATCACCACTCCGATTGGTATATTCCCAAACAGAAAACGTTGGAGCATTTCAGATCTTCTGATGTACGTTTCTTTTTTATTTTTCCTCTTTTTTTTATGGTTTTTTTGTTCTTCTCCGCTTTTTCTGCTACGAAGAAAAAACATTTTTGACTATCAGTTTTCTCGAGAAATTGCCCTTCGTATGTTTTCGTGCAATGAGAAGATCATATTGTTCTTCCTGATTCATCGAACTTTTCAAAATATTCTGGCAAGATTCATGAAATTTGAATTTTAATATTTTTCTTCTTCACTAAATTCTCTTGAATAGAGAGAGATTAGAAAAGAGAAAAAGAGAAAGAGAGATAGAGAGAGAGAGAGGAATGGATTTGTTTATTGCTGAAGACGCATTCAGGTGTCGTTCATTCCATCTTTCCAATTCTTCTTTCATAGTATAGCCGTGTTCTTGAGAGGGGAGAAAAAACCTTCAATTGATGCTTCTCCATAAAAGTATTGTCTCTTTTGAAAAGTCTCTCTCTCTTTCTATCTTGCTGCATATCTCTCTCTGTCTCTCCTAATACATTTATACTTTTAAAATAAAATATTGTCCACTTAGTGCGTTGTTTGTTTAGATTGTCTCACCTATCTATTCATCGATTTGCATAATCAGTTTTCCGTTAGAAATTCCTGTTTGGCCATATTCGGTCTCTATCATTCTGAATAATTGTAATGAATTCATAGACAATTCAATAATTAAGACTTCATTCTGTCAAAGTGTAAACTTAACGTGCTGCGAATGACAAAGCGGCTTATCCTACTTCACTAGTTGAGCATGAAGCCATCGTTTTCCTTGCATCATATGGTTGTATAAAAGAGAAAAACGAATTGAAGATAGAGAGGAGAAACAATAATTCTCATAGAATAAGGAGGGAAATTAACTTCTCTTGTAACTTTGAAATAAATGAGCTGTGACGTGTTAAGTTAAACATGCTCAAATGTGTACCATCATCATCTCTGTTTGCTGTTCGTCTTCTCAATTAAGCGTCCTGTTTTCCTCATAACATATTTGGATATTTGTATTTCTTATTGATTCCTTACTCATAATTCTAATTTATATGGAATTATTTTCATTTTTCTTCCCGAAATTTCACAGGTCATATACGCCATTCATTCCTTCATTCTTGACTCTGCTTTACGACCTTTCTCACAATGTTCACGTCTGTCGTTTCTATTCTGATTTTTTGAGGTCATTTTTATCCACATCCAGCTCGAATATGAGATGAATGTGAAACAGAAGATGAAAACTGCAATCTTCTTTTTGAAATTGATGAGAACGAGCATTGAGCCGTTCCCAAATGATTGATTATTTTAGTTCGTTGGCACAAGTTTTTGATCCAAAATAACAACAGGTTGATGATAGCTAGCTCCTGGCTTCTCTTCTATTTCTGTGCTTTCATTCATCTCCGTTTTTGTGGTTAGATGTTATTTTTAGCTTCTCCCAAATCCTCAAACGTTTGCCAGATCCGGATCCTGCTAAAGGATGATGAGATAAATTTTTTGCTTCTGGCTTGCTTTCCCTCGTATAATTAACCGTTAGAGAACTAGATGATGGGTAGAACCTATGCTTCTAATGCATTAGAGATTCTTACGCATACTTTTTGTTTTTTTTTTGCGTCAACCTCAACAGCTATTGTAAGTATTTTGAAGAATCTATATCTCTCCATTGTAGCCTGTAGACTAGCAATGACTCCTTTTTCAGTGTTGTCACGCATCTGAAAGGACAGCCAGCTTTCTCCACTATTCTTTTTCTTTTTCGCGATTCCTATTTTATATTCTGGCTCTCTATGTCTTTCACCCTCTCAAACTCCGCATCCATAAAGCGAACAGTTTGAGACTGACAGACAGTATAGTCTAAATTTGGACAGAACAGAGCCACTGGTTAGCCTCTCCTTGCGAAGGCTTCGTCGGCGTCGTTATTCTCATATGATGATGGCTATCGACTAGTTGTTATCGAGCTCCTCCCCGTTCGTTTCACTGTAGAATTGAAGAAAAAATCAAAGAAATAGACTGTTCAATGAAGAGAATGTGAAGAGATGAAAAGATGACGAGAGAGTTTCTCTGTCTCTATCGGTCTGTCTGAACAGTCGTTGTCGCCACACCTGTGTCCACCCCAGAGGGACAGAGAAAGTGGACGAGAGAGAGCGCCATCATCCGCTCCGCTTCCCTCCTCACGTTGTCGTTGTCGTCGTCTACTTTTCCTTCTAAGTTCATTCATATTGTCTTCTGAAGGCCATACCGTGATTAGACTACTAGATTCTCTGATTCTAACCTGATTCTGCTGGAAGACGACACGCTTTTGTTCGGACTTCTGTAATCTTGTCTTAATAGCCTGGGGCAAGAAAAGTCATGTCCCCCCAACCACCACCGGCTTTGGCTGGCATTTTTATGCATCAGGAGCATACACCCTCGGCTTTGACCCCACAATCGTCCTCTTCCTTTTTTGGAGACTCGTTTCTAAACGCCTACATGCAAAATTCATATTTCGAGCGACTTTGGTAAGTTTCTTATTTTATTGTTAAACAGATGACTGGCGTTTGATAAATTTCACTTTTTTCAAACAGTGCGAACTCAGTCAGCAATTTACTGTTTGAGGTTTAGCTTCTCAGTGGCTTTTCGTCTTTATGTTTCTTGACTGATTCTTCGATAGACATTACCCGGAAGAAACGATAAAGTTACGTTTTCAATGATATCCTTGATCGATCCCGATCTGTTTTCTGTTCTCTTTCTATATTTTTGAAGCTCAATACCATTTTTTTGTCCTTTCTGATTATTTTTGGAAAGCCGCCCTCGCGATCAATTGTGAATGGCCGATTTGCCTTTTCTGAGCTTGTCTTCAGGTTTAAAAATAGCATTTTTCCAGTTTTCGAGGGTTTCGTATTTGCTTGCAATTTTTCAAAAAAAATTAACACTTCCAATTGTGTTCAGAAGAAGAGAAAGAGAAAAAGCTGTCTGAGCACTTGATTGTGCTGGTCATCATTCAACAGACTTTCATTAAAAACTCATAATACCATGGAAGTAATTAAGATTCCCATCTATCTTTTCCGAAATCGTATTGAAGTTATGATTCTATGAGAAATGGTTTAAGCTTTTCGCACAGTTTGTCTTTGCTTCATCATCATTCCTGTACTCTCTATATACTTTTCGTGTTTTTTAACAAAAAGAAAAGCTCAGTGTACCTCTCTCTCACTCTCCTAGTCTCTCTCCCTCTCTCTCCTTTTCTGTTGAATGTTTATGAATCTCTATGTGAGTGAGTCTGTGAGTGTATGTGTGTAGAAAGAGATGATGTGAATCTCTTACGTGACCCACAGCACTGGACAAACAACTTGATTTTTCTTTGTCGTTTTTTTCTTGCGAATCCTCTCTTTCCTCTTTCTTTCTTTCGATATCTTGGACGTGAAGCTGCTCTCTTAATCCTAGGATTCAACGTAACAACTGATGATCAATAAGAGAATCAGACAATCACAAAGAGAGAAGAGATGGACTGTTGTATCGTGTGCTACGTGAGACGAATGAATAACAGAGAGTTTTTAAGACAACAACCAAAACGTGTAAATTCGAATTTAAGAGAACGAACTATGAAAGACTGAGAAGGAGACCCAGAGAGAAAGAGAGACCAGACTTGGGAGTTTACTTCCTTGATCGTTATTCTCTCAATTATTTACTTTTTTGGAGAAATACCAAAGAAATTGTTCTGAAATTTGCAATCGGAACAGTAAGCGAAATCCCTCCAGCTGTTTCAACTGACCGTTTTGGCTTCATTTCATTTTCACAAAAGGAGAGTAAACGGAAAGCTCGTGATTTACTTCAATTTAGTATAGACAGCTAGGAAGAGAGAAAAAAGAGACAAAAGTGATATTCTATATATAATTACAAGAGGAATAATGTAGAAGCGAGTGGCCAGGTATTCAGGTTCCTTGAAGTTCTCTAGAACGCTTTTGATGAAGCTGAAAGCAAGTGATAATCGAAGGAAGAAAAGAATGGTTCAAGACAAGACTGACGAGAGAGAAAGACCAGTACTGTTTGGGATCTTTATCAGATAAACGTTGGAAACATTCGCAGCTTTCTCTTCATTTATCTTCAACAAATTACCTTTAGAAACATAACATTTTCATTTTTTCTTCCTTTCGCATTGATAATTCTAATTTCATCACGACTTTGTTGACCTCAATTCTCAAGTTTTGTGTCATCGAAAGCTGATGAAAGCAAAAGATGCTATCTGTGCCGTCCGATGAAGAGAGATTTTCTATAATTTCTTTCATTAAAACTCTGTTCGTAACGCACAAATTTGGACATTTTCTCCTTATTTCATTCCATTTTTGTTGTTCTGCTTCTGTTCTTCTTCCGAAAATACAGAATCGATTGCTTTGAATGGAAAAAAGTTTACAATTTGACCTCAAAAACCAGAAACTCTCCATTACTATTTGAGAATTGTCAAATTTGAATTTTTCACAAAGAAAAAATACAAAAAAATGTTTTTGTTTCGGTCATTCTTTTCCTCTTATAATTCACGTGGCTAGCGTGGAAGATATCAAATCGTCTATCGCCATTTCTCTTCTATTTTTCATATGAAGCGGTCGCATACAATCGGTTCTGTGTCTGCTCACAGGCATTTTACCTTTTCTCTATTTTTAACTTTCTTAATTAATCGCTTTTTTTGCAGGTCGTCACGTTCATCGGGCTCATCTCCCCGTTCATCTTTGTCTTCAACAAGCCCCCACCACATGGCCGCAACGGCTGCTTTCCGTCGTTCATCCGATTACGGTACGTTCTTCTTCACTCCTGCTCATTCGTCATCCTTTTCCTCCAAACATTTTGTAGTTTGTATTCACCCTCTATGTCTCTCCTACTGACTCTTTCTCTCTCTCTCTCGATCTCCTTCCGCCATCCATGTAATACATTAATAACTAAGGTTCACAGTTATTTTTTTCACTTATTTTCGAATATTCTGCCTACTATTTTGTGCAAGTGTAGAAAAACCTTTAGGTCAACTCTCTCTTCATCTTTCGCTCCCCACTACCTCTCTTCTTCATACATTTTTCCATTCTATTTCCTTACGTTATATATTATTCATAGAAAATAGCTCGCTTGCCTCCGGTCAGATGTGCTGGTCTATTTGGAGTGAGGGGAGGTTGCGTGTACTTCCTTTACTTATTCTCTCTCCTTTCATAATACTCTTCTAAAATATTGTATCACTTTCTTTTTAAATATCCATGTGTCAGCTAGCCGAGTTTCTCCCTATCTAAACGTGTATCTTTTGTTATTTTCCAATCCATACAACCAAACTGTATTGACGAAGAGAAGCCTTTGTGTGCTCTGCTCATCAGTCGGCCATTTAAAGATTTTCTCTTTTTTTTGAAAGTCTGGTGATATACTTTTAATAATAGGTTGGAAGTCATTCTCTTATTCTGTCTTTTCAATCACATTGTCAGTGTATTGTCAAGCAGTGCAAAGAACGAAGTTGAGGTTATTTAGCTTTACCTGGGTTTTTATTGGCCCTGGATCTATTCGTTGCCTACAACCGTCTTCTCATTTTACTCCCTGATCATCCCTCTTCCTTTCTTTCTTTTTCTCTCTCTCCTCTTCTCTTTTTTAATTCTCAATTTTGCCTTTCCTTCTTTTCCTTTCCTACTTTTGTTTTCTTTGAACAGCTCAAGCTTTTGGTCTTTTCAACTATAGCTTCGGTCAGTGCTGATCGTTCTCCTACTCTTCTTTTATCGTTTTTTTCGTTTTTTCTTCATTTTCATCACTCTTATTACATCTCCATATCCAATAGCATTGGCATATCTCTCAGCTTGTTCTTCCCATTTTCTCTCCTAGCCCCGTCTGCCATACTTCTCTAAGCATTTCTTGTCTGGGCTTTTGCTTCTCTGGCTGAGTGTGTTGATTGAATTATTTAGTCCGTCAGCTAGTCATGTCCATACTTAGTCATGAAAGAAACAAATCTTACCACAATATATTGAAAAAGATTTTATACTGTTCCAAGCTGATTCCTTTCTCCAGTTGCATGCAATCTCTGTTCTTTTCATCGCTCCAGTTGTCTTTTAAGAAATAGTTTTTTTCCAATTACTCCATGACGACTTATTTGTCCTTTCTGCTCTTTTTAAGTATTACTCTACTCTCTCTCTCTCTTTCTTTCTTTTTTTCTCATTTTTTCTTCTGATTCTGACATAAATTCCCTCTCAAACTCTCTGGCGTTCCATCATCGTCTGCTCATCTTTCTCATGTCATTCTTCTGTCTTTGAGTCAATCGCTTGTTCTCCTTTTTTCCTTTTATACTCCTTGACTTGGAAGCCGATAGTTCCAGAAGCCTTGAAACGACCGAACGTTCGATTTTCATTTTTCTCTTCTCCCATTTCGAAATTTCGTCCTGATATATGAACTTAAATTAATTGAACTGTCATTTCCCATTAGCTCACAAAAAGTATTTTTTGGATAAAAAAACATTATCAACGACTAGATTTCCTCTTGATTCGACCTTGTCTTTCTGCTTATTTCCACCCATGAAACTGCTCTCGATTTTACCGATGTTTCTATGAAAGAAAGGAAGCTTCTGATGGAATATGATGCTCTACGATACTCTCTGCTATCCAAATGAAGAAAAGCTTTGTAAGCGACAAAACATTCAAGCGATGGCCATATTTGCACAAATGTTGGACAATCCACCTGCTGTCTTTCTCTTCCGAAAGAATAATTTCTATAAATTCATAGTTTTAACTTCATGAGAGAAAACTTTTTCGAAAAAATCCAAAAGATTCATCATCGTATTCGTGAAAATGCCATAAATAACTTTCCTTATCATCCTCTCCAATCGATATTTCTTTATTACAAATGAATTTTGAATATTTTTTCAAACTCCTTCCTTTACAAAACGTTGTTGAATGACAAAGTGTGACCGAATTGACTTGTTTCTCTTTTCTATCCCTACCCTCTCACCACTCTCTATCTCTCTCTTTCTCCCTCTCTATCAACTTCTAAATACCAGTTTTTCAACCCAAAACTATCTTTCTCATTGTTGTATTGAAGTTTTTCTGCTATTTCAAAATTAAAAATTTAATTTTAAAAGAAGATTTTCTTGTGTTTCTCCCGACTTCTGTATTATTGATCGTTTCTTTTATAACTTCCAACACACAAACTGTTCTTTGCGCTCTTCTCTCTTTCTCTCTCTCTTATTCTCTTTTTCTTCATCTTCTTCTCTCTCTCACTCTCCCTTCTATGTATTATTATATATCTTTCTCTCCTTTTATTATTTTCTCTCATGTCATTCATCGATAATTTGTTCAAAAATTATTATTATTTAAATATTTCGAGAACCAACCTATCAAACCAATCGAACATTTATTGATTTTTCTTCAAAATTCTTTCGTTTGCCTTGTAAACTTTTCCTTTTTTGTTGATTGTATGGAAGTTTACATGGTGATTCGTAATGATTTGATTGCTCTTTCTTGCACTTAATATCTCTCTCTTCAAATTATCAAAGTTTTATGTAAAAATGAGTGTCTCAGTGAGATCCCTGTCGGAGCCATTTATCAAAAGTGCCAAAACTACTCGGACACGCCAAATATTCTTCATGTTGAGACATCTTTTTCTCTCTCTTTTCAACATTCCGAAACGATTTCCGAAGCTTATTCTCTTCATTTTTGTGACCTTCTAAAGAGAACATCATCAACGCACGAAAAATGCTATGACAATGAGTTTTTGCTACTTAAACTTCGATTACTTTCTGTTAGTTTACCAGAAATGAATGTTCCCCAATCTTTGTAGTTTTATTCATCGCCTGCATTATTTAATTATTGATTTCATCCTAAACCGTTCGACCAGATTAGCCAATTCTACTACTCACCCCCCCCCCCCCCCCCCCCCCCCC
>CALQYR020007219.1:750844-779423 GCA_943334845.2 Auanema sp. JU1783 | reverse complement strand
CTCAAAAGGTGAAGTCATATAAGGAAATCTGTTTGAAACTCACAGATCAACTCCTATGTAGCCATTTTTGAAATATTTGGGGAAGAAATGGAACAGTAAAACTTGTAGAATAGCAACACCTCTGAGACATTGAAGGTCTAGTCTCTTGGTCATTTCAGAAGATTGTATGTTGCTTTTCAATTTTTCATCGAAACTAAAGAATGGGCAGAGAAGAAGTTTGAACGAATTGACTGAGCGCTGAGCAACGTCAACGTCTGCATGCTGAGATGTATCTTAGTCTTGAACAAGGATGAACAAGTTTTCGTAGATTCACAGATATTTCAAACATAAACAATCAGATTTACTAGTTGGAGAGAGATCAAAAAATTGAACTCGCATTTCTTTAGAAGCAACCGTAATCGTTATCTGATATATTCATTTGCCTGTGTGATTTTTGAAACGAAAAAAGGAGGAAAGTGAGGAAAATAAGGTATAAATGATTCATGCCTAATGTAAACATTTCACAGAATAGAGACGATAAGGATATGCTCTTTCATGAAGAGTATGATTAGCTAGGCATCGAATGTTAGTAAGGCCATTTCATTATCTATCCAATAGAATCATAGCAAATATGTGTACTCAACCACAATGAATGACTTCGAAAAACACATTCGTTCTAACAAATGTATTGAAAATTTCCCCTAAAGAGAAACCGAAGTTTTTTTCATCTTCTGTTGAACCCAGGGTAAATCAGAAAGAAATGAGGCGAAGAGCACCTCTACTTCTTGAAGCCGAAAACCGTGAACGGAACTTCATGAGGCACATTCGTGAACGTTTCCAAAACTTGGCTTTCATACAAACAAATCTTTATCTTCTGTTTCTGCTCAGCTAGTTTTATGAGGTACTACGGTATATATTTTTTACTTAATTTTCTCGTCACTTCTTAAATATGATGATAACAATGATTTGTGAATTGTGCCTGACGTTCCTTAGCGTCTTGTAAGCGATTGATAGAGAGGGAAAGATTGAAAAAGAAAAATCGTTATCAACATCTAGCTTGTGACCAGATTCTCAACTCTACGGAAACGAAGAATGTTTTTCAAAATTTAAATTCTTCAAGTGAAAAACCAGTTAAATATCCAGTAATATTCATCATTTTCTGAAATTAATTGATAAACAGATAACTGAACGTGTTCTGGAAGCCTTTGCCTGCAGAATTTTACAACAAAAAGAGAGAAGAAGAGAGATAGAATGGTTATGCCATCTTCTCAGCCATATTCTGATTATTTCAGAACCATAATTCCATCGAGTAAATATTTGTTTTGAGTTTTTGAAAAGATGAAGAGAACTTTGTTTTATTTGTTGAAGAAGTAACTCGCAAAATTTTCATTTTTTGATTTTACAACTAGCCGAAGCTGTTAGACATACCAGTTTTCTCTCTCATAACCTCTTTAAACAGTAGTTTCATTTGGGAAATTCAATTTTTCAAAATCAAAATATGTCCTTGCAAATGATTTTGTTCTTTCTGTGTCTGTTCCCGAACTTGTTCGAAAAACGTCGAACCTGTTCAAAGTGTTTGCCAAGAAAAGTCCTTATATGGACGCTTTCATACGACATTCACGTCGTTCCTGCATACAACGTTGCCTCAGGGGTTTCATTCAATTATTTGAACCTTTTTCATTACAGATGTATTGCTTGATTACATTGCTGTTCATTCTTTCTGTGTGTCCAGGTATAATCATAAGACAGCGAACGTTGATATGAAGTTCATTTCTTAATAGCTGCCACCTCATTGAATTGTCATCAACCAAGAGATCAAGGATACGAGTGCGCAGAGAATGCTAAAAGCATACGCTTCTATTATGATACTAGAAGAGGTTTGTGAAACAGTCTGTTAATCTTCAACTCTTGGCTAGGTGTTTGTCAACCAATGGCATACAAAGGCTGTGGAGGTAATGAGAACAAATTTGAATCAGCTGTTCAATGTCGAGATGACTGTCAGATGAAACCCAGAGAAAGAGCCAATAGCTCCCAGATTCGAGATGACACTCTAATCGGTTCGTACGGGATAAAAATTTTGAGTAAAGTGTGATTCGTTTCATTTAAGTGAATGCTTGTGAGCTCGACACCGATGCCAAAATCTCAGAGAAAGTTAAAAGCTGTGGCAGCGGTTGCCCAGACGGGTACGAATGTAACGAAAACAAACATTGCTGTCCCACAAGATGTTGGTCTTCAAACGTTTATTAGCTATATGAGTCCTATTTTAGCTTTCATTTGTCGTTTACCAGTAACTTCTGGACATGAAGCTGTAAGCTTGAAACATTATGGACGTTTTGCTTACATGCCAGGGTTGGAGAACTGTTTGCGGTTCAGCTACTTTGGCGCTGAGGGTAATTACAATAACTTCAAAACATATAACGACTGCAAGAAATTCTGCATGGATGGCATGTAAACACTTAGCAACAGACAGGCTTTAACTATCTCCGCACACTTCTCATAATGTATAAACTATTGATATTGTACTTTGTACAAGATAAATATTGTAAATATCTGTATCTATTCATTTCAATACTTTACCGGGATTCATGATGTTGTTAGGGTCGAGAGATTGCTTGATCATTCTCATGACATTCAAACATTCTTTTCCAACTTCGTCTTCTAAATAAGACAACTTTCCCATTCCAACACCATGTTCTCCAGTACACGTTCCATTATGAGTCAAGGCTCTTCTGTCAAATACTATTTGAAACAGTTATCGAAAACACTTACATACTTTACCAATCTATCCGAAAACTGTTTAACTTTAGGAAGTTCTTTCTCCATATCGACTACAGGAAGGATAACATGGAAGTTACCGTCTCCTACATGACCAACAATTGTTCCTTAAAGTTACATGAGAATATTGTGAACATGCAGAGGTATTCGAAACTCCTCAGACAGAACTCCCGTCTCTACTAGCGTCAACTCTTCCGTGCAAGTCAAACGTTCCCTTTGGAACCACTGTTTCATTGTTTATCTCTAATTGAATGAAGCGGTCGGTTTGAAACGCACCACAACATCAATCTATTATTTCTTTCGAATGTCCAGAACTGTTGCTTTCATAATTCAAAAAGATGCGAAAACATGAGTTCTTACTCGTTTCTCTCATTCAACTCTCACATTAACTTACCAACAAGATTGGAATCAATCAGGTCTTTCTTCGTCAAGGTAATAACATCAGCCAATTTGGAGATTGGTACACACACATCAGTTGTAAAGCCCTGTGAAAGAAATTTAATTGTGAAGGTGGTAATAGGAAGAAAAGAGGTTTACCCTTGAACCTTCACGAAGAGACAAAGCTGCATAATATGCATTATGCCTTGCCTTCCACAACTTATCTATATCACTATTGTTCTCAGACTCAACAAACGACAGTGCGTTGTAACTTGAGCAAATACTTTCTGTGTTCTCAACTGTTTTAATTAATTATTTTGTTCCAAACTTGTATACTCTAACTGAGACTGGACACTAGCATCAGTAAAACCGTGAAACTCCAAAAATAGTGTTGGTGCCACTGGCATAGTTAAGGAACTGTATTTATTACAAGCAGCCACTTGAATATCGTCAAGAAATTCTGCGAAAAGCGAGAAAGTATTATGTAAAGAAACACAAATACCTATTCTCGCAACAGGAATACCACTTTGAATTACTTCCATTGTAGCTTGAACAGCACTATGAGTTGTATCAAATGCAGTAACTGCTACAGTTCGACAAGAGGGCAGTGAATGTAAACTAGAACATAATCATGACAATCGAATTCTTCAGATAAAAAAACGTACCGAATGGTTGCTTCGATTATGACTCCTAGAGTGCCTTCAGATCCAACAAACAGTTCTGTAAGGTTATAGCCAGCAGACGTTTTTCTGAAACAATCTTATTACAGTTTGTTCCTTCTAAGACTTACGGTGGGCAATTATTTTTTCCTCTCGTATTGATCACTGAGCCATCAGCTAGGACTATCTCTAGATTCACAACATTTTCTTTCATTGTTCCTGGAAGAGAAGGTGATACAAACAGAATAATAATTACACAAGTATATTTATGATCGAACCGTATCTGATAGCATTGGTACCACTTGCTCCTGTTGCCACCATACCACATACAGAAGCATCAGCTCCTGGATCTATACAAGACTCAACTTTCTTTTCTCATTCTTGGCAGCACCAACTGAGAAGAACAACCCATGTTGTCGTACCATGGAGTTTAATCCAGTTCGAGTAACAGATGGTCTAACAGACGCTATCCCATCTTCAGGCGATACTTTGGTTATCCCTCCACCAAGATTAGAAAGAACAATACTGACACCCTTCTAAATTCAATTTGTTTTTCAAAATATATGAGGATCATTACTTTCACATGTACGACACCTCCTTCAAGGCCTGTACCCGTCCCGAAAGGTATTACTGGGATTTTGAAGGAATTACATATCTTCATGATATCAGAGACTTGCTCAACGGATTCAGGCAAGAGCACTACTTCGGGCATTTTACCTCTGAAACTGATGATAAAAAGAAAAAACAACTAAAACAGCGAAAACCTGAAGTGACCTTCATCTTTCATAAACTGTTGTTTTTGTGAGCTTTTGGTTACAACATTTCTAGCTCCAATCAGAGATTCGAACTGCGAGGCCCATCGATCACAAGCAAGAGTTTCCACCTGATAGACGGGCAGAGTGATCAGAATCATAGCAAACACTTACGAAAGTAGAGAAGCGGTTCCTTGCCATTATTCTCATTATCCTGCCAATGCCTTACTTTGTATAATTCGTTCTCAGAAAACAAATAACAGAGCGATATGCAAAGCTCTCGATAAAGTACTTGAAAAGAATGGAGAAAACATTCATCGAAAAACAACAAAACAAAATAATAATATGTACACATTTAAGAAGGGACGATGACGTCTGTGGAAATGAAAAGACTTTGCTTGTTCGTAGAAAGCTTGCTTCTTGCGACATTATAATCCATGACGAATGGGATACAGAAGTCGTAGAGGCTTCTGTGATTATCGAGCAAAACAACCACACGGTTAGATCCGATTTGTAAACGCAGCCTAAAGAAATGAACTTGTCAAGATTATGAGTAGTAAAGACATACCTTGCAGGATTGTCGACTGGTGGTTCGATGTTGCTGAGAGATAACTTAATTTCAATTTTACAGTTTTTCAATATCTTAACCGTAATTCCATCCCAACGTGGATCTTCGTAAGGCTCAAAAATTACTGATCAACCGAGTTAAATCCAATATAGCTTTACTTCTTCGATGTTGTTCTCGTTAATAGTCGCTATGAAATTATTGTCTGGCTTTTTCAGAAGCTTCATAACATCGAGCTCGCCCATTTTTTTCCTGTTCGTAAGAATAATAGCATCGTTAGCATCAAGTTTGATTGAATGCTGAAAATAAGAGTCTAGACTTCTATCAGCGTATGAACGTTACTCACTTTTTGCTCAATAGCATCACAAAGAACTAAAGTGATGAAATGTCTGAAAAAGTCCGACTTCGGTATATCTAACCTTTTCTCGAAAAAAATCGTATTGATGAGCACATCAATCTAAAACAATCGCTTAGAGTATAGAACTGAGTAACAAAGATCTCACTTTCATACAACTTTCATTCTTATTATCTGTTACATGTCCAATTTCTCCAATGCTAATTGGAACACGGTACGAAAAATCCCCCTGATCTATTCTCTGCGCCAAAGTATCCTGAAGCTTTCTTTACTCAAGAACTCATTGAATCTCTTCACTTGATCCAAATCTTCAATAGGAGAAGGGACTTCAACTGAGTGACAAAGATTAACGAAACATTTTCTCATTTGAGGGCCATCTAATTCGATAACTTGTGCCTGAAATAGTAGCTCTACCGGAAGTTAGGAGAACTAACAAACTTCTTTAAACTTTATGACATAGCCTGCACGAGGATGGATCAACCAGCAATCTCCTTCCGTAATATCTTGTATTAATGAAGTCATTCGATCTGCTTTTGTTGATTATTATGAGGTTTGGGAAGAATAGAACAGAATGCGACCGTTCCTCTGCTAAACTCTAAAAAAACGAAATATCCAACACCAAACTGCATATTCGAGCTCGGTGCATATATATGCAACGATCATATAGTCAATCGAGAAAACGAAATCGAGTCATCAGAACATCGAACTATCTTACATTTTATTTAAAACTTTCCCCAATATTATAAATATTTTACACACAGTCTTTCTCAACAAAGGTCCCGGAAAAAGTTTAATATGCTAACATCAATAAATTAATCTTCTTTCAAGTTAGAAAATTGCTAGTAAGGCAAACACAGAGTAGAGTAAAACACATGGATAAGCTACAAGTAGTCGTTGTTGATGCATCGTCAATGCTATCACGAATAACTTAGAACTCGATGAACTACACCATAAAACAGCTAAAGCAGATACAGAATACCCAATGATACCCTTCAAACAGCATGAACGAATTAACTTTTGGAGAAAATTGAACTTACTTTGAATGATAACACGGCAGTGAGCATACTAAGAATGGCCATAGGTAGCAAGCAATATCCAAGCACTGAAGCTGTACAAGTGAATGAAATGGTTTTGTCAGCTGAAAGAAAAATGAGAATAGAATCAAACTCTAGTTCGATCAGATTTTACCGGCCATCAAGTTCATGAGAGCATACATTCCTACGCATCCTAAACCTCCTATTCCATAAATATACCCAAAAGACATCTTTCCATGCAATAATAAAGCAGCACCTGTAAATGGAATAAATAGCCAAGTAACTTAAGAACAGAATACCAAAAAGAAGGCAGAAAACCAGAGGTCCAGCTAGATCCTGGTCGGCTATTACTTCGGCAGATGCTGTACTAGCAGGGTTCAGAACTGCTATGGTTTTTTCCTGTTACAAGAGCATGAAACATGACTATAAAACAAACAAACCTTAATGTGAGAAAAATTAATGCCCAGCTCTTCCAACAATGGAGGTTCGTTATCATAGTCTTCTGTATCTCCAGAAGTGGGAGCTTCAAAGAAAATGTATAACAAGAAATTTTAAAACGGCAAACCTGGACCCGTGGGCATAAACATTTTCCCACCATAACCTCCAGCATCGTTATTATACGATTGCTGAGCTCCATAGTAGTTAGTTTGTGCTGAAAACTTTAATATAATACAAGTATTCTAATAGAAACATTAGCCAACAGGAAAACATTCTAACCTGGAGCAGCAGGTTGTTGAGCTTGGGAATAATCAAATTGTTGCCAACTCATGTCAGGTTGAGCATTACTCTGTTGGTCATACCAAGAGTTTTGTTGTTGTCCATTATCCATCCAATAGTTATTGGACATTATTCTTTAATAATTAAATAAAATAATATAGAATAACTTAATTGAAAGCTGAGTAGAAGCTCTGGAGACTTACTTCCACGACTATTAAAAAAGGACGCAAATAGTCGTGATTCATTGCGTACGCCAGCCAACATTCTTAAATCACAAAGAAGGTCAGTAGATAAAGAGAAGACAAAAGTGAAAGAAGAAAGAAACAGTTGTCTATCAGATGTGTTCCCAGCGACAAAACAAAAAAAAAGTTCGCTCAGTATAAAAACGAATAAACTTATGAAAAATGAGGAGTTCGATGGAATTATACCTCAGGGAAAAGTTGAAGGCTAACTTGGCAAAAGATCAAAATTTTAAGAGTCCTGTCAAGATTTTAGAGTAACGGAAGTCGCTGATTCGAAAATTACCTTAAAGAGCTTGAACCCGTTGTTAACGATATGATTTCGATACTTATAGAATGACGTTAATTAGGTTAATTATAATATTTATTTCAGAAATGGATAATTCTTGCCATCGACGAGAGCGCACCATATACGTCTCTATGTTACCTGAGAATGTTACAGACGACGATTTATACCGTCTGTTCCTTGAAGTAAGTTTGTTTATCTAAATTCCAAATTGATTTGTTTCTCTCAGGCTGGGCCCATTGAGAAAGTGATTTTCAAACAGAATCTAGATGGAACTCCACAGCACGCTTTGATTGTGTTCCGAAGAGTCGAATCTGTAAAATATGCTTCTCTGAACTTGATCAAATGTATTTCGGAGGAACAACCTCTTCATATCAGACCTCTCAAGTATGTTGTCAAATTTATGAACTTTGTCTTATTATTTGTTTCAGAGAATCTTCACATCATCTTTTACCTTTCGACAACTTCCGAAAGCCTAGTCGGGATTCTTTCAGTTCTTTCCCAGAGTCTCCACCGATAGATGACGATTTCAGAGGATACCGACTATGGCACCAGCAATCACAAAGTGAACTGAAACCCATAAATCACTGGAATAACAAGTGAGTAGTTAACGTTAAGATTCTTAGTTATTCTGTGCTTTTGTAGCTCTCACAATGTTAACCCTGATAACGCCAAACATCGCCCTAGACCTTTTAATTTATCACAATCTCATCAATCTAATAAAGATTTTTGGAAGAACGAGAGAAATGGTATTAGAGCACTTGTTACTAATCTATGTAATAACTATCTTTCAGGTTCTTATAGAGCTCCTCCGTTCTCAGCTGGCTTGATAGGCCTTGGTTCTGCTCGTTCGGCATTCCCATTGTTTTACGATGATTCTTTGCAAGGGACAACCTTTAACAAAAAGCATATGAATGGAGACAAGTTATCAGAGAGATTGAACGAGCACTGCGTACTGATGAGTTCCTTTTCAACTGTTACTTAATTTTTTTTTCCAGAGGACAGACAGCCCAGTGTTATCACCCTCTTTCTCATTCTCGGACGTGGACAGATTTTACTCTTTTGCTGAGGTAAGTCCCATTTTGAGATATGATTTTACTTTTGACTTCTAGCAACTTCACGCGAAACGAGAATCAACCAACACTAAAGCCTACACAAATTGGTCAAATTACCAAGGTTTTGGTTTTTAAGTTTGTTCTTTACTTCTGTCAGAGTAACGTTGATAGGTTGGGTGATGCCGAAAACTCATTTGAGATTTTGATGCAACCCTCTTATCCAATTCGTTGCTCCAGCCCTTTAACTGTGCGCGTCATAGTTACTGTACGTGTTTGTTTGTATCGAGATGTAACTGTTGTAAATCAGTATAACATTCGACAAAAATTAATTTTTTTTCCATTTTCTATTGAGTTTCTGAGAGTGAGCGCTTTACAAACCTTTCACTGTGTCCATTCGTTCTTATGATTCACAGTATTCGCTGTGATGTACTGTGGAATAGGCGGAGTCGTTAATGCTTGTTTTTATCAGGTACTCCTTATGATAGCATTGACAACTCCGATTGGGCATTAGAAAACCGAGCAACTCCTTATCTATTCCAATTCCCACTCTAAGTTCCCCCTCTTTCTCATCACTTCTAGTGGTACTTTATTCTAACTTATTACAGACTCATCTATACAGTTAAGATTCTCCCTCCGATCTTTCGTGTAATCTCCAACCCCCCCCTAAATGCTATATGCTCTTTTGCTCAAGTTGATTTCATTGTGCACTACAAGGGAGTAATACTCTTAACGTGCGTTGAGAAAAACACATAGAATAGTCAAAATTTAGTTAAGTGCTCTCAAAAAGTTCCATTCCTTTCTCTTAGTTGTAGGTTTAGTTCTCGTCTCTCATCTTCATTCTCCATCGTCCACACTATGTTCAATTGATCTGAATTATAATCCATTAGTAAATCTGTTAGTGACATTTTCTAACCATTGACATGTTTTATCTCCGAATTTTAATTTTTGTATGATTTAGCTTTTGTTTTACTGTTAGGAAGCTATTTGAGCTTATGTTGGATAGTTTTGTTATTTGTTTGTTGTTTCATTATATCTTTGTTAGTATCCCTAATGGCTGTCGCCTGATGACTGTCGTTCACAAGTCTATGTAAAGAATTTCTGTATATAACTTGATTGTTTTCTTGTTATAGTATGTTTGAATCATAAAATGTTGTGTTAAGTTTGTATTTTTATTTTCTTTATACATTTGAAACCTTCTCTAAGCAATCGCACTCAGATTCTTGTTCGCATTCCTCATTCGACGTCTGGTTGGAAACCGTCGGAGCAAGTAGTTATTCGCGGCTGCAGACATTTGGGCTGAAATATTTTTGTTTTCATTTATAAAATAGAAGCTGTTATGAATAGAGCAACAGTTTGACAGGACATAGAGGGGGAGATGTGTATAGAATAGGTGCGTTCTAACGGCTAAATTACTGTGCCCGTAATGGGTATAAATATATAATATAAAGCCTAGCCACAATGTTAGTTTCAGCTAAAATCTTACCAACTAAGGCGTGCTTCTGAGTCTGTAAGTGAAATACTAGATAGATCGCAAAGAGTAGGCAGTTCGTTATTAGTTAGATAGTATGTTAGTAAAGAGGAAAACTGAACCTTGTTGTATCTGCTCGCTTTCAATAGCTTTCTGCTGGGCACTCGCAAACTTTTCGACTATCATTGATATTGGAAAAGCCAAAACTATAATTCCACATATGGATGTAGCCGTTGCGACAAGTTTTCCACCTGTAATAGGTCGTTTCAAAATTCGAAAAACATAGAAAATAAAGGGATGGGTATCTTACAAGTTGTGACTGGCTTAGCATCACCGTACCCCACTGTTGCCATTGTGACACTGCAAACAAATCATTTCATTATCGAATGCTGCTGTTTATGACTTACACACACCACCAACAACCCGCTGGTATACTGTAGAAATCTGTGTAGGGTTCGTCTTTTTCCAAATAATACATGATGGTTGAAAAAAATATTATACCGGTCACAAGGAACATACTGAGCATTGAAAGTTCTGTTATTGAGGATTTGAGCGTATGGCCGAAAGTCTGTAATCAAAAACCTCAGTTGTATTAGAGAAATTTATGATATATTCTCTCATCAACCGCTCTGCTCTTCAACAATAATGAGAAATGAAGAGTCTTAGTTTGACCTGTTCACGGTGTTCACGTAAAATTCCACGTTTGATTTTTCGCGTGGGTTTACGTGAAACCGCGAATCAATCATTGAACCATAAAAGATACCCACAAGTTTCGCACTCGCCCTTTAGACCTTATGTTATGGCTTCGTAGATTTGGAACAGATTGAGTGAATGAACAGTGTTGATTCTACATATTCCCATATGATATCACACAACTCTCTCATCTCAGAAATCATAATAACAAGTATTTCACCTGAAGACTTGTACTGTATCGGGCTAATTTGAAAACACGCGCCATCCGAAGCACTCGTAGTACCCGAACTACCAGCATAGCACCTAGAACAAATTCAATGTACGAATGCAAAATAAGATGAAAAGTATGAAATATCTGCGTTAAAGCTTATGAGAATGTTTGCTTTTCAATAACATTTCAGTAATCAGATCACATCTAGTGTGAATGTGAATGTCTCCAGAAAGTACACAAGCTTTCAAGCAAACCATTCGAAACTCAAAGCTATTTACATTTCTTGCTTTAACGTATTACATGGATCAACATAGATTACTAGAAGAAGTTTCGTAAGCCTAACATAACAGAATTAAAGTAAAAACATGCTGGTGATACGTGAAAGACAACTACAAGAAGTAGGCATGCATTTAGGGAGTCTTGATAGAGCTTTCACTTGTATGAACTCAGAACTTTAGATCCTTGAAGCGACCAGTACTAAGTCGTGGTTTTCGTTGAAAATTCTCGGAAATGAACAAAAAACTTTTTCTTTTTTTTCTCAAAAAGAACTTTCTGTTCATTATTTCTGTAAGAAGTTCACACAAACAATCTGGACATTCCACAGGAAACAGAGGGTTGATGCGAAATGCTTGAAAGCGATTCTTGCAGGGTGGGATAACTGATGATAAGCTTGATCTTTAGTATAGGATAAAGGTGGTTATAGGTTGTAGATTAAGCTGATATAGACTATCAATCAATAATCAATCGATTAAAACACAAAAATTATGAATTTAGATATTTACCCATCCAAGTTTGTGCTTTACGCCCTATGTCTTCTCCTGAAATATGAGCTTGCCGGGGAAAAAAGAATCAAAATATCTTCGAATTCTAATGATCATTCTTTTTGCAACAAAAAACTCAAAGAAAGAAAACTTCTAAAATAAAAATAAAAGAAGGAAAAATGATTAAAATGATAACGTTCGTTACTAACAGAAGCGAAAATATCACTACAAGGCTCATTGCTCTATGCTTATATGAATTGGAAATACCTGTAAGCTCTTTGAATCGAGATTCGATGCCAAATATTGGCAAACATAGCTCGAGATAGAATGGTAATATAGTAAGCATATCAATAATATTTAAAGTTTTCTTGGCGAATTCCATCTTTCGAGGATATATTGTGAATCTGAAAATGATTATCATCTTATGCTTCTACCATCTGTTTCTCTTTGTCATCCATTTGTATCCACCACACTCACCTTATTAGATATTCGAATGTAAACCAGGTAATACAAATGTACTCGATGACAACTAATGTAAAAGAGGGATTGTCCGTCGGACGATATACAAACGTGGATGGGTTCTGGCTGTTCACATCGGCATTTTGGAACTTGGTCTGGAAACAGTACTTTACTTTGTGTCAATTCAACCCGTTTGTGATGCTATTATTGAGGTCTCAGCGCTTCTTGAAACTCTGGCGGTCTGACGAGCGAATGGAACTTACTTCAGTGCCCTTCTTTGCGTGCATCATGTGATAGAATGCCGCATTTGAAGAATCTTCTTGAAATTCTGGCATTGATCCAAGTATTAGACCTGCAAATTGTCCCGATTCAATATATTTCTTGACAAAGTAATCACCGATCACACTAGTGAATACAAAGAAGACGGAAAGTAATGCGAAAACGGCTGCCGGATAGGAAGACTGAGGGTCTTCAAGGAAACGCCATGTGGCCAATCGGAACGAGGACAAAAACTTCTGCAAATTTCATCGTGGAAGGTTTTAAATATAGAATTTCTTCTTACAACTCCATCAAAATCAGTTGCATAATCATCTTCGGGAGTAGTATGTTGTTGATGTTTCTGTTTAGTGGAGGTGGTGCCATCGGAAGGCAGAGCACAACAGGCGGAAAGCTGAAAAAACAAAAACTGTTCGGTGAAAACAAAAACAAGAAAAATTTGTAAGATGACTCGAATTAATGCAAAACGAACATATTCGCTTCCAATTCTCCAGAACGCCAGCTCTTCTTTGAAACGCTCGACACACACATTGTGAGGCTTGTGCAGACTGCCTTAAAATTAAATAGTTTAGAAATGGTTGAGTGTAAGTGAACGCACCTGTAGCAAAAAAATCCATGATATGTTCTGCTAGTCGCGTATTCCGTTCCATATAATACTCTTCACTCTTCTCGTCATATCCATCCACGATAGCTAATCTGAAACATGACTGAAGCATTGAACAATTGAGATCATGATTGCAAACCGTTTTTCATGATTAGCCTCAACGATATCATGCATGAGTGTTCTATCGTGAGTATGTAATTCAGTTCTTACGCAATAGGTCTTTCCTCCAATATTTATTCGAATGTACATGTCGTTTAGTCCTCCATTTCCTTCTGCAATTTTCATGATTTGAAACTTAAAAATAAGGAAAAGAAAGAAACAACCTTGATCCTCTGTGTACTTCATCAGAGTTGCAGCTCGAAACTGAACTCTCCGATTTAACATGCTTTCTTCATTTTCCTTGTTCGCTCTCTGAAACATTTCAAATAGAAAGAAGAAGGACGAAGGCGTTTCATGTCTGCAATGCAGTACTCTGCTGATCATTCAAATGTTTTATGAAGAAGCTTCATTTCTAATAACTTCTTAATAATCTGCTTGTGTTTAATAAAAATCAAATGAGAAATCAATTAGATGGCTTCTGAAATCATGAGCAGAAGTCGATAATTGACGTGGAGTTACGTGAATCCACTCTTATTTTCTCATTTTTTGAATAAATCACATGAGAAGCGGTTGTATGCTAAAGAAGAGAAAACAAGTGGTTCACATCGAACGAGAGGAATCGGTTGGTGGGATTAGCGAATGGTTGGTTAACTTCAAAAATTATTTTGTCATTCATACCTCAGCTGCTCTTCTGAATGATAAGCGTAATGCCATAACTCTTCAAATTCTTTTTTTTAAAATATTTTTTTCACAAATAGAAAGAAGAGATTTGAATAGAAAATCAGTCGGGCGACAGATAGGTTTGAAGGCAAAGGAATGACGATGATTCTCTCTATTGACGTTGTTGTAAAAGCAGATGAGGTTTAAGCTATGAAAATCTGAATAGGGCTGATGTAGCTTTATAAGAGAATCAGATTGCTCTCGTAACGTCAAATTTAGTTACTTTTGATTATTGGCGTGTCGTGTGAAGTGAGAGAATAGCTGGAAGGGATTGAGGAGGATGATGAACTGCCGCTGATGCTTCATTCGACACAGAGATATGAATGAAGTAGAACAAAGTGAGTAAAGAACAAAATATAAAAGAGGGACATTTTGAGAAAATAGCCCGAGGCAGATTTGAGTAGGCAAAAAGAAGAGAGAAGAGGAAAGAGCGAAGCAGAAAGGAGAAACAGAGCATGTTCGAGAGCACAGAAGTAGATGATTTCATAAATCATTAAGAAATCATCTCACAACATATTTAGGGCAGAAGGATAGAGAGGAAGAGTGGAGGGAAGGAAGGGGATAATTGTGGTAGTGGGTTCTCAAACGAGAAAAAAGGTTTTGAGGCAACAAACATAGAAAGAGATAGAGAGAGAGAGAGTGAGAGAGAGATGCTTATGCCTACAATAAGAAGAGGATGAATGACCTTCTGTTAGAAATACTCAAAGATATTCAGAAGTACAAGAAGGGCATACAGAGCCTGAGGTTGCAGAAAAAAAGAAAAGAAGTCTGGATATAGATATGTATCTGTACAGAAAGAAGAAGAGTGATCATGAGAACGTAGAGCACGATGGCTTAGAGTATAAACAGAAGGATTTCCGAAAAAAAGTGAAGTCTTCAGGATTTTACATGCAAAGTTGAAAAACAAGTCACCGAAATATCTCTTGAATATGGACAAGCAGTTCTTTCCTCAACAAAGAATAAAAAAAGATCTGACGCCATTAAATTTATGAAAAAAAAAGAAACGGGAATGAAAAGCTGTGAAAGCTGAAAGACATGTTAACACAGAATTGAATTCTGAAGGCTCATCCACGTCCTTTCTGTTCACTTTCTATCAGTAACAACAGGAAGTTCAAAGATTTCAGCCGTGCATAATCATTGTCGTCATTTTTCAATAAAAGACGATTTGAAAGATTGAATTTAATAAAAATATTTCATTCATTCAGAAACAAAATGTTATTGTAAAACTTCTTTCCATCTGTTACATATAAATACTCGAGGAGAGTGTTCATGAGCAAATCAGTCAATTGCTGATGGATTTCCATACATGCGGAACGCATGAATTGGAGAAAAAATTTTTTTTTCATCTCTAATCTCATCTGCTGAGAAGATCAAGATGCTTTCCCGGAACTTACGGAGATAAGAAAGATAAAGCTGAATGGTAAAATACTGAATGGCAGTTAATTGCTCGAAAATATATGTCGCGAGCAGAGATAAAAAGGAAAAAAAAAGAGAAGCAAAAGGTGAAGCCAGGCAATCGTCCTTACATGGGAGGAAACGGAAGAGATGGAACGAAAAATAATTTGAATTGTTGAAGAATCAACTACTAGACATAATTCCTAATCTTTATCGCTCAAATGTCAGAGATAAATCCTTTTATGAGCGATGTGCATATGTATATCGGATGGAAGATCAAAAATAATATAAAGAAGATGTATGACTTACCTGCGAAGCACATGTCCGTTTCAAGCGATATGAAAGCATCTTCAGCTATCTCTTCTCTTCTTCTATTCTTTTTTTATATTTTAAAACAAAAAAAAAGGAAGAAGAAGAATAAGAATGGACGAATGAATTATCTGGTTGTCAGGGAAACATCCATTTTCATCTTGTTTGATAAAACGAATAATTCTAAGATTTGAACAAGGTGAACGCACAATATTTCGAACAAAATCTGTTAAACGATAAAGTTTAATTGAAATTATTAGAAGATTTCCGAAAAGGAAAGTTAAAGTAATGAGGAAGGAAGAGATAAAGAGAGATTTAGAGAGAGATCAAGAGAGAGAGAGGTAGTTAGAGATACTGATAGAATGCATGAGCATGGAACACGCGAAGAGCACACCTTCCACTGTCAGCAATGGATGATTATCAAAAAACAAAGCAAAGGATGAAGACATTCAATCCGAATGTTTTATTTTATTTTTTTATTTAATTCGAACAAACAATATACACAAGCTCTATATGGGGATTACAGATTTCGTCTGATTAAAACAGCTGAAATGAATATAAAGAAGAAGGAGAAAATGAAATAAAAAAAAGCTGAATAAAAAAGACATTTTTTAGTTTTAAGCTCTCATTTTTACATATTTGATTATTATAAACACAGCCACACACACACACACATACATAACATAACTATATGTATAGTTAGATATATATGTATGTTATATATCGTTTATTGATAGAGAATAGATTTGTTTGAATATGCTAATTTCGATATGCGAATTTTCAGTTTACGTGATATTTACGTGAAAATGAGTTATTATCGATTGGTTAGTCGCTAACGAACGGTTGCTTACTTTTTGATTCGAAAAAAATATGAGAAAAATGATTTTTGCTTTTCATTCAACTTTCCATTCTCTTCCAATTCTTTTTTGATTCAGATATTTGCATGAAGATTCACATAATTAATCAAATGATCAAGAATAGAGACATCTTAATGCTTTTCTAAGCCAATTTCTAATGAAAACAAATCTTTTGGCTGACATATGAAGTAACATCATAGGATATAGATAATCAAAGATTATAACACATAGTTACACACACACACACACACACACACACACACACACATACACACTTACATATATAGATATATAGACATTATTATTATTATAATTTAATAAACATTTGAAGCTATCGTTCATTCAGCACATGCAACTTGCCCATTACATATACACATATACAGAGCTATATACACTCTCACACACATTGATAGTACGAACCATACAAAAACATGGAAAAAAAATTATTATTTTTGATGAAAATTTGACAAACGTTTGTAATAGAGAGAGAGAGAGAGAGAGAGGGGGAGAGGAAGAGAGATGAAAGATTCGCCGGATGTGAGATGATGCTGTTCATGACCTTCTTTAGTATTTATGGAAGTTATTGAATGAACCTCAAGAACTCCACCAGTCTTTTTTCATCGGTTTTTTTTGGTTCCTTTTTTTCAAATCTACTAAGAAGATTATGAACTGCTGCAAAAGATGAAGAAGAAAAAGCATGTTAAGACATAGAGAGAGAGAGAGATAAGATGAAGAAAAATGAATTCTTTTTCATTAATTTCACTTAAGAGAGGATTTGGTAAGATTGAGACAATTGTTTATCGCTGTAACAGAAAAAGAGCTAAATTTGGCTTCGTTTCCTTTTCTTTTCCGCTTATTCAATCATATTTCTCCTCCTCCTTTTTTCATTTTACATTTTTTGTTCAACACACCTCCTGAAAGCCACGTGGGACAATTGATTGACAAGCTTCATCTCACGTGCCACGTGGATTTCAGTTACTCACACACAATTATACATATAACATAAACGATGAGATGAAGAACGGTTGAATATCACAATCAGAAGCAAAAGTGAAGAAATGAATGAAAGGAAGAGCTATACATATTGCTCTTTCTACATTTGAATCTTTTTCAATCTGAATCACTACTCTCTCTCTCTCTCTCTTTCTCTTCATCTCTCTAACTACCTCCTACTCTTCTACTCTGATACTTTGGAATGAATGAAGAATTCATTTAACATATAATATGGAGAAGGTTACGATGAGAAAAAGATAAAGGAACTTCTAAAATCTCAGATTAGCTTATAACATTTCACAAAAAGAAATATTCAACTGAGACGGAGAAAACGGAGAAAAAAGAAATTTGGCGACTAATCCATGAAATTCTCATTTAATAGAACTTTCAATAAAGTTTTCAGATTGATAACGAACAACAATCGTTTATATGAGATTGTTGAGTTCAAATATGAAAGTTCATTCATGAAATCCAGATGAATAAAACAATTTCTCATAGATATCTATTTGGATAAAACGGTTTTGATTAGAATGGTTGAGGACTTAATGTATGAAGCAATAGTATCTCAGTTGGGTGAGAAGAGTCTGAAAGAAGTCTTTGGAGCCAATATCGTTTTGGGTTTTCGTCTGATACTCCCACGTTCTCATACTATTTCCTTATATTCAGTGTTTTCTATCCATATTTGTATCCCAATTTTCCGTATTCTTTCAAACTTAAAAGATTGAAGGATTCAAATTTCAGGACTATTCAGAACGTTTTCTTGAACATTTCAAACAAAAAGTTGAAGGTGGCGTGAAAAGAAGGGATTTGAGAAGCTATCGGATAACCGAAAAGTAAAAGAGAGAGAACGAATGATGAAAACAATGATTCCAAAGAAGAAGCTTTTCATCACCAGTTATACAGACTAACTGACTGACAGACTGGCTGATAGCACAATGTAAGAAAGTTGAAATGTAAATGAAATAATAAGAAGAAGGCTAACTATTCACATAAATAGTATTATTATGAATATTGTGAGAAATTCCATAATTCTAAGATGATTGAACTCTCATATTCTCAAGCCTCGAGAAGTATATATACTTGGTTGAATATAAAATCCAAAAAAGAACAATGCCATACTTACCAGTGAGTGAGCTGATCGTTTATTGCTTCTCCTCGTGTGCATATCTGATTATATGTACTTCCTTTTTCTTTTTATCTTCTTCTACTGAAAATAAATAAGTTTTTTTTTAATATTCTAACTATTACAAAAGACAAGAATTGTTTGAAGTAAGCAATGAAGAGATAGACATCCTTATGCTACTACACGTGCGTATGCTCATAGCTCCACGCATATCACATACACCGGAACTGTCTTTCATGTCTGTAGACTGTTCTCAACCATTATTTGGCTTAGTTTAATGTACATAATCAATTAATTTTTATTGTCATTATTGAGCGGAAATAAAGTAATTTTCTCTCAGATTATTATTGAATTTAACCGCTGAGAGAAGGTCTGAATGGCACGAATGTGTGAAAAATCAGTTTGTTTTGTCAGACTTTTAAATCAAAATAACAAACAATTCGTTTGGAGAGACCGTAGATTGTACCTCAGAAGGAGCGAAAAAAAATGAAAAAATTTCATAAAAAAGTTTTTTTTCTTTTTTTTGTTGAAAACATTGCGGAAAAGGTTAGAAGCAACAGCAGGAAGTTGTCTTTTATCATATTTTCATGCAAATATGAAGAGAAAAAGTATCAAAATATAGCAAAATGTGCGCAAATTTTGTCTTTTAAAACCATTAAAAAGCTTGAAAACATCATTTGCAAGCAGCACTCGTTTAATGGAATGCGAATGTCTGAGACTTGTTAAGGTAAAGAAGTTGGAAGAAAGAAGTAACCAAGAGAAGGAGAGGAGATAAGAGAGAGTGAGAGGTAGAGTTATGATGAACAAAAGGAGATATGTATATGGAGGGAAGGAGGGAAAGAGAGAGAGAGAGAGACATTGGATAGAGCTTCACTGCACTGGCAGCTAGATGTGACTTCTTCACGAAACATCTGAATCTCTAATTGCTCAGAGAAAAAAAAAACAGAAAATGTTTGAAAAATTACTTTTTCAAAGTGAAATTATTTATTTATTGAAATTAATAAAGTGAAAGTAACTTTGGAGTAAAATCTTAAATGATGACGTCAATGGGAATGATGAAACAAAGGAAATCATAAAGGATTCTCTTCACCATTCGGAAGATTCTCAAACTATTCGAGAGATCTCATGAAATTTAAATTTTTCATTTTTTTTTAAACTGAAAATTCATATTGCCATGAATGGAATGTTTAGAAACAGTTTTGTTGTTGTTAAAAATCTTCATTTTGCATCATTTAGAATATGTTTATGTACAAACAAGGTAACAGTAATATAGAGATCATGATACCAGAGGATGAGGGAAAGGAAGAAGAGGTTTGTAGAGAGAGAGAGAGAGAATGGGGGGAGAGATAGAGATTCCTCAGATTCATAATGAAAGATGTTGATAGAGTTATTTCTTGAGTATAGAACCTTATAAGCACATGGTCCAGAATACGATAACTAGAACTCTGAATGATTGACAGTTATACAGACAGCGAAGAGCGAGAGGGAGAGAGAGGAAGAGAGGGATAGGAAACATATTACCCATATTTCTAATAATTTTAATGCTCACTGTCCACTTCCACTATTTCAGTATCGAGGTTTGTTCAAGATGATAGGATGAATGGAGAAAAGAGGTTTTTTAACGGAAACTTATGGAATCGAATAGTAATCACACTCGTTATTACTACGAGCTGGAGCATTGATGATGGCCGTTAAGGGTGTAAGAAGAAAACAGAAAGAAGGTGAAAGAAGCAGACGATCGAAATTGGATGAGGACCAAAGAAATAGAGGAGCGAAAAGTGGCGTTTCGAGAGAGGAATAGCCCCGTCATACACAAGAATCAGAATGAAGACAACATCAAAATAGATAAGTGAGATTGATTGGAATGGTGAGACGTGAGGAGAAAGGGAAGATACTCAGAAGGGCACACGCAATATATAAAAAAATGAGAGAGAAAGTAGTTATTTCCGTTAAATATTAAAACTAATTAAGCATCAAGAATAAAAACAAAAGCTGAACAGCGATGATGATGACAGGAAGAAAAGGAATTTTCGAGTACATCTGCTCTTTTACATATAAGATTATTTGATCCTTATGTTCTTGTTATTTTGCATTATTAGAAAAGATATCGCTTCGTTTGTTTTCTGCGTGAACCATTTCGTTCTTCTTCCTCATTCCAACAACTAGTTGATTCAGCAAACTTATCGATGATCATCGAAATTGGGAAAGCCAAGACAATGATACCGCATACCGATGCCATAGCAGCGACGACTTTTCCTCCTGTAACAAAATATATTTTCTGACTGTCGTACTAAGACTTATCATACCTGCTGTTACAGGTACAAGATCTCCGTACCCTACTGTCGTCATTGTGATTACGCCTGAAATTATTATAAATTGCAAATTTAAATTTAAATTTTTTTTCAGAGTGTTTCTAATAAGATATTGTTTGCTGGCTATCAAAGAATTTTGAAACGTACACCACCAACAGGCTGCCGGAATAGAGTAGAATTTGGAATTTGGCTCATCGCGTTCGAAGAAATAGATTGCAGTTGAGAACAGCATGATTCCTTGAAGAGATCGGTTCAGAGCTTATTCATATCATTGTATGTTTACCTGTTACTAAAAACATTCCTAACATACTCAACTCAGCAGCCGATTTTTTCATAGTTTGTCCAAAAGCTCGAAGCCCAGTACTATATCTGGCTAATTTGAAGATTCGAGCAACACGAGCTAATCGCATTACTCTCACAACAAGCATTGCACCTTAATTTCCATTATAATAATTTCGATAATTTTGAATAAATATTAATTAGAGTGAACGAAAAGTACATGTTTCTCTAATTGGGCAGAAGGCTTTGAAAACGCAAACAGCTTACCTCGGAAGTTACGAATCCATTGTAGTTCGTTGAAAGCTTCAATCAAAAATGGTAAAATAGTTAAAACATCAATAACATTGAGTGGAGATCTCAAGAACTCAGCCTAAACAGGATTGAGATGAGCATGAAATGCAATGTGCAGCTTTCGTACCTTACGTGGACTGACGAGAAAACGAATTATATATTCAAACGTAAAGTAAATCATACACCTAAAATTATAAAATAGATTGAGTACGTAGGAGGGGATGGATTACAATATTTCAAGCCAGGTTAGAAGGAAATGTGGTTCTCGATGCTCATCTTGCAATTCAGGCATTGAGCTTAGAATTAATCCTGCAAAATTAATTGTTTAGTTTATATGTTATGTTTCTTTTCGTTACCCAATAGCGATAGAAGTACAAAGAAGGCTGAAACGATTGAAAAAAGTTTTGCCGTTGATGAGCTGCGAGGATTTTCGAGTATACGCCATAGCTTTAAACGCTGAGGTCCCAATAAGACTTTATCGAAATAGGACGAAGGATACGAATCAACGAACGCCTGGAACAAAAATAAAATTAGTTTTTTTCCTGATCAAATATCGGGCACAGCAACAGAAAGAGCAACCGCTTTCACCGTTTTTTTCACATGAGAAATGAATTGTAGATTAGGTGATGGCATGCAAAGTGTCATTACGTGAAATTAGCATAAAGCTTAAAAATCACGTGAAATGATGTTATTCACGAAAAAGCTCTCAACCCCCCTTCTATTCTAACTTGTTGTTTTTAGAATGGAAATCTTCTTTTTTGTACTAAAAGTCATTTATGACTGCCAAAATAATTCAGGAATGGACTAGAATGCCCTGAGGATGATTAGAAGAAGATGCTAAGGGAGAATAGCTTGAATAACTAAGAACAAGTACTCGTTTTTGAAATGAAAAGTGGAAAAAGAAGAAGAAGAAGAAGAAGAAAAAAGAAGAATCTGAAGAGAAGAGAACAACGTCTTCAAAGCGTTTAAAAGAAAAAAGCTTGTACGAACTTTTTCATTTTTTAATTTGGAAGCCATATTATTATTCTCTTCTAACATACAACACGGAGCCATAGCCTGTACAGGTATTCGCCAATAATCCAACTCATATCGTAATCGTATTGGGCATACGTCCATTGGACGATGAAGTTTTCCTTAAAAATAGAAAAATTTATAATTATCGTAAACAAAAGAGAGAGAGAAAAAGAAAATTAGTGATTACCTGTGATGTAGTAATCAACAACATACTCAAATATGATTGGGCTACGTTCAAAATAATATTCGTTATTTGATTCGAAGTATGCATCGCAGTCTGTTAATCTCTCCACATGATTCTTCTGACAGAAGACTGATAGACGAGATGTCTCCAATCGTCGATTAACCTAACGCATACTGTATGATTGGATATGATGAGGATGAAGCTTACAATTTCAGTTGGCAGTTTCGCCTGTCGACCTCCGACATTTATATTAATAAGTGTTTTCTTGATTAATCCATTAGAAGCTGATTGTCGAGTCGTAGTGCTATTTCCATCCGTAACTACATAATCCGGTGACAATAGAAGCTGTGTCTGACAAGTTGTATCACACATTCTGTAAAATATTCTTGAAGGCTCGATGAATACGCTCAGAACACGAGTAAATCAAGAAGAAATGAAATTTTCTTTGTCTTGTATGGACGATGAGCTAAAAGCACATATCATGTTTTCAAGAAACATACATGTTGGCAAGTGGTTAGAGATAAAAAAATATTTTGAAGGTTAAGAGATGCTTCTCAATCGGGTTTCGCCTCATTTGAACTTTTCATCTCTGCAGCGGCGGAGGACATAAAATCAAAAGTAGTAATAGGATTGAAGTCATCTGACAAAAGGAACACTGGTCAACTCTCGGCTACTTCAGCTTTTTCAACAAGTTTTTCATTTCAGACAGCAGCACTGAGGACACCAAAACTGAGAAGGAAAGATGAAGAGAGTGCGAGAGAGAATTGAATGCATATCAAGTACTTGATTGGAAAATTAGATAAATAAAAAACAAAATCATATATACGGGATGTTAATTAATAAAGATACATGAAGTACATAAGAAAACTGAACATAATAGTTCGTTTCCACAAAATTTTTTTATATTTCCTTCTATTTCCGCTCTCGTTCTCTGACGTCTTCAATTCATCGTCGTAATTTCGGGTCATGAGCTTTGATGTGTCCGTGGAGCGTGAAAATTGATGTGATGAGGATGGTCATGCTTTTTCCATTTTCAACGTTACATAAAAGTGAACGGTCGTGTTTTTGTTTCCCTTCACACCAATTTTGCTTCATTTTCTTTTAGTTTTTGATTTGTTGTTTGGAATTTTGAAAATGCTTACAAAATAGATTTGTTTGATTCTCGAAATGAAAACTGCCTCAAAGAGAGGAAAAGAGAGAAAAAAGAAAGAGAGAGAGAGAGAAATAAGAAGAAGAAGAAGAGGTGATAGAGTAAAGACCGATCATGAGAAGAATGAATGGAATGAACCGGAACAGGAAAATGCTGTAATGAGATAATTGGTAATATAGTAATTTTGAGATTTGTGGTGATTACCGATTATTTAAAATACAATTTTGTGAGGAAAATTCAGAATAGAATTTTCATTTTGTATGGTCGAATTGAGTTTCAGTTTGACTGCGAGTCTATCAAAACATAATTATCTGAAGCCGTTCGATACCCTTATCGCTTTCGATATTAATCAAAATTAATTCAACGAAAGGTTAAGGGAGTATGTGAAGAAATGGAATTTGTTAATGATGATGGGAACAATCTCATGAGACACAGTGCATAAGTCTCAGCCAGCAGGAACAAGAAAACGTGAAAATAAAACAGTCGAAACTGCTTTTTGAGTCACTCGAAAGATCACCCGCTTATTCAACTCTCACCCACTAGTTTCAGCAAAGCTCTTCTCTCTCGCTACCTTCTTGCAAACTTTAAAAAAAAAGACATCAATATGTAATGATATATCTACTTATTTATCTCATCTGAAACTGTTATGGAAAGTTCTCTCTCCTTTCATTTCCTTCTACATCCCTCTTTCTCTCTCTCTCTCTACTTTCTATCTCTGCTCTTGGCTTTTCTGCTGTCCAAGAGCTCATTCTCAGTATGCACGAGTTCCAATTCGGATCAAGCGTGTCTCATTCTACACTTCATATGAGATAATCCTTTTTTGGGTTCTTCCTCATGAGTATGCCATTTCTATCTCATAAATTATGAGAAATTATCGGAAACACTCATGTTTTGATCGCTTTCTTAGTAAGAAACAAGAAAAATTTCTATTTTTTCAATTCTCTCATAAGCTTCATACATTCGAATTCTCTCACGCTATGCTATGAACTTTCAAAAGCACATATTCAGTCGGAACATTATTCAAAAATGAATTGTTTGTGATTGTTAGAAGAATCATTGTTTTTTGTTCCTCATAAACAGAGTTCATAACATCTCATAACGTCCGTGTCGATGACATCATGCAGGGCTTCTCATGGAGCTTATACACGACATGGTTGCAGGTAAATCTTTTTTTTTCCAATAAAAAAATAAACATCAAAGTTCATAAAAAACGTTTGAAAATTCTGCATTTTGCTTTGTGTGTGTTCATTGAAAGAAAATGGAAGGAAAATGAGAAAAGATTACTTTCATCCATATGACACGAAGAAAACAGGAAGAATTGGAAGACAAACGGATATGATGCTCAATTGAGCCAAAAAACTAAAAGAAAAAGGTTTTCTCTTTCTCATTTATTAAAATAAGAATGAAAGTAAAATGAGCGAATGGAGTCTCTAACAAGACATGTACTGATAATAGCTAGCCGATGAAGAAGATTTCGAGTTTTGAACACAAAAATTTTCTTTTAAAATTTCTAATGAAATTACGCATGCAGACATGTTTTTCACATATTTTCCAATAAAAGAAATTATTTCAAAATAAATATATTTCAATTTATTTACAAAAAAAGAAAGAATGAGAGAGAGAGAGAGATGGTGAGAGAGACTGTGTGTGTGTGGCTCAATGTATATCTGTGTGTATATGAGGATTCCAAGAAGAAACTTATCAACAAGAAAACGAAGAAGGACGACTTCAAATTTACAACACTTTCAGTTTTCAAATGTTCCTTTCTGTGTTCACTCCATCCTTCCTCTCCTCCTCTTTCCTCCCCCCCCCCCTTTCCCTCCTTTTCTCATAATCATCATCTTTTTCTTGTTTGTCTGTTAGTCCAAGTAAGGACATAGACGTTTCATAAAGGTGAAGAAGTAGAGGAAAGGATTTGAATAAGAATATGTCAGACGCCATGGAGATCACGAGCCACGTTCATCTTGGACGACTCTTTCTCTCATTCACCCCCTCAAAGTCATTTGTGATTTTGTAATTAAGTTTTGTGAAAATGAAATGAATTTCATATATAAAAAACGGCTACTCTAAAATGAACGGAATATTGGAGGACAAGGGTAGAGAGTAAATGGATGAAAGTGAATGTGCTTCTTATATTTATAAAGGCAAAGACAAAAATATGACATTTGAAGTTGTAGAGAAAGGGAAAAACAGTAAAGAGAGAGGATTACTTGCATTTCCCTCCCTCTCTCCATAGCCTTTCACACTTTGCTTTTTCTATTTTTCCTCTCTCCCAATCTCTCTCTCTCTCTCTCTGTATATCGAGTTGATACATTGAATTGTTGCAGTAAGTGATAGAGGTGTACAAGTTGTCAAGCAAGAAGAACAAAGAGATTGAAGGTTGATCATGTCAGATAAAAGATATGAAAACAGCTAATTTGATTATCAAAGATTTGAAGTAAAAACAAATGCAGACTAATGCTGTTTGAACTCTCTTCTAAGTTGTATCTACTCCGTAAACAAGGTGTGAAGAGGGATATGACGGTGATAAAGTGCATACATGGTCATAAGAAGAGATAATATCTTAAAACATTTAGTTAACAACATAATATAATAATAATAATAATTAGAAAAAATAGAAAAACCATAGAAACTGATAGAGAGGAATGTGTTGAAGCATGCTTCAGTCTAATGCTCGTTTTCATCAAACAGAATGTCAGATTTGACGATGAAGCCTCGTGGCATAATATATGAAGAGAATCATGGAAATTAAGAGTTTTTTTTCTTAATCCACAGACAAATTCGATAAAGATGAAGAAAAAGAGAGAGAGAGAGAGAGAGAGCATGAGAGAGAGAGAGAAGAGAAATGAAACGATATACGAGTAGTATAGTTATTCATTCTTCATCTTCAGCCAACCGTTCTCTTCGACAGCAAAATGATAAAATGAATGCGTTGACGTGGTGCTCGTACTTTTCACGGCGATTCACGTTAGTGCAGAGATCTATATTCTAATTTTTCTTTTTTTTTCTGTATGCTCTATTTCGAATTCAATAAATGATGGAGAATTCGATAAATGCCTGTCCTCATGTAAGATCAGAAACATGTATTGTCGCATTCTATAGAAAAGCCTTTTTCATTGAAATTTCAATGAAGTAAAAGCCTGGAGAGAGAATTTTTTTACTTCATAACCAGAAAAAAAGAATAAAATGAAAAATAAATATGTAAGAATGGAGTTCAGATGAGATTGTCTCAGAACTGAAAATCTTCAAAGTTCTTTTTACTGAGCTGTACTTGAGGTTCAGTCGAATCAGTTGATGTTTGAATGAATTGTAACGGAAGGGGCCAAAGGAATGACGAAGAAGAGTTTTTGTGAAAGAAAGTAACTTAAAGATTAATGCCAAAAATAGAAGAAAAATCTTATTACGCTAAAGCTGTGGGAATACCTTTAGCGGCCATTGTTCGTTAAGCTCAGATATTAATGAGAAATTAATCGGACTGCTCTCTTTAAGAATTCTGTTCGATCTTCTTCATCATCAAAAAAACATTTTTTTTTTGCTTTTTCCTCTCTTTCGCTCTCACTCTTGTGGTGAAGTAAAGAAGGAAGAGGAAGGAAGTAGAAAATAGAAAACATATAATTGAAAATTAAAAATTACATGTTATAAATGAGATGAATGACACAATACAAGATGATTTACTTAAAGTGTCCATAGGGAATGAGTGAAAGCCAAGAGTGATTATGGGATTGTAAATGAAGTATGTAGAGTTCAATGGAAACAAACCCAAGTTGATAGAGAATGATATGATTTCTTGCATCATTTCAGAAGAAAAAAAAATAGTAGTAGATTTGAATGGAATTGTGTGAAAGATAGCGGAGGAATTGATGCGATAGCTGCAGAGAGGGAGAGAGAGAGAAAGTTGAAGAAGTTGAGAGTAATATGGAGAACGTGGAGAGAAATCAATGTTGTGATAAGCTTGAGATGTGAAAATATGTGCAAGCGGCTTTTCGTAATGAATGGCTCAACTTCATGACATTTTTGGAATCTTCAGCATCATTACTAATGATAAGCGCTGGGATATAGAATACGGAAGGTACTATGGCGGCGATATGAAAGCGTTCTGAATGCAGAAAAAGCAGATTTCGTTGAGCTCAGACGACGAGCGTAGAAATGCAAAGATAAATGGACGGAGGGAAACGAAAAAGATAATTCACAGTTAACAATTTGTGTGAGAAGAAAGTTACAAAAGAATATTAGAACTATAATAAGTATGAAAACTTCAGCAGCTGAAGAACAGAAGCAAAGAAACAAAGAAAAAGAAGCCGACAAGATTCTGAAATGAAATTGCCTGAGGAAAGAAGAAGACGGAAGAAGGAGGTGAAGAAGCAGACGCAATGAAGTTAGTTAATGGATTTTCTCACAAGCTTTTTCAGATCCAGTATGTGAGTAACAGTTTCATGTGAGATTGTTTGAAAGCTGACTCCAGCATTTTGGAAATCATCCGAAAGATAATTGAGAAATTCAATTGAAAATAAGGATGAAGCAGGGTTGAAGAATAGAAAGAAAGAGAGAGAGAGAGAGAGAGAGAGAGAGAGAGAGAGAGAGAGAGAG
>CALQYR020007219.1:724915-750737 GCA_943334845.2 Auanema sp. JU1783 | reverse complement strand
AAGAGAAAAAAAAAAAAAGAGAGAGAAAGAGAAGAAAAGAAGGAGAGAGAGAGAGAGAGAGAGAGAGAGAGAGAGAGAGAGAGAGAGAGAGAGAGGAAGAAAGCATGACTGGAAGATGATGAAAACGAAAGCAAATCTAGAAGATATGAGCATATTTCCGTATATGTTCCAATGAGTAATAGATGAAGGTTTCATTTCTATCCTATCACATGCTGAGTGATGCGATAGAGAAGCAACAGCCAGAGGCAACGTCCTTTCTCAGCTTTTTTAATTCTTCCAATATGAGACGATCTCAAGAAATATGAGCATATTAGTTTTTGGATATGTAGCTTAATTCATGATAAAAATTGAGAGATTATTAGAAAAGCGTGGAGCTTCCCGGATTATATCAGAAGCTCCAGTTATGATATGATGGTACAGTTGATAACACGTATACGACAATTAGTCGATTAACGAACAGCATGCTTGCATCACTAGGTGCATTCATCATCATCATCATCATCATCATCAAGATGAACAGAATGCTTCATTCTCAAGCCAACACTCAAAATAAAAATATTTTAGCATTTTTTTCTTCTTCTCATACTCTCAATTCTTTAAAAATTGAATAAAAGCGCTGAACATAAAATCAATTATGTCCTTCGATTCTGGCGCTGACATCTTCAATGGAATCTTCTAAAGTTAGTGAGAAAAAGGAAAGACCATAGCGATTAGGTTATGACATCGTTGACGAATTTGCTCGATTTAGTATAAAGAACTCAAAACTCTTCGTTGTTTTACGTCATCCCATCTACTACGGCATACAACATCCTTCTCTTAGGCATTATGATATCAGCTTTTTTCATTTTTCATCTTCTTTTGCTTTTTCTTTTGCTTCTTTTTTTTTTTTTTTGGAAAAAAAATAATACTTTCGACAGCACTAGGATTAATAACAGACTGAAAAAATATTTTTTTTCTGCTTTTTAATATTCATACTGAGTTCGTTGTAGCAAAATCCAACTGAAAGTTTAGAACGCATTCTATATATCCACTCAGAAATGAAGAAACACAAGCCTTGCGGGCGGTATCATAACTCAATCTCTGGTTCATAATAGGCTTCTATTCGGATCTTTAACTCTAAAAAGGAAATAGATGGAATAGTGATCGTGTGGTCTTATGCTATACGTCAATATCTCTACGTCATGGACAGTTTCATACTTTTAGCTAACAACATGATAAAAGGAACGTCATTCAGATGAAAACGTTCGTATGTGAACGGTTGTTCGTTCATCTATCTCTCATATCCACTTTAGGGTTTCCCCTGTTCTTTTTCTGACCAATATATGAACAACTTCAGATGAAGTACAACAACAGTGACTGTCTAAAGTACAATGAATTACTAACGTTGGTAATAATAGAAAAGGGAACGGTTCCATGAGGCTGTGAATATGAAAGTGCGAAACAGTTAAACGTTTTAGTTAGTAAAAGTTTGAAGAAATGTGAGATCTATGGCTTGTCAACGATAGGTTTCCAATTTCGGATCAGATTGCAAAAAGCAATTGCAAGTCTTTTTGAATAACTTTTAAGGAGAGTAAAGTGCGTGGTCGAGGACGATACGAATTTTCTCAATATAATTCTAAAAAAAGAAATAAATAAAATTAGGAATAAAATAGAGAGGGAGAGGGGCAGAGAGAGAGAGAGAGAGAGAGAGGGAGATGGGAAGCTCTGGAGAGGAAGCAGGAAAAGGATGATGATCCTGAGTCGGTGTACGCAATCAGAAAAGGATCAAATGATCGCTCGAAATTATAATATTAAATAGATGAATTAGCATATACATGCAATCATCTATCTCTTAATGCTCAAACAAAAAGCTTATTTTGCAACTTATGATGTAATTTGAGAATTATGGAACATACATATGGATTACGTTGATTCAAACAGGAAATCGTAAAATTGCAATGAGGAACCTTCTTTCGGTTCCAACTTCATTGCAGCATTCAGGAAGAAAAAGATTTTTCTACTTTTTCCCATGTCTACACTCATATTAGTAGAAATAGTTGTGAAAACATTACAATTTCATTTGCGGACAGTGCACATCTGGCTTCCATGTTTGGTAATCAGAATCATTTCAGTCTACCCCCCCCCCCCCTTCTTCCTCACTTTCCATACGTTTTTGTTGCCGACAACTTGAAGTGAGATTGGTAGAATAATAAATAAAATAGAAAATGAATATAAACTTATTCAGCTTCTTATTTGTCAGCTTCATCCTCCTCATACTACTCTACACTCGCAACAGCGAAAAAAAGCCAAATGTGACACATTTTATGATAAAAAGGACGGAATTTCTTTTAAAAAGCTGTATTTTAAAATACATAATTTGCATTTCTGATTGAAATTTTAAACTTCATTTCAAGCTGGAGAAAGAGATTCGAAGAAGAGAGAGAGATAAAGAAGGAGAGAGAGAGATAGAGACTGAAAACAGGATGATGATAAAGGATGTGGAGGGAAAGAGAGAAAAAGGAAAGGAGTTCTGGTCAGATATGTAAGAGCTTTAGATGTACACAACCGTTCCACGTACCGCTGAATCGTTCAAATGAAAATATGGTTGTAGCCTGAGTGTTCACGTGAATATTCTCACGTATTCTATGCTAATTTATTATTTAAGACAACAAGGAAGAGTAACCAGCAAATGAAAAAGATATAATTTTTAGAAACAAATAAATAATTGAACAAATGAATGAAAGGTTTTCAGTTATATGTACATGTAAGTATCTTAGAACGAAAATAGCTTCTCACAGGCACAAAGATTATTCAAATGTAATCTCTAATTCAATGGAAACATTCGAAATGATCAGCTTTCTTTTCAGATGATGTGAACGAGACAAGAAAACATGTTGATAACGAACATTTGTTTTATATTTAAGCATCAAATATGCTTATTTTTTTTTCATTCCGTTATTCATTGTTTTAAGCAGCTAAGAAGTTGGAAGAAACTCAAAACTTGAGCTCAAAGTACGCTTTTGAGAAGAGAAAAAATCGTTTTCGTATTCAACTCATTCTTCTTCGTTTTTTTTGCTTCTTCAAGGCAACACATATGATAGGAATGAAGAGTTCAATTGGAAAAGTTTATGATGAGATTGAATAAGGAATGTCTCATCTCAGATTTCTTTTGAAGAAATAAAGAAAGTTTTGAAAGAAGATGAGACGTCGTCAAGAATATATCCATCGGTCTTCAAATGCTTTGAAAGATGGCGAGGGTTTTGAATGAAAATGCATAAGATATGAAGAGATGAAAACGAAAAAAGACGACGACAACGAAGAAGACGATGAAGATGGAGAAGAAGAAGTAGAAGAAGAAGATGTTGTCATTAATCGTTTAATAGGATGAACTCAGGCTATGTTGATGTTTGCTGCCGCAGCACAGCCAAGAGAACATCTAAGTATGAAGTGAAATAAATAAAAATCAAATAAATTCACTTAACTCTTGGATATTCGCTTTGTGAACATTGAGTTATGACGTGTCGATAGGGATTCTTCATCACTACACTCGAGCCATAAAGGAATTGAGGGAGTAGAGTGTTTCAAATCTGAAGAGTTCAAAGAATTCATAGCTCTTAAGAAAACCCAACTGATATGCACGACAACTATCTTTCTCTCTCTCTCTCTCTTTAGCATCTCTGTTGCGCCTTCATATTCTTCGAGCAATTTCCGTTTGAGACTCTCTTATCATTTATAAAAATTTTTTGAAAAACTTTCAGCCTTCATGCTCATTGACCATTGAAAGTTGAAGTAATAATGCTGTTCTTTGAGTTGTAAAATCAGACTACTGCAACTCTCTGTCTTTTCATATTGAGCCGTTTCCGGTCATAGGTATTAATATCATTGAAGTGGAAGGCATGAAAGTTTCGAAGCAAATCGAAATTCACAAAATTAAATTTCATTTCGAACACTAAACTTCATCTACTACTAGATAGCTGAAAATGAGTCAGATATTCAGTTTGAAGACTCAAATGAAGACTTCTTATGTGTCATACCTTCAGAATCTTTGCCATGCCAACAGTATTGATATACAGCAATTGAAGGTATTCCTTATGTGCATTCTGCTTTGAGATCTTCTTCTTAATTAAGACACATGGTCATGAACGTGAAAAGCTCGAAATGTTTTTTGGCTCGTATCCTGTACTAGTTGGATTAAAGTATTTTTCAAACCTCAATTCATTATGTCTCTTCGGCCAACAAATTATATGTTTGAAGCCATTGTCTGAAGTTTCTGTAAGTCTAGAAGAACTTTGGATATGTGAAGGGCAGTTGAAAGTATGTTTTTGATGTTTTTCACACCGACAGCCATTTTTTTCAGTCATTAGATGGATTAGGTGAATGTAAAAAGCTGAAAAAGCTTTATTTGTACGAGAACGAAATTGAAAATGCCAATGAAATAGGAGAACTTGAAAATCTGGAAATTCTCTGTTTACAAAATAATTTTTTGAGTAATTTAAAAGTACACAGGAGACATTGAAACGTCTAGAATTTCACCATTCTTTTTTTCAGTTTTTAGAAAAATTACCCAATTTGCATACGATGAACCTATCTTCCAACAACATAGGAGAAACTGGTTTGTACTCGATAAGCGAAAATTTCTCGAAATAAAAAAATTAAGAACTAGGAACGATCAGTAGATGGCCATGTAACTTACGATGCTTAGATTTATCCGCAAATTCATTTAAGACATTCCAGGTACTAGCTACAGGGTTATCGACAATATCCGTGAAGTGTATACTCTTGCTTATTTCAGTTTCTTTTTCCACTCTCTGATTGCTCGTCGATATGTAACTTCTCAATGCTATCACCTTACACTAATATTTCACCTGCAATCTATTCTGAAGAAAGTTATGCGTGGCTTTCCTACCATTTCCGTTTTTTGGAAACTCTAGATGAAGACGACATATCTGATTCCTTTTTCATAACTTATGCTGTGTGCATACTTTCCATTCTATTCTCACCTTTTCTTTCAGTCCAAAGCTTGTGTGAAAATATCCTTGGAAAATGCTAAAGTTGCAAAGTTGGAAGATTCTCTTCATAGAGATTGCTTGGTTTGTACACATGATCTATAGTTTAACAACAAAGCGTGACTAGATTGGAGATCGCCATGCTAATCGAGCCATTACTAAACTGAGCAGAATTATCGAGGCTCTAGACAAAGTGATGGGAGATCTACCTAATAAAGATGGTTGGTGGTCATATTTCTGACTGTACATTTTTTCTTCATCTTCACTTTCTTCAGTCAAACGTGAGATAGTCAAACGAACTTCAGATGCTCTTAGAAGCAATGTGATTCTAGTTAAAAAATTGAAAAGTAAGAAAATCTTATTAAATGATCCACTAATACTACGATTGAACAATAGAAAACTACAAAAAGCTTCTCAAGTTTGCGTACAAGCTATCAAGCTATCGCATTTCCATTCAAATGGAATCTGGCAGCTCTGAACTGTTTCCAGAGGTATCTGAAGAAGATTTAGCGACAATAAAGCATTTCCTAAATTTCAATTGTGCAGCGAAACAACAGTATGAAGTAAGCCATTATTTTTAGGACATCTAATAATACATTTCACAGATAATCATTAGATCTATCTTGATGAGGAGAGCCCTAGCTAAGGGAGAGATTCATCGTTTAGCTATCGTTGATAAGTCATATCCAACCTAAGTCTTGTCTTTTATTATAAACATCTTCAGAACAAAAGAGAGTCGAATCTATACAGATAACGACTTGATCGATTTACTGAATCATTTCAATAAGAAACAAAGGGAAGGTGCACGTGTCTACTACGACTTCGATCTCTTGTACAAAGAGTTCCCAAACACTGTATGTCTGTTGTTCTAGAGATCCACACCACATGCTTTAGGAAACCACAGTGGCTCTCCCAATTGTATCCATCGCCAAACAAGAAGTTATGAAAAATGAGAAAGTTAAGAAAGGTAATACTATCACTGCTGTTGTTAACTAGAAAATTTCTTTAGAAAACGATGAAACCATCAATTGGCATAGTTTGGAACTTGTGGGTATCGTGATGGTTGAAGTATCACCTTCTAGTTCATCCATAACAACGGACTATCTCAAGTAATATACATATTATACTAATTGTTTATAAAGCTTTTGAAGGTATAATGACAAATTTGATTTGATTGTTGATGAAGAAATCCGGAAACTCAAGGATCTACAGATCAATTTGGATATCCGTGTAAACGTTTTTCAAGTTCTTCATTCAATCCACCTTTTGGGTGATCGAGTGCGAGCAAGTGGAACGTGAACTTTATTTGAGACTAATGATCTCGAGAACTACTGATCCTTATATAATTAGATGTATATCATTGAACGAGGTTCATTACGTGCATACTAAATATAGATTCAACCTTTAAAAAAATAGATTTGAATCGTTTTTTTTGCTCTTCTCACCTCATTGGATCGAGTAATCAAATTGATGAGATGGAAGCGTTTAGAAATGAACGCATGTGACCTGTTATCTTGCAAAATCCTATAACTCTTGCTTGCTGAATAGATTCTGCAATATATTTAACTTTTTTCCAAAGATTCACGCAAATAGGATTGACAATTCTCTTTTTCAGGATGAAAATAAACTTCCTCGAGTAGTATGTGACTCAACATTCGCATCAGTTGAAGACTCAATGGAAAATAAAACAGGGTTCCAAACGAACTTCCTAGTTCCTAACATAACTTTTTTTTCAAGACAAGCAGTCACTGTCAAGGACGTTGCTAATCTTCAGAGTTTGAAAAATCGTTGGTCCAACTTCCCTGGATACAACAGCCGTTTAACCTTAAGAACTCCACTGGAAATCAGCTTGGCTTTCTCACAACCCGATATCGAAACTAATTTATCAGATTTTTATGTAGTTTCAGTAGTTATTGGAAGCAGTGTGAATAATGCTTTTTCAGTTGAATGTCACCTCTTTGGATCTGTCTAGTATGAATCTCAATAAGCTCACAGGCATTGAAGCTTTACCAAACTTGGTCAACTTGAGCTTGAAGGTTTGCAGACATACCTTCCCACAATGCTTTCAAATTTCAGAACAACCGGTTTTGCTCAATAAAAAAGCTTAAGATTTTGGAGAACTTAGAGTTCCTCGATGCTTCCTGCAACAAAATACTGCGTGCAGATCAACTTCCGATTAAATTGAAACACTTGAATCTTTCACAAAATCATTTAGTCTCTCTACAGTTTTGCATTGAAGTTCAGGTAGAACTGAAAAGCATTGCAACATTTGATGTATCGTTTTAGGATTTGGAAGTGTTGAATGTTAGTAGGAATCAAATTAAATCTTTGAAAGGCTTGGAGAACTGCGTGAATCTACAAGTTCTCATCGCTAACGACAATCAGTTGAAAGACAAACTAGAAGTCGATAATATGAAGGTTTTTCCTTTCTCCCAAGCTTTCCTAACATTAATCTCAGAATTGTTCAAAACTAACCTATATTGACTTTGTGAGAAACAAGTTAACCTCTTTAGATGGTTATAGAGCAAGACTACTCATGCAATTCCCACTCTTGTCAGCTTTAGATAGGGAAAATGTCAGTGGAATATATTCAACTTGAAAACATTATCTCCTAATTTAGATACCCGTAGAAGATCGTATACTATCTTTCAACAAGTCCGGCAGAGGATTGACTCTGGAAGTTTTGAAAAAAAAGTTGGTGATAAGTGTTAGTAAATCAAAATCCTCATATTCATCATTGAAGGTATCCAAATCTCGATGAAATAACCAAAATCTCCATGGTCGAACAAAAGTTGGAAATTATTGTTCTGGATGAACCATGTCTCAACAAGTTGTGAAATCAAAAACATTTTTCTTTTAAGCGAAAGTTGCAGAATGAACCAAATAACTGAACTCGATTTGTCAAGAAATCAGTTTGAGAATGTGAAGAAACTTGGATATTTGAGTAATTTGAGAAAGTTAAACTTATCGAAAAACCACATCAAATTACTTTGGTCACAGTCGAAGGTTGATGAAGCGGAAGATGTCATTGTATGTTTCAGCGTGAATTACATGAAAAAAATCCGTTTGCAGCCTTTTTCTCAAGTAGAAGTTTTGGATATAAGTGGAAATGAGTTGAACAGCAGTCTCTTATCGCTAATTGGACTTCAATATTTTCAGTCTCTCAAAAAATTAATTTTGAATGATAACTTACTTACTTTGTAACGAATTCTTTATTTTCAGACAGCATATTCTGTTTTCAGATTTGACAGCTCAGTGTTAGATTTGCCGTATTTGGAGGAGGTTCATCTTCAACGCAACTTATTGAAAACAATCAAAAGGAAATGTTTGAATCAGTTGAACTCTTTGGATATTTCATATAACCGTCTGAAAGACATCAATGGATTAGTTTGCCCAAACTTGAAAACTCTTAATATTGCACATAATAGGTAAAGAACATCTTCATTTGCAATTCGATACATCCTTCTTACAATATTTCAGTATAACAACCTGTTCAGCCTTGAAACCTATATGTGATATGAAAATTCTTCAAAATCTCGACTGCTCAGCTAACCCAGTCATTTCGCATCGTGTTTATTTGGATTTCATAAAAACTCAAGTAATTATCATTTTCATCTAATTCATTCTAAAATATCAATGAGAACGAAACGAAATCATCATTTAGTTATAAAACTCAGACCCCAAATTCACTTTGGAGCATACAATGATCAAAAACTAAATGACTGAATGAATTAAGAAAGATAGTCATCAACATACGCAATAATCACATTCAGTTATAGTTGTTTATGTAAAACGAAAAAAAAAATTTGGCATGACCACTGCTCATATTTCATTAAATGAAATGAAAATCTTGGAATGCGACCGTTCAGTGTGGTTGTTTAAATGAAACTGAACATTTTCTCACGTGTTTCACGTCACTTTAATGACGTCATTATGTTAATATTTCGTTTTCAGGCAGCTTCTATCGATATTCTGGACACAAAACAAATATCAGCATATGTTCCAATTGATAAAAGAAGATTATCAGCAGTTAATTTAGAACATGAAAAGTTATTTAATCATTTTTGATGACATTTTTTGGAAAATCATTTATAGAGAACGAAACGAGAGTCTATCATCACATTCGTTCCTAGAATGGGAGGATACATTGCTCACACCAAAATCTGAGGTTATTTTTCTTTTAACTGCTTCACTCTACTCTCTTTCTTTTAGTCTTATGATTTCGTTTTGAGACCAAGATCGTTCGGAAACCATTTGTCTGTAAACGGCATAAAGTAATTAAATTATTTCATTCATAATTTAATTGTGATCGAGCGAAAACTAACAAAACTAATATTCAGGATGACAAAACATCGCAAATCGTTCGGAAGCTGATATGTGTTTACGTTGATGTTCATGTTGCAACGACACTAACAATCTCTTTTTTTTCTAATAAAATTTTTCTTTCAATATCAATTAGTCTATTAAAGGCTTTGAGACCCAAACTTTACATGTTTCCAACAAACTGTCCTTCTCCTTACCAAATACAAGTTGCATAAGTTTCATTGGATGAACGTAGTTGCTTCTCGTTGCGCCTGCGACTCTCTGCTCTCTTCCCTGCCTTGACGAAACGACCAGCCTATTGATTTTCTCGCGCTGCTTAGCATAGTCTGTAATATACTTTTTGAACTTAACAGTCAATTTATAATTTGTTTCATTATATTGCATAGTAAACAGGCTCATACATAGTTATTATACAAGTTCTTATCTTATTCTCCATAAAATTCTAACAGGTTTTCTTTCATTTATTCATCTCATTCCATACTTCTTGTGTATGCTGTCTTTCTTTTTTTGTATTTTTAAGCTTTTGATCTTTTTTTTCTTTCTTATCAGTCTTTTTGTCATTTTTTCTTTCTTCAACTGAAACGACTATACCCTCTCAACCTTGCCATCATGTGTGGTAACTATTTTAGGCTTTGCAGACTATCAAAATTCTCTTAATCGCTTAGTTAATCAGCTTTCTAAACAAACTAACTTTATAAAATGGTTTGACAGTTGGCTTTTCCCCTGTTTTTTCAAAAATTTCTCGCATTATTCTAATTTTTGAAACGGTTTCGTTTGTCAAACGCATAGTTAGTTATCACTGAGATTTTGTCCGAATTATCGATTGGTCCATCTATCTTTGCTTGTTTTGTTTCATAGCTCTAGCAATGGTCGTCTCTTTCTCATTCGCAGCTCTTACTTTCTTTCGTTTCATCGATTCTAGGGTTCGCTTCCCTCCATCTCCTATCGTTCTGGGTGCATATTGGTTAATCGAAACGTTTTTTCAACAACTTAAGATATGAACTTGATCGAATGGCTGTTTGTCGGTCATTCATCAATCATTATTATTTTAGATTACAATGATTTTTACGATTTGTCATCCTTTCTCGATGATTCCACGTAATTTTTATTCGTTTTTTCTCTCTTCTTCTGCCATTTTTTATTTTATTAAGCTTTGCTCTCCCATACCTCTTCGATACGACAGAGATGATGATGAGCTTTTTAAAAGTTTTTCAATCCTCCTCCTTCTGTTTATTCTATTCGTTTCCTTCGCGGACTGTACTTTCCGAATTTTCATATAATCGTCTATTGCGTTCATTCCAATCAGCTTTTTCAGGAATCATGACCTCACAGCCTGTTATAGTGACCACTGGAAACGTGAACTCCCTGACTGAAGTCGGTTCCACCTGTCATTAGCTTTGATTGATGATTTCATTTTCAGATTGTCACTAAACGTCACAAGAACTCTGCTGAAGAAGTCCAAACTGCTTTGAAACATTATGCAGATATTGGAAAGCAGTTTGTTCTCGAGAAAGGTGTCTTTGCACCTTCTCAAGACGAGCAGGTTAACTATGCTGCTTCAGATATGAAAATTACTTTGAAGGTATGTTTGAAACTTGTTCGTATATATATTCACTGCTTGTTCTTTAAGGTATTCTTATCAGAATTCTCTCCAAAAGAAATTCAATCAGCAGTTAGCAGCTTTTTAGCTTTTCATTCCGTTACTTCCGTTTCTCAACTGATTGTCTCGTTCCCATATCTTATCGCTGAGGTCAGTTTCGCTTTCTATTTCTTTTCAAAGCTCGGATATTAAAGGATTTATCCGACGAGGAATGGTTAGGAGAGGTGCTGAATGTTTGGGCAATAATGGAATCATTGGTAGATGAAGGAGTAGTTCATACCTTAGGTAAATCCCTCTCTTCCTTCTGTCTTAGAGCATCAGATTACTATGAGGACGAAGAGTTCAGGTGACTTCCTTCGCGTCTCAACCAAAAACTTGTTTGGCATTCTGTGTTACTACATGTACCCCATAGACGATTTACGTCATGTTTCTGAAGGTTTTTCCACTTACAGGAGTCGCTGATCTGGATGTTGATCGTATGAAACTTCTGACAGACAATGTGAAGAAATATCGTCCAAGCATCAATCATTATTCTATCGATGGGTGTTGTGCTGTAAGTGCTCATGGTTGCTCTGTAACTGTTACAATATATTTCTTTCAGGTAGCTTCGGAATTATCAGACTTTGCTAAGCAGCATGACATTCAATTACTCACTCACAACGATTGCCGTTCTTTGGCTTTCCCCGAAACACTGAAATCACTTGTATCAACGATTGTCGGTCAGAATCTCGACGCTCACCACGATGGCTGGGCTTCCAGGTAATAATTAGCAGCTAATGGGGGAGTGACGAACAATTATATTTCCAGATATACAATCTGGGTTCGCAGTCGAAGTGTTTTGGCCGAAAAAGGATTTTTTGTTCAATTTAAACTATAAAATGACAAGCTTTTTAATATGGCACTCCGTTGCTAGGGAACGAGTGTTCAGAGAGCATGACGAATCTGCTTCTCAGAATTCATTTATATTTTCTCCTATTACAGCTCCCAAATATTTATCTTTGACTCAGCCAGCTACCCCATATTATCCTTGAAATGCGATTATCCACTTTGTTTTCTGGCTTCATCTATAGTTATACTCGAATTCCATTTACCTAGCTCTACTTCTTCCTTTCGTGTCCCCTCGCCCAAACGGCTGATTTGATGATCTTCTCGTTTTACTCCTTTGTGATTTATGTGAGAAAAATTAAATGATATCAAGGTCCTTATGCTCTTAATTATTTACCTTTTAATAAAATTTTTTTCAAAATAATCTGTTTTTCAACAACACGTATCGGATGATGAAAGAGAATGAGTCATAGTATATAAAGCTGTTGCTCATATTTCTTACCTTCTCACTCTCTACATATTAGTAAATGCCGACTTCATCTCTCTATCTCTCCACTCTCTCTCTGTATCGTGTCTCTTCAAAAATGAGTCTTTTTCATGATGGAGCCAAACATTCAATGTTTGTTTTTGGCAATTCGTCTACTACTCAGACTCAGAAGCCTTTCGTCTGCACTCCCTTCTGCCTCTCGTCTCTTTTCGTCAAGTTTTATTTCTTTGTTATAGTTAGCTACTTTAGTTACACGTTATATTATTTATATTCGACTGATAATGATCTATTCATAACTTTTATTTATCAGTGGTTAATCATCCTTTGCTTCTCTATTTAAGCAGCGAGAGTTGAATCCATTGTTCCAATGTCACTCCATTCCAATCATGTCACTAATCCATACTTTTTTCATTTCTTTTCAGATACAAAATGAATGTCGAAGCTGGAGCTCAATCTAATCCTGATGAAGGAGAAGCTATGTTCGGCAAGGATTTCACCTTGGAATTCAGGTATCTTTGATTAATGGAATTATCGTTTAAACTTTGTCTTCGTTCAGCCAACTTTCCATCCGAAGAGCTTTCATCCGGAGAGTATTCATTTTAGTCAGCATAATGGTCAGTTTTCTTTTATAAACCAGTAAGGTATTTGAGTGCTGTTTAATATACTGCTCGATTCGAAATTGATTTTTGCTTGTCTTGATGACGCATACAATCAGTCGTTTTCTAAACCTCTTACGATGATCGTTCTACTTATCTTACTGAAATCATATGATTAGAACATCACGAACTACTGATTGATATGCTCATCTCACTCATATACAAAGGCAAAATACATTATTGGAATATTAACAACTCTCGGAAGTAGCAACATAGAGGGATAACAAAGTATATTACAGTTTCTGACGGTCACCATCATGTGCGCTATTCCGATGTCTATCCCAGGCGTGAAACAGTGGTATCTAGATAATGGCTTATGGATATACATTCCTTCAGCGTATTTTTTTTCTTCGAGTTCAAAAATTTAGTTTTGTAATTGTTGCAGGATTGTGTTTGTTGTGTTTTCTTTGCTTATGAGTTGTGTAACATCGATACGTCGTTCTTTTCCAGCCAACATGATCTGCCTTGCGATATTCGTATGTGTCATCCATAAGCTTAGCAAAGAGACTCAAAGCTATATTTTAGACACTAGCTGCAGGATTGATGGTATCAGCTATTACAGTTACTTACACGGTTCAATCAGTTTTACTTGCTCTGGCAATTACTACAGCTTGCTCGGCTTCAGTGGTTATCTTTGCCATATTCATCAAAAAAGATTTAACAAGGCTTGTTAACCTCGTTCAATCATTAATCATCAACAACTATTATAGTATGATGGGAATAGCCTTTCTATTAGGGATATGTCTCTTCTTTTACGGAATCGTTGCAATCATAGCTTGTGTGGCTTTTAATGTCACATTTTTATATACAATTTACGCTCTGTTAGGATCGTTACTCTTCATGTTCTATTTGGCTATTGATGTTCAGGTACGATGAGAGGATATCGTAAATATTCACAAACTACCATATCTTTTCAGTTGTTGATGGGAAATCGTAGATACTCTATTAGCCCAGAAGAACATGTTTTTGCAGCCATGAATATATTTTTGGACATTCTCAACATATTCCTTCTTCTATTGTCTGTAATTGGAGAGAATTGATAACTTCTCATAGCATAATATATCAAGAGAGAAAATCTTCTTTTTTTCTCGCAAATGCATTGCGAACAACCTCACGTGTAATTCCAGCTTTCAGCTCAAAAGTTCTCAAAATGGCAGAAATGAATCAAAGTGTATTTTCCATGAACATAGTGTTTTCTTGCCCTTCTTCTTTTGGTTTAAAAAACTTGTTTGATTGTCTCATTTCCATTCATTTATTCCATTATACTCATGCGCAATAAATGATTTAAAGTCGAATCACATAACTTCCTTTCTTGGGGTTGTACACGATATGATAATCACATTTCAAATGTTAATGTTCAAACTTGTTTTGAACACTTTTTTGAACACTCTATGAAATCCTTATATAAACTCACTGACGAACAAATCATTTGATTTTACCTTGGAAAATGCGAAAAATCGTCTTCATACTGTGTCTATCAAATGTTGTTGCATCACAAAGGTATTGACTCAGATGATTACATCGCTATCATAAGAATACGTTACAGGTCTGGACCTCCTGGTATTGATGTATCTAGTAGTTGTATGTTTGCATAACTTTCAGAGTTTTTAAAACGCTTTTTCTCAGGGTCTGCTGACTCCTCTAACAGCGGTTTCCCTGGTGATTCGTCTGGTGCCAATAACTTTGGCTCTCGAGATGGTTTTGGTGGACCAGGAGTAGGAAGAGGAGTCAGTCCTGGAGAAAACTTTGGAGGAAACGGAGGATTCAGTAGTTCAGGGAATGGAGGTGGAGTCAGTTCTGGAGGAAGCTTCGGAGGAAACGGAGGATTTAGTGGTTCTGGAGTTGGAGGTGGAGTCAGTCCTGGAGGAAACTTTGGAGGAAACGGAGGATTCAGTGGTTCAGGAATTGGAGGTGGAGTCAGTCCTGGAGGAAGCTTTGGAGGAAACGGAAGATTTGGTGGATCCAGCAGTGGAGGCGGAGTTAGTCCTGGAAACTTCGGAGGAGGTGATGGATTTGGAGGACCTGAAATAGGAGGTGGTGTAGGACCTGGAAGAAACTTTGGAGGCAGAGGAGGATTTGGACAATCTGGAATGAATCGATTTGGAAATAGTGGCGACTTCGGATTTGGAAGAGCGAACGGGGATAGTGGAGGATTTGGAGGCAATGGCGGTTTTGGAGGCAGCAGAGATTTCGACTTAGGTCGCAATAATGGAGGATTTGGCGGTGGTCCAGGCTTTGGAAGGAACAATAATGGAGCTGGTCCAGGATTTGGAATGAATAACGGTCGAGGCAATGGTTTTGGTGGAAACGATGGCTTTGGAGGCAATGGAGGAAGACGTGGTGGCTTTCGAGGAAACGATGATCGCGATTTCGGTGTAAATGGTGGAGGTGGCTTCAACAGAAATGGACGAGGTGGTAATGGACGCGCGAACAACGGGAATCGAGATCCAAGTATGTCATAACTAATCATATTGAAAGGGAAAGCTCAATTTGTTACAGACCAAGATGCGAACAACCGCGTGATGTTAGCTCATGATATACTGAATGCTTTACTTGGATAACTTATTTGTATTTGAATGTCAAATGTAATAAAACCGAAAGATTTGTTTCTAATTTGATGTGTGTTGATCGAACAAATATTTTTCATTTTGAGCTCATAAAAACAGGAAGATTAAATATGAAACGTGTGATATCAACTGATAGAGAAGGTTTGCAGAGAGGATGTAGTGCAGAAGTTCTGTACTTCCGGTTCCTGTTACGAACTTTTGTAGACTCGTTTGTTTTTCAATAAAAAATGAAGAACAGAACGGAAAAATATTTTTTTGTTATAGAGTTTGAGTTGACAAATATACAAAAACGAAATAACCAGTACAAGTTGATTGAATTAAGCTTAAACATCTAGGAACCCGTTGATATCACTTTAAGCTTTCTTCTTGAAGTCCTGACCGGAAGATGGAACATATGTGTTCGGTCCATTGTAGTTGTAGAATCTCGACTGCAACTAATATTATGAAAAAAAAACGTTTTCAACATTGAATCTAGACTTGTATTCTACTCTTACAGAAATGGTTTCATCAAGATTCGTTTGCATAAGAGAAAGGAAATAGAACGATCAAGAAGTAGATCACATTCAATTTCGTTTCTTGTTGGCAGATGGAAACTAATAAATAATGAGATGAAAAAACTCACTCTATCATCATTCAAACCGTAGAGGCTTCTGTCTTGATGGTTCGATCCATATCTGGAGTATGTGTCGCTATGCAAAGGTTCATATGGCAGGTCATTGGACAATCCATGACGATTGTTCTTCTTGTTCTTCTTCTTGTTCTTCTTATTTTTACGGTTCAAGAATTTTCTGAACTCATAATAATCAGCCTCAGCAGGATCTCTTCTGAAAAACATTTTGAAATCAAGTCAAGCTCTCACTACTTACCTCAGCCTGTCAATCCCAAATCCATGGTAAGCTGATACGTTCTGATCTTCGATTGGAATGAACTGCGTTCGTACAGGACTAACTAGAGCACGAACAGAGAACTCTTCTGTTTTCAGAATGAAGCTGGTTATATTGAGTTCTCGGAATAGACTGAAAACTCTGTTGTTCAGCAGCTCTTCTTTTTCGAGTAGAGTACGAGGTGCAGCAGCTCTATATGGTAGTGATTGGAATGCAGACAGTTGCTGGCTTTCTTGAATTGGAGATTGGAATGAAGAAGGAGCCACCAACGATGGAGAAGATGATGGGATCGATTGAACCGTTTGAACTACCGGAGAAGAAAAATCCTGAGAAGAAAACGAGGGTTTAAAATCTTCGGAAAAACCGGCAGGAGATATGGGCTCGGTCACCAAGGTGACAACGCCATTAATCACTCTTCGTTTATACACTAGACGATTTCTAGGGATTATTTGTTTAACAGGCCTCCTCATCGTCTTCGCGAACTGTACACGGGGTTTGGGGTGAAATCGGAATTCCTTACGAGCAGGTAAGCGTGCCTTTAAAACGCAATTTTCAGAAAAAGTAAGAAAAAATGGTCATTGTGAACGGAAAATGAGATGCGATTAGATAAAATAATCCATTCCTTTCAAATCAGAGAAATCAGAATAATTCTGTTAGATTCTGTTCCTCACCAAACCATTTACCCAAAACATTGCATTAGGAAAACAAATAAACTTTTTAACCCCAATTCCAAAGAGACACAATACCCACAGGTTTGCGATGCCGATCCGGATGCTGAACTGGACGATTCGCCGGTCGTCTAGCCGGAGGATGAGGTGTTTGGGGGCGATACCGAGGCAATGGATGAGGTGCTCGCTGATGTGGAGTCACTTGCTTGTGAGGAGTCACAAGCGGATGTGAAGTCACTCGCGGACGCGTAGTCACTAGCGGTTGCTTATTCAATCGCGGACGAGATGTCACTCGCGGATGCGTAGTCACTAGCGGTTGCTTATTCAATCGCGGATGCGGAGTCACTCGCCGTTGTGCAGTCACTCGCGGAAGGGGAGTCACTCGCTGATGTGGGCGAGCAGCAACCCGTGCATGAGATCGCTTAATTTACATTATTAAAACAAAAGATTGAAAGAAATAGGAAATAAAATAAGACTTTTCTTTTCGAAGTGCTTCCACTTTGAATTTACATTTTTCAGACATTTTTCTTTTACAAGTAATATTACCTCCTGTAACTTCGCTTCAGTTGGAGAGTGATCCTGATTGGATTGAACATACAGAATTAGCAGAAGTTGTAAAAATATTAGTTTTGACATAGCGTCCGTGTGGTGAAGCTGACGACAACTGAACTGCCTACTTAAGATAGGAGGAGAAAGTAGAACAGAAAAAAGGGGAAGGAGATATTAAGAAACAGGCGGACGTAAGAAGATCAAAGTAGGCTACAAGTTTCTTGTCTATATCAAGAAACACAATAATTATCTCATTAGACGGATCTCAATCGAGACGATTACATATTAGAAAATCAGTGAATGGAAGTAGGAAGTATGCAAAAACATTATTAGAAATCGAGAAAAGCAGAGAACGTCTACTTGAAGGAGTGACGATATCCGAAATCCATGCAATCCATCCTGCCACCATCAGTAGAAAGGAAAAATAGTTTTTCGTTTGAAGGTGTTGGAGAAATTTGTTATTTCTCAAAGATTCTTGTAATAAAAAAGATTCAAAGATATATAATTTTCAAAGTTTATTCGCTTTGAACGTTGTCTTACAGAAATGCAAATCATTGAAGTTTTGAAAGTTCTGTCACCTAGGGGAAAATACTGATGGGCTGAGTGGAAAAGTATGATATATAACCGTATGAATGTTGGTTCTGAACAATAGTTTCAAAGAAAGCTTGAAAACCTGTCAATTTCGTTTTTTAAAAGAATAAGAGTAAAGGTCAAAAAACAAAATTTAAAATTATTGGCCTAATCTCCGAAATCTGCTGAAACTTCGTCGTTTGAACTGAGAAGGCAAGGTCGATTTAGTGTATCGTCTGAAAGAAAAATAAATTATATTTGAATCTGATTGAATAAATGAGGAATTCAAATAGAGAACAGAGACAACCGCTGGGCGCATGCACGCGTATAGGAAATGAAAGTGGGATAAGGTAATCAAGTGTGTTGACGTAAGTTGCGAAATGCGTATGTGGCTCTACGTGACTAATTCCGTGAAATATGCTAATTTGATGCAAAAGAAGTTACAGGAAGATAAGAATGTTTGCAAAAACCAGATATGACAATCAAATGAAGGTTAAGTATGTGCTAATTAAAAAATGTCTGAATAAACAAGATATAGTTTAAAGTCATATATACTGGTTGTCAATTCGATCACGAACGATTAAAATTATAAATTTTCCGCGTGAAACATACCTACTGACGCCATATCTGTATTTCATTCTTGAATTCTGTCCATTGTATTGCTTAACAAAAGCAACTGGTCTATTACGATTCATGGGAGATCGAGATGGCTTTCTATGAAGTTCATTTGTAACAGTCTTTTAGAAATAGCCAAAGTGTACCTCTCATCCATCATATCCATATAGTCTTTATAGTCTGGTGAATGCTCTTCCGTCTTTTTTTGTTTGTAGTATGGTGAGTGAGCAACAAGATCTTCCATACCGTCAGTTTTCCCTCTCAAAAGATTGTAAACATATTCTGAGATTTCTTTGACTAATTCCCTGGACATCCGTCCACTCAGGATCGACCGTTCATTTTTCATTTGAGATGTCTGGAAAACAGTATCAGTCTTTGAACTTTCACAACGTTCTGGGCATGTTCTTTCAAATAGTAATCGTTTTCATTGCTTGAACTGCATATGTAATTTGATGAGAGACTGCTTTCTTACCCATGCGAGATTACATGTCATCGAAAGCAAATGGAATAGTTTAAACATGGGCATCCAATTATTGGCCAAAAGGCGAGAAACTGAATTCTCAAGGACACCACCTGCTTACTTCTTCAATCACTCTATCTCTCATTCTTAGATTTCTATTTCCTCTCTCCCTATCACACTCTCTTTCTCCCTTATAGTTTGATTCTTTTTTTCTTTATATTCAACCTCTTTCCGTTTAGTTTCTCTCTCGTCCATGACTGTCATAATGCCAAGAATCTCTTTCATTCAGGAATGATTTCCTCTAAAGAACTTTTGAAAACAACTAAACAAAAATCTCATTTCAACAGCAATTCTTCTTTTCTTCTCATTTATGATTTGACAAAACTGTTGAAATTCTTTTTCATTTTATCAGACAGATTGTGAACGTGAAAACGCCCTTTTTCATGTTTTTTTACGTTCAGTTCTGTATTGAAGAGACGAAAAAAAGCATCAAAAGAAATTTTTGTTCAAAATGAACAAAATGTTCCAGTTGTCAAGAAGCTAATTGAATTACAAAATTGATGGAAAAAACTCTTATTCATAGATGTCTTTTGTCTTTGTGTATAGAAGAGATGATGAATAGGTTTACCTCTACCGGTATAGATTCAATGGCTCGTTTAGAGTTAAGCTTAGTCAGAGCTTCATCACAATACACTCCACTAATTATATTGATAATATAAATTAATATTGTTGAAATCTGAAAGTATAAGAAGAAGCTTTGAAATTGAAAAGAGAAAACACAAACATACATCTCGTTTTAATAACATTTAGTCTCAAAATATGTTTCCTATCCAATCCAATCGTTTACCTGAACAGTGTGTATGTGATATGTGTATGATATGATCACAAATTGAAGAACATTCTAGTGAACAATAAGGGGAAGACGTTTTATCTTATCAACAAGAATCTGAAGATGTCTCAATTCGTGAGGACGATGTCCTTTCACGGAAAACTGCCAAACAATTTTAATTTCAAGTTTTGCCAATATCAAGCGTACAAACGTATATCTTTCAATTTCATTTTGAGAATGCTTAATCAAAGTATAAAGACTGCGCAATAGAAGATTTGTGAAAACGAAAATCCAACTTGAGCATGTTGGTTGTTTATGACAACAAGGAAAGATTGAGAGATTGACCAAAGTTGAACAAGTATCCAGATGATATGATTATAAGAATCATCAAATATGAAAAAGGTACATTCACCAAGAGATCGGAGGTGAGTGTTCGAGAGAGATAGAGAAAGGAACAGAGGGTGAGAAAGAGAAAATGAGATAGTTAATGGAGGATGATGGAGGTTGAAAGGTGAAAAACAACCGTCTCGAGAGTCTACTGTGGATGAAATGCGTGAATAAAATTTTTCTCGACGTCATTTTCACGTAAAAATTAGCATAAAGATGAGAAAGATTGAAACAACAAACTGAAATGAGAGATGTTACTTTCAATGCAATATGAGTTGTTCTTTGATTACTTAAACGAAATGGTTTTTCTCATTTCCTCCCCATAAGAACTAAACCAACAATGACTATAAAAGTCTTTAACGAACTATTTTGAGATGTTTGCGAGGTAATGAACAAGGTGATAAGAAATTGAAAAGAACACAGATGAAGAAACAAAGACCTTCAATGAAATGCAAGAGGACGATGAATGAAAGATAGAAGTTTAACCGTTAAAAGATTCCCAGAGATCAGTTGTTGTCAATAATTACTAATTTAGATAAGCTTAGGTGTGCCTAATGAGCGAGAAGAAACTTCTTGATGGCGATCACTTTGCTCATATTAGCATGAAGAGTTAGATTGAATGGAATGGATAGGAAGTGATCATGAACCATATAAGTGTGATGAAAAATACAATTTCAAGCTTTATCCCGGTGATGGATGGTATATCATGTGATATGATAGAGAAAAATGGATAGAAAAAAAGACTGATATTGTGACGGTGGGGGTGAAGAGGGTAGAGGGGAAGAAAAAAAATTTCACGACATGACCATGTCATGAGCTTTGTTGAAAAATAAGAAGAAATGATATGATTCTGCATTTAATTGTCTGAGATGCTTATCGCCTCGGCATCATCATTGTCATGTGTTTATGCGAATGAAATTCGAATAAGGAAAAAGCTTAAAGAATAATAACAAAGCATATAAAGAGTTATTCTCTTATTTTCTCTAATTTTTTTCTTTTCTCTCTCTCTTCCTTTCTCTCTCTGTCTCTCTCTCTCTCTCTCTCTCTGTATGAAAGGTCATCAACGCGAAACCAACAATGAGAATTGGATGAAGATGGTTCATCTATAAAACATTGGATATAATATGAAACAAACAATGAGAGACAAATTCTCTGCCCCCTTGTACGTTAATGTTTTTGTTGAAAATCATAAAAAGTCCGGAGGAAGCTGGTATGCGAAATTGAGAGTAGCAGGATGAGTGTTAGTAAGACTAAACGGGAATCGAGATAGTTTAAAGGGCAAAAAAATGAAAAGAAAAATGAAGAGTAAAGAATGAAAGAAGGCTGTTGAAGTAGAAAGTCTCGTACTATAAATGAAAAAAACATTTTTGTGAAAATCAAAAGATGATTGAGATGAATGAGTTGTATATTCAATTGCCAACACTAAATGGTCATTAACATTGAGAGATGAAGCAATATACAAAACACAAATGTATAACGGAAAAATCAAAACTAAGTCACTTCTCAGTATTGTATCAATTCGAAGAGAGGCTTGTTCTTGACCTCGACTATGCTACGGACAGAACAATTCCGTTATACCGGTTAGTTTAATAGAACACACGAAGCTCTGATGGGTTCATTAGTACTCGGTTGTCTCTTTTAACTTTACTGTTACACAAACAACCATTCTTTCCTTCTTCCGAAGAAATCGCAAATCCCAACGGATAAGCTGAGACACACGAATGAAAAGAAGAATTTCTGACTACCACAAAGGCGGATCCGGTTTTTAACTGTAGTGAAGCTTGCATAGTCTTTAATGATTGCATCCTTAAAAGGTAAGAGAGGAAACAACTCTATGAAAAACTGAGTTTACTGGAATTTTTTTCGTTTCTTCTTATTTTCAAAGATAAAGAGATCTAAGATGTTCTGCTAAGAGCTATCCGTCAGAAGTTATCAAGGAACGAGAATCACGAAGATTAACACACAAAAGGGTGAAATCAAGGAACTAGTAAGGAGAAAACTTTTTCTGCAAAATTTTCTGCAAAGAATGCTGAAGTTCTTTGTAAAAAAAACACAACAAAAGATAAACATCTCCGCTACGTAGATGGCAAACTTACATAGTTCAATGTTTAAAAGTTTTTCTCATTTCATATTTTTCTGCTGTACACAGTGTTAACTGCTTAACTATGTGAACGAAGAAAAGAGTTTTTTCTCTAGATGACCCTTTGATACCGGCATTCTATCGGCAATGAAAACTACGAGTAGATTTTTGAGAGGCGAACTACGTATTGATACGCTTCTGGTTGAAGAGTGAATGGTTCATATATAATTTGCATCATCGGCTCCTGTTAGGCACTTTTTCGTTGTCGAGTACACAGTTTTTTAAGCTTCACCACAAAACCAACCGCTCAACAAACACGCCTTGGTCTACAATTAATTGATATGTACGGAGTGTACTTGTGTGTGACAGTACAACCACTGGGGGGTATAAGTGATGATGTCCAAGAGCTTGGTTTGAATCTCTCTTGTTATCATAGTCGCTATATGTTCCGATTGGTTTTTTAAGATCTTCGAAACGAATGTCTTACATTCAGCTTGATCCACTGTCATTGTGTACTTTTGGTTTCGAATAAAATATTGCCGGTGATATCTCTATTATTAATTACTTTTCAATACATAGCTCAAATACTTATGAACTCAGAACACAATGCTGCATTCGAGACAACTTTCATGAAAGTCAACCACTTTTTCATTTATTTTCTTCAAAACTCTATCGTTTTGAGTTGTATTTTGGTATATTCATGGAGCACAAGTTTCGTTGAGTTGAAAAATCAGAAAACAACTTCGAAATTTCTTTGTTAGATGCTCTCAGCAGAAACGTTTTTGTTGTTACACATCAATACAAATAAAATATCAGCAACCATTCTTGATTTCTTTAGGGCTTGCTTATCCCACGCTTGTTAGACTCTCATGACTGTACCTACTGTGAAGCTTGCATGTTGTGTGGATATCCTAATAAACTTTTCAATCATATAAGTATACGTTTGATAGATCACTTATAGAGTCAATCTGCTTTAGCAATATGTGAAAAACTGCTTAGATTGTTATTAATAAATTTTTCCACTCTTCTACCTCTCGAAATCTATCTTCACGGTTTGTTTCCGTTCAAATAATAATTGGAATTCTAGAGAATTGTTTCAAGATTGTTGTACGGTTTGTAACGTTGATGATCTATACTTCCTTACCAGCTCTTCGAGAAGTATCATGACGGTGTACCAGATGCAATTTCGCGATATGTACTGCGTTCAACACAATTCAAATACGGTGTTCTGCATCATCACAATACAGCGAACTATACTCTATTCAAAATTATTCTCCCCTACGATTTGAAAACTAAAAATTGAATTTTCTTCTGAGTATTTGAAAAGTCAGGAGAGGCTAATACTTGAAGTTCTCTCACTGCTTAAACACTATATCTGCACCAAAGGAAAACTATAATCTTTAGACTATTTGTGAAATGATAGTGTTCCCTATGTCAGCGATACTATTGATGATACCAGCAATCATCGGCATCCCATCAAAAGGTACATTTTCTTCAATCTAAAGAATGAAACCAATGAAAAAGAATACACAAATCTCTAGCTCATCGCTTTTTTCAGTTATTACCTAATTCTATGTATTTCTGGATATTGTCAAATGAATGGATTTCTCTTTCAGATGATTCGATATTATTTTATTCAACAGCATTTTGGTGTTTTTTATGAGCTGCATCATCCCATTTCCACATGAACAACTCGTGTTGCAATCCAAATCACCTATCACATCACATTCATAACAGGTAGAAACAATTAGTCAATCAACTATTGCGAGTTCTATGGCTGGAAAACAAAACAAATATCACGTGAGTCCGAGGCTCAAAGAGAATTTAAAATAAAATTGTCGATGATTCAGTAAATATCTCTTAACTATTTTATTTCAATAAGCATGAACATGTTCGGAGCTATACAGACGAAAGGGTTGAGAATCGTTTGTATAGTTACATAACAATCAGAGGACAATTCGAATTCTGAGTTGCATTACCGACAACTGAATAAGCGAGATCACTTAGAGATCTGCTTTGTTTTCACTTGGATTGATTGTTCTGTTGAACGTCTTGCATAAGGATATATCTTCATTCTGGAAAATGTTTCTTTATCAACATGACCGTGGAATCTTCTGTGGAATATAAAAGTTGGATGAATTTTTCTGGAAATTCAAATCTTTGGATTTCAAACATTATGTGAAACAAACACATTTAGCATCGAGTTGAAGTCTATTTTTGAATCAAGTGCAGAACATTCCGAAAAGAGAAAGGGGATAGGGAAACATATTGATTACCTGAGTTTCGAAGAAAAAAAATGATAAAAGAAATCCTTTATTGGATGTAGCTGGGATCGGATCTTCATGAAACAAGTAAGAATATTCTAATTAAATATTAGATGGAACCTCTCTATTCAATATTAGGTATATTACGGCATCAACTCCAAAAATGTTGATAATAGCCATAGATAGAAACATTCTCCATACAGGTGATCCTTGAGGGAACATGAAGAAGATCACACATGAACTCGCACAGACAAGATACATCAAAGCACATTGCACGCACAATCTCCACAAGATGAATTGAGAAAGAAATAAGAGCTGTTAATCACCTTATCTCTGTGACCATACTTGCGTTTTTCATCTGCTTCTTCATTTTGAACACATTAGCAAAGAACTGAAAATGAAGCTATACGTGTTAACGACAAAGGCTTTATCAGACTATTATGTAGGACGTAAGACATACAACACCTACAAGAACATTCACAGGCATATGTACCAGCTTTTCAGACAAGTTGGTAGCATTGGAATATGCATAGCGATAACCGTATTCTAATGGATCATTAACAATCCTGAAACTTCAAAGCTAATACTGAGATTGAATGTTCTGCTCTTACCGACAACACTTGAACACCTCCTGACTTAAAACAGTTATGAACGTAGCAAAGGAGATTAAAAATGTCAAAATAACAACAACACGCGGATAGGTGAACACAGAAGTGTGGGGGAAAACAAATATGGAAGCCCTAGAACGTTTTCTGCTCTTTGTTATACAGTGTTCGTACCTGTTCAGAGCTAACACCATTTGAATTCCGAGAGATGTGAACCAGAGCAGAACTGAAGCAAAAGACACGGCAGTAACATTGTAAAAGGGTTCCTGTGTAAGACACAAATGAAAACTATGCAATTTAAATGATCAACTCCAAGATATATTGAAGGCCCGACGAAAGCCACATAGAGGAAGACTCCAGTGGCGTTAGAAATCAGATTGCATCCAATGATAAGATAAATAGAATTTGAGTTTTTGGAAATGAGCTTGCCTTTGAAGATGCAATATAGACAAAGAATATTACAAAGAA
>CALQYR020007219.1:696619-719383 GCA_943334845.2 Auanema sp. JU1783 | reverse complement strand
CGCGGGTAATTGGTAGAAGTTTTCAACCAGCAATAAACGCATCTCGGCAAAGCCTCATTGATCACGTTATCGCCACTGCGCAAAGCTGAAGAAAATGCGAACGGACAGATGAGTCTCAATGACCTCACCGTATATAATATGGGTGAGCAAGGATCAGCATTGTTTCCTCCTAGACTTGAAGGGAAACAAAAATAAGAAATGGGTAGGATTTTGTATCACTTGGCTGAATTACAAAGTACATATTTAGTTCTTTATCATTCTGTTCTGCAAACCAGCGGGAACATAACTAATAAATAAAATGATCTTTGCTTTAAGACCTGGATCAGTGGCCCATCTGAAAACTGTACAACTGTATCTAAAACGAGTTCAGATGTGTACTCATTTGCTTAATTGATTGTGCGAACTCCAAAGCAACTCGAATATCTCATGTCCATTTTGGATGATGCGAGATGTTGAAAACAAGATGATTTCATGACTCGAACATCATTAATGACAATACCCTCGTACTCGTCACCAAAGAACTAGGTTCATCCAAAATGAGACTGACACTCTAGTTGTTGAAAAAACAAGTGATGTCAGAAGAAACTATTTCATTCATGGACTGAGACTGTCAACTGAGCAATCCGGCACCTAATAGACAAACATGAAGTTGAATGGGAATCCGTTGTCAAAGCTGTCCGTATTGTATACGTCCGAGCATGAACGTAGGTCACGTAACGCTAGATAGATAAAATATAAGATTTCCTAACTCTGCTAATTATGTGAGCATCTCTCCATCATGTACTGTGTCAAGCGGCCTTCGTTGTTCGAGGAGTCAAATTTGACAACTTTTTTCGAACCAATGAACACTTGAAGAGTCTTCTTCCATAATTATCTATTTGTCTTTAAATTTTATCACATTTTTTTTATCATTTTTTTTGGAAAAAAATATAATAGGAATACGTAACAGGGTATGCCCTGGTTGAATACAAATATTTATTCTTCTTCTTGTACCAGCAAAGTGTTAATTGGGACCCGAACACAACGAACGCAAATCTCAAAACATTTGAAAACCCGACTTTCCAAACAAAAAAAAATTTTTCTCTCTCCTTCCTCTTATATAATCTTCAGAGCTGTTTTCTCATTCCTGGTATAAGTCAGTTATTTGGAACGAAGATGGAGGCGTTACGTAACTGAAACACATAGGTGCTTAGAGGAAAAAAAAATTTTAATTTTGATAATATTTGAAAATCAATCACGGCACGTGGACAGTTTGATGGGTTTTTACAGTTTTCGGATGGTTCGTCAAAAATGTTCCGATTTTGAACATTAAAATTTGAATTTTTGATTAAATTTTGTCGATGCGACCGTTAATCAACCAATGAACCGAATATGGAGCTCAGAAGAGAAAGCGAAATTTGAGATTAAAATTTGAAAACGATAAAAGGAACTTACGGCAGTCGGTGTTATGGCTGTTGTCGAGTTTTCTGAGTATAATGCTGTTGATGAAGCTATTTGCGTTTGATAAGCAATAACTTCCTGAGGGAACTGGCTGATTGTGGTGGCTGTATCATCTACTATATACATTGGCCGTGGTGGATAAAATGCTGATGGTTGTGGTAGAGGGGTGAGTGTAGAAACTGTAGAAGTTGGAGGTGAATGCACATTTGTAGGAGATGGAGGTGGTTGAAGGAAACATTGAAACTTGAGCGATGACGACCTATCTATGACTTCCCTTCTCTTTGTTGAAACAGAACTTTCGAAGCTATGAATGAGAGAGAACTTTCGTCTTTGGTTCCGTTTCGCTTTCACCTTCTTCATCTGTTCCTGAAAGATTACAGATATACTTCATGTTATCCAGGCATTGTTGGCTGACTGTAGCCCTACTAGATTCTCAAAGGTACTTTTCATAGAAATGCATTGCATTTATGAATTTGATGGTGTAATAATTTTTTCTGGATTATAACGTACCTTATACTTTGCGATTGGAGATAATTTCTTGGCCATTGCTATATTAAATTTTCGTTGTTCAGTTAGGGGCTCTTTGCGTCTACTCCTACGTTTTGGGAAAGACTGAAAAATGAAAAATCAATTATTGTAAAGAAACATGGTTGGGAATGGTTTGATGAGGACAAAAGCCAAAGCTCACTCATGTGTTTTCATGTTTTTGAAAGTTTAAGGTTGTTCAAACAAGCCACCTGCGAATCAGTTGACGATGCTGAACGCCGCATAGTGGAACGTGGGCCTTGCAAGTCTGGATCATCTTCAGAGGCAAAGTTCGGGTCCTGATTAGAATACTCGTTTATGATAGATGCAGCACAACTGGAGGACACAACAGAAGATGGCGTTGACTGGCTTTCCAAATTATAAAACCCATCTTCGTTATAGATATCTGTTTGAATAATTAGCCTGTTTGAATAAAAAAAATTGTTTTGACTCAACAAACTTGTACCTTTTATGGTATTTGGTAGAAATGTGGGATCATTGTCGTCTTTCCAATCAGCGTTCGTGCTATGCTGAACAGTTAGGGGAGGCGCTGGTGATTTCGGAGTAGCGTTGGATACGGTAGTCGTTGTCGTGATGGAAGTTGATGTAAAATCATTCCCATTCATGAAAGATTGTCTTTAGTCTTCTCGCAAACTAAATGAAAAATCTGTGAAGGTAACTTAGTTGACCATTCACATTCTAATCATCTTATCAGTTTTTTTTTTCTTTAGCTTTTGAGCGACAGCTCTAATTTCAGCCAATCATTAGAGCCCTAGAAAGCGACAAATGCGTGCGAATTGAGTTGCCGTCAAAATCATTTCCTTTTCATCTTTTTTTTTTCTTCTTATATTTTGGTTCTGATTGTTCCAGGTCGTTATCTCGCAACACTCATTCATCTCCATAAAACCACTTATTTCGAAAGTTATGACTCTATCTTTCCACCTAAACCTATCATCCTGTATTCCTAACCACACCACCGGAAAAAATGTTTAGAACTCACGAATTCACCGATTGCATCAAATAGAAACATTACAAACAATAACTGCTCCTACAGATGATGGGTTTCAAAAGCCTCCCCCTAACATCACCTTGAAGGTTTAAACATAGGGTTTATAGGTGTGCCCTATTCCAATTAACGAAGTGAGCAAAATGACAAACTCCAAAGATGATGAGAAGAAAAGATTACACGTGTGCATTTAGGGTGGGTTGTTGATTATGCTGATTACACGTGGCGTACGCCATTTCCTTGTTCCACGTAAAAACAGCTTAGCCTCTTATTCATTGTTGAATGGCATTCATGATGACAGAACGGTTGAGTACTTTCTTTGATCTGTAGCATACAATTTTCCTTATCGTTATTAATCTTATCTTTAATCATTTCTCTCTTCGATCAGGTTCCAATAAGTTCTAATATAAACTGTTATGAGAAATAAGACAAGATATTAGCATCATCACAAAAAGAATTTTAATGTCTATCGTATATTCATTTTCTTGCATTCAAAGAATTTTTATCGTTCTCACAATAATCAAAGAACATTTAACTTTCCAAAATCTTCCTGCTAATGATCTCTACTTCTTCAACCTCTCTCATACTCACCATGCAAACACTTACTATTTCTTTCATCCATTCTTAGCAAAACATTACGAATGTTCTTTGGATGAAGTATTCCTTCCATGTATTTTAACCTTTTGCATGATGATCACGTGAATTATACGCGCAAACCACACAAACTCCGCCCAACGCTATGAACTGGCCAATAGGATTGCATCACGCCTGGCGGCGGCGACCCAGATGAATGCGGTCGAAGTGCGTTGTAGAGCGTCGCGTTTCGATATGCGATTGTTTTGATTAATCGATTGATGCAGAGAAGCTAGTCTTATCAACTAACATATGATTTCATAGCATTAATCTATCAATTTTATAAGAATCAAAATATTTCTTTCGTGTTTAACATTCGACGATTTTTTTTCAGTTTCGTTCAAACTTTTGTGCTTCGCTCCAAGCCTATCGCAACTTTCTCGCCTCCGCGCTTACGTCTACTTCAACGTTTTCAATATTAAAAAGTAAGTTGAACTACATATATAGACTACTCTACAACTACTACTACCTACTAATACTATATTCTCGTTTAGAATGAGTCGGTTTATGTTTTCTTCGTTCTCGGAAGATGAATTCTGTAATGAATCTCTGAACATGTCTCCAGAAGGCGAGTGGGGAGTTTGGTGTGACAACGACAACTTCGAAGCTTTCTCCCTTAACGTATATCATGTTTGTTAATTCCACAAATTAGCATATGATTCAGACCTGCCAACAGAGAGTTCGCTGTGCTCAACCAAAACCGTGCACTACCCCTCCCCCCGACAGCAAGTGTGTTTTTAAGTGGGCCTCAACCACCACCGCCACCGCTAATAACTGCTCAATGTCCAACAACTCTTCCATGTGTGGCTCCTGTTCCGTAAGTTGTTTTCATAATTTTTATCCGGCTGTTGTTACAATACATACTGTAACATATGAACTTGTAGGGAGGCTTGTATATCGGCAACGATATCATCGGGCTCGGGTTACACCACCACCTTGTCCCGTCCCAACAGGTTTGTCTTTATTCGGAATCTTACATTTTGTTTCCGTGTGTAGTGATATTATAACTGTCATTTCCAGTGCTTTGTCGCATAAAGAGCTATCGCCAGCTTCTCAATTCAGCAGCAGTTCTCCAGCATATATATATGATTATTCTCAAAACAATTCCTTAACATTTTCTTCTTCTATTCCTTCTGATCTGTAAGTGCCTCTGCTTTGTCGCCTCATCAAGCTATCTCTTTCAGATGTAATAACAACTTTGGAAACGTTGAACTAAACGATTATAACTTCGAAGACTTCGCTCAAGATGTGACTGTTTCATACAGGGACTATATAAGTAAGAAAAAACTTTTTTTTAGCTCTCTTATACTAATAATATTGAAGATCCTCAACCTGCCGTTCTGGCTCCAGAAGAGTCATCTTTCCTGGATAATCTCATTCTGTCAGCTCGTGAAGAAATTTCAAAGGAGGGAGAGGTTATTTGAATAATTGAAATTCTTACCATTTTCTCAATTCTTAAGGCTCCACAAATAGAATCAGCTTGCTCACCTTCACCTTCTGTGAGTTCCACTAAAACGGATACTCTCATATTAACTCCCGAACATCCATTGACTATAATTGGTGAAGATGGAAATGAGTACAAAGTTGTTCTTCAACCTGTTGCCAAGCCCTCTTCAACCATCAAACGCAAATCTAGCTCCTCTTCCATCACTGTAACATTTACGCTTAAATTCTAAATTAAATTCCATCTTTAGGGTCCTGCTCCTAAAAGAGCGCCTGGTGTTAGTCTCGCAGAATTCACAGAAGACGAGATTAACGAGAGAAAAAAGGAGCAGAATCGTGTTGCAGCTCGTCGGTATCGAGATAAAATGCGAGAAACTCGTGATTCAGAGAAAGACGTCAGTTATCCTGGAGCAGGCACGGGTTTAATTTTCTATTTTTTTTAGGAAAAGTCCCGTTTGTGCTCTCGTAATGAGTATTTGAAAGAAGAAGCGTCTCGATTGGAAAAGGAAATTGCAACTTTAAAGTCTTTGATGTTTAACGCCGTCCATTAGTTTCTATTCTTGTTTGCTTTTGTAGTATGAAAATATATATATTGTCTGATGATTAGTTATTTAGTTTGTTATGATATCCTGCTGGTCCAACTGCTGTCTGCTAATAAAATTTTGAATTTAAAAGTGATTCGTTTATGTTCATCGGTGACTATTGAGAACACTGACTGAACACTTTGATGCTTTTTCAGCTCTGTTCTTAGAAATTCATAAGTACTGCATCTGTTTGTGAAGCAAGATTGTCAGTAGTGATGAAGTGAAGTAAGCGTCACTTTTGGTAGTTGTTCCTAGAGTAGTATTGTGATGAAAATTATTTCCAAGGCTAGTTGTACACTTTGGACCTCAGCTACTTTTCTGAGACTGCTCGTTCTGCTGGCTCCTCATAGCCCCTTAATCCTCTATTCGGTTAATTAGAGGGGTTTCGACAGACAAATTAGGATATTCTCACTATTTCACCAAACCCATCTTCTATCGAATGTCTTTTTCATTCACCTTCCGCTGGTGAAGTACGAATTCAGCTCGCAGCCTGAGGCAACGTCAGATATAGTTTTTGATTCTGTGTTGTGCATTCTATAGTCGAGTTCCTTCGAGCAAGCACTGTTTATGAATTATTCGTTCAGAAATAATCTGAAATCAAATTAGAATTTCAAAAAAGATAATCTGTTCTTTACTATATGATATAGTTATGCAAATAGCTTGAATATGTGAAAACCTAGCTGTCAATGAAACACAAATAATTTTTTTTTGTTTTTCAGTGATCAAGAAAAAATAATTTTTTTTGCTTCATAACAATGCACGAATGCCGAACTTCCATAGAAATTTGTTCTTTTTCTGTTATCCGCCAGCAGTCCATCCTTTTCCTGTCAAAGTTTCAATATGGAAACGTTTTCATCAGATTTACGGAAATAAGTTGACGCAACTGTTAATTTCGGAAATCCGCCTACACGAAGCTTCATTTTCACACATCATTATTGGCTTTATTCGTCACTAAACGTTTATTTTAAGTTTTGATGATTTACTTAATTAACCATTATACTAGCCGTAACGGCTCAATCGAATCAAGTTTGTTCATTTCTGCAACCCCTAAAGCCATGCATGTGCCTGAAGCTCGCATCATCCTACAGCTGTTTTGTCTTTTTGGAATAAGAATAGATTTGTACTTATAACTTCATCCATACTCATTGTTATAATCTTTGAAAGAACGTAACCTTTCTGAAAATTGAACTGAGAACAACCGATCAATGCGATAACATCATAGAAATGGTTGCGCGAGATCTTATATGCGCGATGACGTTTTTCACGTCTATCTCATATTCAAATTACGTATGCCGAAATTACTTTGTGCTTTTACTAGTAGAGCATCTCTGTTTCTTGTATCTTAATGTCCTACATAAGGATCAGAGTTCATTATGTAACTTTGAGACCTAAGAGATATTGTATAGTATCAAACTGAAGTAAGCATATTGTCAGATTACAAAGCGTTCGTTGTGGAAGCGAAGCCTTCAAGTTACCAATTTCACGTTCTTCGCATATACGAATGAATAATGTTTTTTATCCCTGAAATTCTGATTGCTTCAGTATTTTTTCATAAATTTCTGAGATTCATCGTTTGTTAAGCAATTATGTTACAAAAATGAAAATTTTTTTTTTGAATAGTTTCTATCCCCAGTTTTCTGTTCTCTGGTTTTGCCTTCACTTTTCCGATATCTGACTAGCTTACATGTCTGATGCTAAGCAGCTTAACCAATTTGAGAATCAATGGATCATCAAAAACGGTAATTCCACGTTGTTTGTTCAAGTATCAAATGAAGTTTCATTGACGTTGATGAGAAGTATCTTTCTCAGAGCCATGTGAGAATTAAGATATCGGAAGAAGTGTCTAAGCAAGTTACCAGAGGACATCAAACACAAATTCAATCGTAATTCGAACGATAACGAACGTAAATGATTTTCTTCTAAAATGACATCATTCCTTGATATTTATTTAGAATTTGTGTATGGTTAACGACATCTTATTTGTCATTTTCCCTTCTTCGTTTGCTCCCTCTCTCTCTCTTTCTTTTTCTTCGCTCTCCCTCTCTCATTCCTTCTCATTGGTTAAATCAGATTTTGCCAATACCCGGCAAAGATTTCCATTTACAGTAGGCGGATGATTTTTTCGCCTTTTTTTTCACAGGAGATTGACTACACTTCCTCTTTTTTTTCAGAAGCAAGCTAGTGGAGACGACTGAAACAATGTTGTCCCTGACTTGTCATGCTCCAAATTGACATTTCTCTTTTTTGTCCTCTAATCTCTACAGACTTTTGTTTCCACAAAGTATATTTTTGTCATAAAAATAGATCAGAGACATCCTTCTCTCTCGTCATTCTCGCCAGATTACTCGGAATTGAGATCGTTTGCACATAAAACAGCCTGAGGTCAGAAAGCAGGCAGAAGCTCTAAACAAACGGGAAAATCATTCGAGGAGTTGTCTATGAGTAGCTACTGGCAGTTCTTAAAACAAAGATGGGTATCATTGTATGCAGCCATTATAACAAAATTATATTTATTCCCATATGCACATTCAACTGAGTACTCAGATGATTGTATAACAACAGAACGACGAGGATGCTGTCATCTTCTTCTTCGAGATTCCCCCCCCCCCCCCGCCGTAATCCTTTTTTTTTGTCAAAAAAAAATATTTTGTACTTTCAAGTTATTTTTCAGCTTGAAAACGTGTTTTCTTTTTTTCTTTTTTTATTTCTCTTTGTTCATCTTCACACACGTCGTCTTGCAGTTTACTAAGGTGACATACAATTGAACCAATTTATCAGCTTAATTAGTCTCATTTGAGATTAAAAAAATATTTTGCTCACTTTACGACCATATGCTTTTGCTAGCTGCAACACAGCCCCCTGAAAGCAATATGTGATGAGTTGAATGCGCTCGAGAGCAAGTTCTTTGAATTCGTTGCACTTATTATTTAACATTTCATATACCGTTTATTATTGATAAATTACATTTTGAATTAACGTTTCGTTGAACTCTTCAGCGTCACGTACGTTCTCGTCCACTGTACCGAGGTGATCTGATGGAATTCTCATTAATTTTCTTCAGAATACTCATTGTTTCACGATTTGTTCTTTGTATTTAAGACAGGGAAATAATTTTGACGTGAAGGACATAAGCTACAAGCAATGGCAGAGCCTATAAAGAGAAGAGAGAGAGAAAATGAGAAAGAGACAGAGAGAGAGAGAGAGAGAGAGAGAGAGAGAGAGAGAGTGAGAGTTTGGAGATTCGATGACTGGGAGGGAAAAAGAGGAAGAGTTTTTAGTTTTGGTAATATTTCATTCAAGCTTCCACTTTTTACATGAACAGAAGGCTTGTTTTGAACATATTTTTTGGAAGCAAATAAATCTGTCGAGAATCAGGACCATGTCATGAGAAATCTGTTACAAGAGGGAGAACGAGAGATGGAGATGTTCTCGGTATTTCAACATTTCATTTCATGCCATCCATCACATGCTATAAACCCTTCATTCATTTTTTTTTCTCTTCAAAACCATTTTCCAGATATCTCAGTCAATATGATGCTTGAGATAGAGGAGAAGGGTGGAAAATTTTTTTTTAATCGGATGAGAGCTGAAAACAAATTTTTCTTTTAAAATAACTGAAAGATTGAAAAAAAAATTTTTATTCGAGAAAAAAATTACTTTCTAATGTATTCTGTAAACAGCTTCATTATGTTGAAACAATCAGAATAAGAAAGTGGTAGAGAGATAGGAGAAGCTGAAAATGGATATGAGAGAGGAAGGTATAGGGAGAGGGAGCGAGAAGCAGAGAGAGAAATTGTAATGAGAAGTTAAAAAAAAAGTTTTAAATAAATTTGAATGTTACCTAATGAGAATCAAATTATAATTAGACTTCCTTCTTCTCGAGCATCTTACCTTATTAATTCCGCTTAGGAAGAAAGCTTCTATGACTTCAAAGGTTTGGGTTATAGTTAGGAGAGTAACACAGATACATAGAGAGAGAGATTGTAGAATGTAGAGAAAGAGGGAAAGTGCGTGAAGAAAGAAAGGAAAATGACGTATATGGCTATAGAACGTTTTGTACAACCAAAATAAACCAAAATCTTCAAAATTTTGTTGCCAAAACATTACAATGGGCACGTTGTTTGACCAATGCCGATAGCTTCTGGAGGGCTATAAAAGATCTTTTTTCTTCTGAAAGAAACCAGCCGAGGCTTTCGAGAAAAAAATGCTCAAATATAGTTAACTTTACTAGTTATGCAGTAGCTACTCCCCCACTTCCTTCCAGATATTCTTTTGTTTCTCTTTCTCATTCTCCACCTCTCTCTCTATTTCCATCTTATACATATCTGTCTCTCCATACGTTTTGCATTTCTCTCTTTGTTTTAATTTTTTCTCTTCAAATGCTTGCCAAACACAATTCTCTCTAGAACAGTTATAAAAGAGATGGAGTGTATCATATTTTTCTTTCCTTTCTGTCCTCAAAATGACTTTGGAGTGTTTTTGGATCGGATATATTCTCATCTCCGATCGGATACGTTTTGGGTTAAAACTTTTGTTATCTTTTTTGCATCGTTGTTTCGAAAAATTTTTTTCTGTTGTTTCAAGCTCGTGCACATCAGTTCCAGTGAAGTTACGTACACTGCATAGACTTACCCTTTCTGCTCGAAAAAAAAGGTCAGAATAACATCGAAATGAGAGAAGAAGCTTCTGAATGAGATGTTAAATACGGCAATTTTCCATACAACAAAATTATTTCTTTAGCATGTTTATGACACTTCGTTTCCCATATCACATACAGACGTCTTACTCGTAAAGATTTAGATGGGGGCGGCTTTGGGCATTCTTATTCTTTTCGTTTATTTAAATTTGTTCTAAATATATTTTATGAGCCGGAGACCGCCGCTCATATTCTTTCCAAAAGTGTGAAAAGCAGAGAATGAACAAGGAGATTGTTGCAAAGAGTCCTAGACAGAAGGAGAGAGAGAGAGAGAGAGAGAAAGAGAGAAGGAGAGAGGGGAATAGAATGAGATAGAGTAGTGGTGTTAAAGCACAACCGCTCAATGCGTAAAACTTTTGATAAATGTGCTTGTTGGGTGCGTTGGCACGTTCACGTGAAAACGTTCAATTCTGTAATATTATTCCGTATCCTCATTGAATTCTGTAAGTGTTTCCTAAATAACAAAATATCCAGCTTGTATCTCAATAAGATCTTGAATTGAAGAAGATAAGTGAGTGAGGTAAGCCATTCTTGGAGACCGCCTTTAGTCCCGCCCCAGCATGAGGCAACTAGTCGTATAAATTAACATATTTCTGAGACGGATATTCTGTTGTTCTTCATTTATAGAGTTGTCAGAATGATGAGTGAAGACGAAGTTTCATTCTGATTTACATACTCTTTAGGCAATTCATTTTCTTCATATTCAATTGGCTTTTATGGTATTCTCGAATAGCCGAAGTAGTTTTTGCATCATCTACTCATCATTCACTTTCATCTCTTTGCTCAGTCCAATCTCGTTTGAAGCTTCAATTTCCTGGCCAATCAAGTTCATTTTCTTGTCAACTTATTTTGTGCCACAAACAAGAGAAGGAAGATCATTGCGATTATGTATATCTCTGAAACAATCTTGACTATAGAATGCCATATTCATATAAACAATAAATAAATTATTCGAATGAACTCAGGTTGATGGTCTAACGCCTTTTTTCAGCTTATAAATAGAAAGTCTGTAAAAATGCAGCTCTCTCTACTACTTCAGATGATGAATGAACAAGTGGAAGTAGTTTATTCACTTGACACCCACACATTCAATTTCATTTTAAATTTCTATGTATTCTCTCGAAATCCGAATGACTTTTCAAATTTGAGCATATCCCGATTCATCTCCATATCCAGTTTGCACAAAAATTTGCATGTTCATCTAAGCTTTATTTCGTAGCTCCATTCATCTCTACACCAATTAGAGTTGACTGTTTTATTTTTTTTATTGGCTTTCGTATCCTTGGTTTCTAACTCAAGATGCGTTTCGAATTACCAGAAATCTCTTGATACTTAGTAATTTGTCATTCACGGCTTGAGTATATAAGGATTTGTCTTAAAAACTTGCTCAACACTCTCTCACCAAACTTTCTACGAGGTTCTAACTTATTCATTGACTAGTTTCAGGTTATCAGTACCATCGTCTTTACCATCAGTCATGAGCTCAGTCACTCGTTACGTTCTTCTGTGTGCTCTTCTTCCCTTAATTGGTATCCTTGATAGAGTGACGTACTAGTTAACAGAATCTTGTTTCAGCTCTGTCAGCACCATCGGCTGATCTTTCTTCTTCATCAAACACACCAGTAGTTTCATGTTCTATAGAAGAACACATCCAGATTCCCTGTCAATGCTGTAAGAAAGACTGTTGGTATACTGTTGCTGCTGTAAGTCCAATTCTCTACTATTTGAAAAAAAAAGATGTCACAAGATATCATTCAGGATATCTCTATTGTGTCTCATTTCAATCCGATTTGAGAGAAAAATAAAAAAAATTCGTGAGTGACGTGATAAGTACATCTTTTGTCATTTAGGCAGCCACCCATGAACTTGGTCATATGCCAGGAGAAGCTGGAGAGCAAGAGGCTCTTGCAACTCTTAAGCTTATCAGAGCATGTATGATTTCTGAATGTTCTGCCGTTTGCAGTTCCCGTCGTGGTCCTTTCTAGACTCATGATATTCGATGAAACAATTCATTCTTATACTATCTGCCATTGTCAACATCAACACAAAAACAAATATCCAATTGATTTCTAAAATAAAAACTTTCCGAACCTTATTGAAAACGACGAACGGTATCAATGAGCTGACAATTGCGTTGAGATGGTTATAATGAAAAGTAGCTTTGTTCCTTTTTCAGTTACATTGAAATTCCACAAAATATTCAAATGTTGGTCAATCGATGCCTTAACCACTTCTATTTTTTTCCTTTGAAAGCTATTTTTTCGCGGAAATTCAATTGATTAACATTCTCCAGATGAAAATATTCTGAAAATGTATCTCTTTGTCAGCAGACAGAAAGTATTTGAACATTCATACCCTCTGTAATTGATTGTTATAAAAATTATTTTTAAATCGTTTTCTCTCATCTCTGCACAAAGTCTTTCTAGCCAAAGAAAGTGAAAAAGATGTAATACTCCGGTGACTGATGCTTCTTAGAGTCGTCGTCGAGTAAAGAAAAATAATTTCCGGGTTCAGGCAGTAACGAAACTCATCATTCAGCTTCTTCCAAATGAGCAGGTTTTATGATTTGAATCGGTGCTTTGATGTCAGAAGAAAGCCGAGAATAACTGAAACGATCAGCTGGAATTGCTATTCATATGGCTTATGCCTGATCAAAACGATGGAAATGCAAGTTTACATAAATTGGTTTCATAGCAGCATATATGTATGAGAAACAGGAAATAAGATTATATATATTTCTCCTAAACCTACCTAGAAGCGTAAGAAGTTAGAGTCGTATCAAGCTCATTGGAGACTGTGCTTGAATATGACATTCCTTTCTTACATTTTGGGTTTAACTAACAATAAGGATATCTTCAACTAAATCAAAACAAAACTATAGAGGTAGTCTAATCACTTTTATCACATTACGTTTCATCGTTGAAGAAACTTAATGAAGCTGTCTAACGTACTTCCAAATCAAAACTGAAGGCAACAGCTCCACGTTTTGAGTAGGAGAATCTACACAGTAAACGTTTTTTGTTGAAAAATATGTCGTAGAGATAAGTCCTTATCATCAGAATATGATTGAAAATGTTGTACTCTCGTGCGATTTGAAATCAGTTCCGTGTACAAGTTGAACTTCACCATTGGCTGGACTCCATCTTATTCAGCCTATGCGACGTCATAGGGCGAGAAACAGACATGTTGTTCTTTTAAGACGAGCTTGTTCAATATCAGAACAAATGAAGAAGCTGAACCAAGAACTACCATGAACTTGCTCACTATTGCTCGAGATAAGAAGCTGACGATGTGATATATAAGGCTGGACAGAACGTCTCATCCTCACCCATCTCATTAATCATATGCAGAGTCCAAATCATATCACTCGACTGCACTAACAGCTCTTGGATCTAATACGAGTTACAACTACGTTTCTATTGATATCCCAGGAAGTTCGAAAAAGCTTCTGTAATGTAAGGGATACTATATGTATGTTGGATTTTTCACACACTGCTCAACCAGTGTGATGCTTCCTGTACGACTTCGTCTGATGAGGAAGTAAAAGCAGTTTTTTCGATTTATTCTCCATTTGAAACTGAAATCAATATTACCATGTTCAGAAGTTGAAATCCACAAAGCAAACTTTTTTGGAAAAAAAACAGCTTAAGGAGAAACGTCATTGTCGTCAGAATGTGATAGACATCGATGCACTACCGTTTGATTTCGAATCAGTTCCGTGTACATATTGAACTTCGGCATTACCTGAACGATCTTATGTTTTAGTCTATGAGAGATTGGTAATCGAAAAGCTTACTAACGAAACGCAAAACACACATAATGATCTTGAAACCTCTATTTCATTTCCAGCATCACAAACCCAGATAGACAATTGAAACATTACCTAATGACTATGCTTATCAATTGAAATATTCAAGCCTTAGAGAGCTGACATGTTATTGTTTTTGATGATCTTGTTAAATATAAGAACAAATAAAGGAATTGAAAACTATCTTGATCTTGCTTACTACTACCGAAGATAAGAAGGTGAAGATGTGATTATATAAGGCTGGACTGAGAGTCTTCTCACTACCCATCTCATTAATCATGAGAAAAGTTCAAATCGTTTATCTTTTCACTGCGGTCGTAGCTCTTGCATCTGCTAAGGTTTTTCTAGTTCACATACTTGATTCAACTTAAATGTTACCTTAAGAGTGTTTCTGATTATAAAGAAGGCAGAGGACTTCTGGGCAACTTGCTCGGTGTGCGTACTCCTGCTCCTGCTCCTGCACCTGCGGCAACTGGTAATGTGGCTAATTTCATTATAAGGTCTAACTGTTTCAATTTCAGGTTTCAACTCAAATAACGTAGTTAAAAATAACAAAGGAGGTCTCTTAAATCTCCTCCAAGGTGTTACAAGTGGTCTCGGACAAACTTTGCAAAATGTTGGATCAGCAGTAAATGGATTAACTAATAATTTAGTGAACACTGTTGATAATCTTGCAACCGGTGTGATCAACACTGTTACCGGCTCCAATGGACTCGGTCTTAATCTAGGAGCTCAGGTTCAAACTGGAGCTAACCTTATGAATGGTGTCAATAACGGAATGTTTGGACAATATCCATTTGATTTGGGTTACGATCTAACTGGTGGTTTCAACTTCGGAGGTGGTACTCCAGTACCCAAAAAACGATTTTACCTTCTCATCATGAAGATGCCACGTAGATTCTAAGCTTTATCAGATCGACAAACGTTTTATGGAACACTTCTAGTAATTCTACTTTTTTTGTTAGTTGGTTCACATAATACTGAGTGATATGATTGGAGACGGTAGCTCACAGTCTGTTGTCTCCGAATAACTCCCAATGCTAGTGGAAATAGGAATCGAACTGGTGGCGGTAGAGCCTTTTGATATTGATCGTTCAACTTATAATCCGTGGAGTTCACAAAGTTCAGTGGATTACATTTCAGTGTGTGTCGGCCAGTATTTGAATTGACTTAAATAGTTTTGAGTTATGGGGAGACAAGTCTGGAACTCAATGTTTGTTATATTTGGCTTTACTTATTAGATTGTTGCGTGAGATCTAGATATCAAATAGTTTGTTATTAATCTCCCAAGCGTTATCTCGCAAGGAGCTGTAAAGAGGTATTCACTCTACACTCATTTCAATTGATACACATAGGGATAGAACTTGAGAATATTACATTATCAATACCAAATGAATAGTTCAGCTTTAGAGAGTTGACATGTTATTGTTTTTGATGATCTTGTTAAATATAAGAACAAATAAAGGAATTGAAAACTGTCTTGGTCTTGCTTACTACTACCGAAGATAAGAAGTTGGCAGTTCACTGCTCTTAGATCTGTCTGGGTGTCTGCTAACAGCCTCAGCATGCTTGTTTATTATAACCAATCAAATCACTGATTATGAAGAAGGCAAGACAGTTTAGAATGATTCATTTGGAATCGGCTCCGTTGACGATACGAACCTCGATGTTTCTGTTCTTGGGGATATCTCAATACTGGATCTCCATGAAAATAAATGAACTATCCACTTCGATCAATCGGCCTTAGATAGCTGTTCAATCAGAACTTAAGTCATCCCTTAGGTATTCTTTTTCACTCATTGAAAAAGGAAATCAACTGGCAATGTCAGAGCTACTCTTTCATTACTACAGTGAATGTTTTTGCTGTGTTTCTTATGCGCAAATAAAGATTGATTAGATAAATATTCTTTCTTTTTGCTTTTTTTTTTCATTTTGTATTCGTCTGGGCTGAGACAAGCATCGTCTTGAAAATGAAGTTGAAAAGGTGTTTTCTGAAGACGAATCGTCCTAACTATAACCTTCATCTCCGTTACACTATACAGGGAGAGAGAGAGAGTCTTCATTGTTCTTATTGGGTAATTCAGATTTGCTAGCAACGATTGATCATTCAGATCTTTTCTAATGCTGTATGGAAGTGTTGAAACATACAGTTATAGGAAACTTGTCTGAATGACAGGTAACCTGCCATCTTCGGCTATTTGGAAACAACAAAAATTCACAATTGTTTCTTTTTAATATAAAACTTTAGTTTTTTTTTAAACTATAAATTGGCAATAGACGTCATGTGCTCAAGTATTTGTGTGTTTATATGACCATGTATGTCTCTCTGTGTATGAGAAGAGGAAGTTATAGGGCGGTTAGAGTTATGAGGATAGGTATTGGTGGTATGTGTGTGTATGCACGTAACTGTAAAGATCATTGACAATTCGGTAAATCTGAAAACTAAAAATAGACTGCTAGATGATTGAACAGAACTAGTCAGAGAATAACTCTCTAATTAGGTGTTTATATATACATAGAGAGAGAGGGAAAAAATGCATTTGGACAGTTGATAATCATTTGTTCGATTGATGAACTTTCATGAATCAGTAAGCGCGGATTATGTTGCACTCATAACATGCCGCATGTTTTCTGTCAACTCTCGCTATCTCTGTGCTTTCATTTTTGTTTCTTTTCATCTATTTCTCTCAGATATGTATTATCTATAATATTTCCGAACATAAAGATTAATCGGCAATTATACCATTATTTCGCCTTTTTTTTCTGTTTAACATTCAGATTCTGATCTCGACTTTAATCTTCGTTCGGCTCTTCTGTAGGTACAGACTACTCCCTCTACTCTCCATTTGATATGATGATTCGATGAAACCTGTAACTTCGATGTTACCTTGTGATCTGTAACGTTAGATGCTTCTTAGCTTAAATCCATACTATGTGATGTTACGTTAAGTTCTGTTAACAACTTTTCCAAACATCCAGTTTCTCCTCCCACTTTTGCCTGATGCATATAATGGTAGAAACATTATTAAATGCTGATCATCCAGTATATAATCTGGTTAGTTCTATGTATAGCCCATTGCCCCAGACGGCTTCTGTTGCTATCATCTGTTCTCCATCTTAATCTCTAAATATTATTGAAAGAACATCTTGATTACGTCATCTCTATGAATCCAGATTGAAACAGGAAGAGAGACATATTAAAAATCGTTTTCATTCATCACTTCCTAGCATACACAAGGTGTACCTTGTTACTCGCATCCGGCCCATCAATTTTTCTGTATTCCCATGAAGTTACATCCATCCACCCTTCTTTCTATTCTGGCGTTTCTATTCATCGCTAGGACTCTGTTTCCTTTACCGTCCCATCATGTTCCCACATGAACATCCATTCAGATGAAGATAAATTAAGTAGATGTCTCCAAATTTGGCAGATTTGTGTAAGCTTCTTCGAAAAGTGAAGAAGGTTTTTCCTTTTTCCTATTTGTTTTTCTCACGCCAGCCATAAACGATTTACAACCATAGGTTTGTAGCTATTTTTGGGTATACAGACAGAAAATAGATGAAAATAGCTTTTGACAGCTAATATGTTGTAAGTTCCATCTTGTTTCATTTCCTTTTCAGCTTATCAATTCATCCATCATCTCCTCATTCTGATCTTCCTCCCATCTAAACGTCAACTCCTGTAATTTCCATAAATGCCGTTTGAATCGTTGACTTCATCCGTCAACAAATGATATCCGAACCAATCTATCTTTCTCTTTATCTTCAATCATTTCAAAACACATTTTTTCGTAAGTGCGTAACGTAACCAGATCAGTTCGTATCATTTCCTATTTGAGATACAACTTTGAGAATACTAAGTTGACGTCATGACTTTTAGTTTCTGAGATCGAAAAACGTAATTCTACCTTTTGTTCTAAACAATTTCATGATTTTTAAAGACGTATCATTTGCAGAACCAGGCTTTTTCGCTCTTCTTTTTCATGTTTTTAACCTAATTATCAGTGTGTCTTGGAAAATCCATCTTTGAAAACTCCCCAACACCCTTGATTTCTACCTTTCATCTTAGAACCGCATTTTTGGTGAATCCGCCTATCGCTCATTCTGTTCGGCAAATTGAATCTTTCATTTTACTTCTATTCATTTGCAGAATGACCACGGTCACTATCTCGAACTCAACTGAATCTTCTACAGGTATCTCTGTTTTCGGGTCATAACATTCATTCTCTACTGTTTAGATGAACAGCAGTCAACTAAAAGAACTCCAGCAGCATGGTTCAAAAAATATTTTTTAGCTGGTATGTAGATTATTCGCATTTGTATATAGTAGGCTTAAAATGAACGAAAATAACCTTGTTACTGTCAGGTCAACAGCTGAGTGCTGTTAAGGTTGAACCACCCCCAGATGCCAGCTTTTTCGAAAGAATTCTCATTACCCACCGTAAATATGTAGCTGTTATTCTCCCCACCAGTATCGCCATGGTCCGTTGAACTTGCAGAAGTCTAAATAATTAAAATTTTATTTTTTCTTCCAGATCATTTGGCTATTGACAGCTTATCGCTACAACTGGTTCAGATTATATGAAACACATTGGCAAATGCCAATTGTTATGATTCTTGGATGTACTGTAGCAGGTCGGAAAAGCAAACACAAAAATAGTTTTACAAGTTCTATAATAGGAATGACAGCCGAGAGTGGTGGGGCTGTTGCATTCCCTTTCATGACATTGGCAATGCATGTGGACCCAGGAGATGCTCGCGATTTCGCTGTACTGATTGAGTGTGCTGGCAAGAAAACTAATTGAATGCGTTTAATCGGTTCTTCATTCTTAGGACTTGTATGTGCTACTTTTTCTGTTCACTTCATGAGAGTACAAGTAGAATCAAAAGCTACTCTATTCGGCTTAATGGGAAGTATACCAGGGTTGATCGTCGGTTTTGAATATGTAGGAAACTCCAACCTGCTTTGTCAAACTTTCAAATATCCATTCAGTTTGATCATTTACTAACGGGGCCTCAAAAGAAAATGCTTTTCGTATCAATCTGGTCATCATTCGCTGTAGCTTTGTATATCCTGAACAGAGAGAAGAAGCGTAAAACTTACAGTGAAATTCAGAATATGAATTATCAGAAAGCGATTATTCTGATTGTTACAGGCTTTATCGGAGGTTTGATACAAAAAAATGATAGTTATGAAAATAATATTCAGGAATACTAACGGCATTTACCGGCTCTGGTACCGACATTTGCCTGTTTTCCATCATTACCGTACTCTTCCGCATCTCTGAAAAAGTTGCGACGCCCACAACAATTGAAATAATGGGTGAGGAGATGTATTTGAGTTCTTTAGCTAATTATATCATTTCTCAAGGTATGAATGCTTTGATTTCGGGGTATTATCGTGCTATATGGGCGGCCGATGTCTCTGAAGATATGTATAGCTATGTGAAGGTTACAATCCCCATAGCACTTATAGTTGCTCCAGTAGCGAGCTTCATCGGATCTCATTTTCATCGTCAGGTATTTTGAACTCATTCCGGAGCTGATGTGAAAGCTAATGTATTGAAGGTTCTTGCTTGGTTTGTCTATATAATTGAGTTTGCTGCTATTGTTGGATTTGTCATAACTGGGCCTCCAATTATACTCCGTGAGTTCAAAATGAAAAAGTACACAGCATACATGAAACGAAAGAAAAAAAGCATAGCGAGCGGAAAAGATGAAAGAAAAAAGAGATAGATAGAAAGACAGATAAAGAGAAAGAAAGAGAGAGAGAGAATAGAGAGAGAGATAGACAGAGAGGGAGATAATAAAAAATTGTCTACACAAGTAAGTTTAATGACTCACTTCCATAACTTGGTTCAAACTGTTGAAAACCCAAGATTGTGTGTAACTGTGTGTAAGAAAAACTATTTTCTAGTTGTGATTGGAGCAGCAATCATCGTTGTCGGCTTTTTATTTTTCTTCGGGCTCTGCAAGTTAGGAGAACGCATGATGAATCAAGATAGAATTCATGTGAGTGAAGTTTAACATTGGAAACTTACTGGTTCATGATTTCAGCTGGAAGGTACTCTTCCAATGGACACACCAAAAGCTCAAATCGGATGGTCTCAATGAATATGGTCTTATGATAAACACTTCTGTACATTATAATTCGTATTGAAATACTTGCTGTAAAACAAAAAAAACATAATAATTCGTTTTAAATTGCATCACCTACATGGCTATTGTCGGTTCTGTTTCAAAGAAACAATGTAACTAATAAATCAATTTGTGAATCTGTAGTTGTATTACTTGATTTGATAGAGATGAGATTGAACTATGAACACTGAGAGCAGGTAGATATACAATCCGAATAGAATAATTTCAAATTGTTTTCTGTAAAGACAATCTACAAGGGTTTATGGTTTACATTAGGAGTTAAGAAACGATTTACCCTGTTTTGGAACTCAAGAAGTATAACTGGAAACGTACTTCTAGCGATCACTAACTATGATCCCGGTAGTGAGGTAGATAGTCGAAGATTACAAAGTTCATATTCTGAAGTGAGAATCCGCAAAGCAAACTTTTATGAAAAACATCTTACGGAGAAGCTTGATTGACGTCAGAAACTGATAGAAACTGATGCACTAAGAGTTCATTGGAAATCACTTCCGTGTTCATGTTGAACATATGCTTTACCTAAATGATTTTATGTTTTAGTCAAACTACTTGGGTGCATATGGAAGAAGTATGCATGCAGAATGATAACACAATGGGAGAATAAGGTAGCTAACAAGGATTCCAGGAAGAGAAAATGGTTGTTGTTGATAATACTCTTGGTAAACACATGTTATCAGTTTTAATTTATTGCTTTGAATTGCAGTTGATGCAGCTAACAGGGAAACACCTCAGATTATTATCAAAAAAGAACACGCCAGGTGTAAGGAGCTGACATGTTATTGTTTTTGATTATCTTGTTTAATGAAAAACAAACATTGAAATTAAAATTTTTTTATGAATTTGCTTACTACTGCTAGAGATAAGAAGCTGACGATGTGATATATAAGGCTGGACCGAGGGTTTCATCCTCACCCATCTCATTAATCATGAGAAGAGTTCGAGTCATCTGGCTCTTGACTGCGCTCCTAGCTCTTGGATCTGCCAAGGTAATTACAATCCACTCATACTTTACTCAAATTACGACGACTTCAGAGCGTTCCCGACTATAAAGAAGGCAGAGGACTTCTGAGCGGTTTGCTTGGCGGCGGTGGAGGATCCCAAGTTGCTGCTGGAGCCGGAGCTGGCGCAACTGCTCAAGCTTTAGCTGCAATTACTGGCCAAGCTGGAGCCGCAGTTAATGCTGGTATTTTTGTTTTGTACTTTTCCGTAAAACATTTCATTATTACAGGAGTCAAAGCAGGAGCAAACTTGACTGGCACAGTTCGTGGAGTTGGAAATGCAGTTAATGGTTTAACAGGCACTGTTGGTGGACTATTAGGCGGAGTCGGTGGTTTATTGAGCGGTCTCACTACCGGTCTCGGCCAAACTGTCAAAGATGTTGGAGGAATTGTAAAGGCCACCACAGATGGAATTAATTTGGAAGCATACCTTTCCGCAGATCTAAAAGCCCAAGTTCAAGCTGTTCTGCAAGCCGTAGCTGCAGCTCAAGTAAGCGGCGGTGCTCAAGTTATATTCACTGGCGGCACTAGTCTTTCATGGGATGTTCAGGCTAAGCTTGAGGCTGCATTGAGAGCGTTAGCTGCTTTCAAATTGGCTGCTGGTGCCACCTTAACAGCAGATCTCCAGATACAGATTGATGCTGTGATGAGAAACCTTGCTTGTATTGGAGTAGGCGGTTCAAGTATTATTGGAGCGGAATTCTATGCTAGTGTTGAAGCTTTATTAAGAGCTTTATGTGCTTGGCAATCTAGCGTCGGTGCTGGCATCTCAGTAGACATTCAAGTTAAACTGGCTGCTTGCATAAGAGCTCTCGTTGCTTTCCAAACAAGTGTCGGTGGCAGTTTCTCAGCAGATTTTATGCTCCAAATAGAAGCTATACTAAGAGCTTTAGCTGGCGGTAGCGTTATTATCGGCGGTGGTGGAAGTATCTCAGCGGAGCTGAGAGCCAGGATCGAAATTCTGATCAAGGCTATAACCGCCTTCCAAGCCAGCGCTGCTGGATGTATCACAGCGGACGTTCAACTAAAACTTAATGCTGCACTGCAAGCTTTAATTTCTCTCCAAGCAGGAGGCAGTATTGGAGTAGACCTTCAGGCTAAGATTGAAGCCGCCATAAGAGCTCTCTGCGCTTTACAAGGAAGCATTGGTGGTTCAGTTGGTGTGGAAATTCAGGTTGCTCTTTCTGCTCTTATTCAAGCTTTTGCTTCTTTCCAAACTAGTGCCTTTGGCAGCATCAGCGCCAGTCTTCAACTTCTGATTAATGCCACTTTGAGTGCTATCACTAATATCATTGGTAGTATTGGAATTGGAATCGGAGGCGGTGGAGGCATTTCCATTGGAGGCGGTGGAGGCATTACTATTGGAGGCGGTGGAGGCATCACAATCGGCGGAGGTGGAAGTATCTCAGTGGATTTGAAAGCCAAGATTGACATTCTGATCAAGGCTATAACTGCATTCCAAACTACGGCTG
>CALQYR020007219.1:677797-694684 GCA_943334845.2 Auanema sp. JU1783 | reverse complement strand
AGATGTGTATAAGAGACATGGAGTCGGAGCTGGAGTCGGAGCTGGAGTCGGAGCTGGAGTCGGAGCTGGAGTCGGAGCTGGAGTCGGAGCTGGAGTCGGAGCTGGAATCGGAGGTGGAATCGGAGGTGGAATCGGAGGTGGTAAAAAAGTCCAGCTTGCAGTGGTCCAGAACAAACTGTTGAAAGGTAATAAGCTATTTTTCGGTAGAAAAAGATCTTACAATTTAGACGGATTCATGGTCGGAGGTGTCGACAAGTCAGCTCAAATGGCAAAAATGAAATTCAAGCAAAACATCGAACAAAACTTAATTGATAGTAAGAATCAATTCATTTATTATTCAAAAATCCCTGCTCTATAAACAGATAACAGAATCAGCTATGATCAAGTTGCAGCAGTCGACACCCTGCTCGATCAAACCATGGAAAACAACATGTCTGATCAAATTGTCGAAATCGAACATATGATCGCAGAGGGAGCTTAAGAAGATTACTCTAACGATAAATCAAATCCCCACACTTTTTTAACTTTATGGAGTTGAGCTCCAATTTCTGTTATGTGTATTCAATCAAATAAACTTCATTTATTACTCTGAGCATGTTGTTGAAGAATATGAACAAATAATTCTGATAAAGGTAATGGATAGATTCATACCCAAGTATTCACAATACCTATCAAAAGATGCGATGAGCAATGAACTCTTCGATACTTATGCTGCTTAGAATACGGTCGTTGTTCAGATGATTTGCTCATAAAGCCAAACTTCTAAACCTTATAACGTACTAGCCTTACTCAATAATAATGATTACGCTATCCAACACGAACATGTTCGAAGAGCTCTTACACTGCTATAACCAATGAAATACAAATCAATGCCATATCTCAGTATTTTTAAATATACAGCTAAGAGATTGATTGATTTCCAAAGAGTTTTTTTTCATTTCAAATAATACTTGAAGGGCTTGGATGAAAACATTGGGTCACTCATTTATCTCGATATTAGTCTCATGCTCATCGCTGTCTTACAGTACTATGTTTGTATCATCAGCAGAATTCAGCTTATCTCCAAATCGTAAAAGAAATTTATATCTTTTTCTATGCAGGCATTTACTACGTGCTGCCTTGAGTATCGTAAGACACAACAAGGTGAAAGATGTTTTTCTAATGATTTAATCAAAAAAAGAATAAATCATATAGCTTACAGTAGAATAGTACCCAATCGTAAACTATACATCTTTTCATTATCAATCAGATGTTGAAACCAAAAACGCCTAACTACCGATAATAATCAACAATAAGATGAGCAGCGTGCCGTTTAGGTTCGCTCAAAAACCAAATGTCTTCAGATGACAGAAATTGTTCTCATAAACAAGAAGACATTGTAATTCATTATCACTTAGAAGGAACTCATAATGCACGTCGTATAATGATAAGCGGTAATGCACTGCTTTCACTGAAAATCAGCCGTCATCATGTAATCTGTAAGAGATCAGACTTTGTTGTTGTTTTTCAGTTGTACTGCTACAAAAAAATAAATAGTGAAATAAAAATTTTTATGAATTTGCTTAGCACTAATGAAGATAAGAAAAAATTAATATATAAGGCCTGAGGCTTAGATAGCTCTCCAACTTCTCAACAATGCTTCGGATACGATCTATCTGGCTCTTAACTGCTTTATTGGCTCTTGGATCTGCCAAGGTTTTCTTACTCTGATATGCTAACCCTAATTAACCGTAGACTTTTTCAGAGCATTCCAGATTATAGAGAGGCTCGATTACTGGGTAATATTCTTGGTGGAGGTGGCAAAGGTGGAGCTTTTTTTGTCTATTTAATTGTATAGAGGTTATGGATTTAAATTATAGGAGGTCTTCTGGGATTAGGCGGTACTGTTAATGGTTTAACTGGAGGACTGCTTGGAGGAAACGCTAATGGAGGTTTCGTTTTTTTTTATGCCTATTTCATGATATGCAATGAGTACGGTATTTCAGGAGGTCTTGTCGGTGGACTTCTTGGAGGTGGTGCAAACGGGGGACTTGGTATGTTCCATTACTCCGCATTTGATTAATCTAATCTGTAACACGAGTTCCGTTGCAGGTGGAGCAGTAGGTGGTCTTGTCAACGGAGTTACTGGCCTTGTAGGCCTTGGTGGTAACGGACAATTAGGTATGCTCGTTCAATTTTTTCATCGGATCCCTAGTATGATATATGAATCGAGTTTCAGGCCATGCAGTAGGTGGTCTTGTCAATGGAGTCACTGGCCTTGTCGGTCTTAACGGTAACGGAGGATTAGGTATGTTCCTTCGATCTTTTTTATCAAAACCCTGTTATGCCATGTGAACCGTGTTTTAGGCGGAACAGTTGGTGGTCTTGTCAATGGAGTTACTGGGCTTGTCGGTCTTAACGGAAACGGAGGATTAGGTATGATCCTTCGATCCTTTTATCAAAACCCTGTTATGCCATGTGAACCGTGTTTCAGGCCATACAGTAGGTGGTCTTGTCAATGGAGTCACTGGTCTTGTCGGCCTTAACGGAAACGGAGGATTAGGTATGATCCTTCGATCACTTTATCAAAACCCTGTTATGTCATGTGAACCGTGTTTTAGGCCATACAGTAGGTGGTCTTGTTAATGGAGTCACTGGCATCGCTGGTCTTAACGGTAACGGAGGATTAGGTATGTTCATTCAATCTTTTCCTCAGAATCCTGTTATGCCATGTGAACCGTGTTTTAGGCCATACAGTAGGTGGTCTTGTCAATGGAGTCACTGGCATCGCTGGTCTTAACGGTAACGGAGGATTAGGTAAATTCATTCAATCTTTTCCTCGGGACCCTGTTATGCCATGTGCACCGCTTTCAGGCGGAACAGTTGGTGGTCTTGTCAATGGAGTCACTGGCATCGCTGGTCTTAACGGTAACGGAGGATTAGGTATGTTCATTCAATCTTTTCCTCAGAACCCTGTTATGCCATGTGCACCGTTTTCAGGCGGAACAGTTGGTGGTCTTGTCAATGGAGTGACTGGCATCGCTGGTCTTGGTAATGGTGCTGGAATTGGGCTCGGAGTCCAAAAAGGCTTCAACGCGGGAGTGAATGCTGGAGTGAATGCTGGAGTTGGTGCTGGAGTTGGGGCCGGATTTGGAGCTGGCAAGAACCCAGCTTACATTAAGGGATTCGATTATGGTTTCGGTGCTGGAGTTGGGGCTGGTACCATAAAGAAACTTGGAGGAGGTAATATTGCCACAGTTATTCGTGATATCGAACCGGGATTGCGAATTATTGCTGACGAAGAAAATATGATAGAACAGGGTTTCCTTAATGGAGTTGAATCAGAACTCATCGCAGGTTACTGAAGACATTTCTTTAGTAATTTGAATATATTATTTTAGATAATTCCATCAGCTCTGCATACCAACTTGATGAACTTGATAGCGATATCAAAGACCAACTCAATGCAGAAATAGTGTCTAAACATCTCAGCTTCAACTAATTTCGAGCAATAAATGTGTGTTAAGTTTGAGCTGAGCTCGCCCGACTGTTGTATTTGATTGAAATGAATTTTTATTTTCCAAAATTGTTGTCTGAGGTTCCACATGTATTTGAGTGATAGCTTAAAGAGAAGTTATTGAAAATTGTAATCAATAGTCGATAATCATCCAACTGATTCAATTCAGATAATAAATTCAGATGATATCGAAGCGTCCAATTGAACTTACGAAACAAGGTTTTATAGCTGTGACCAGATGATCATCAAGATAAACTGTTTTTTTTTTTGTGATTATTCAACTTGGAAAGCGAAGATACACATGAATTTTCTTCAAGAATGGTCTATTCCTTCCATTCGGATAGGAATATAGACTGTCTTTGAGTAGCTTTTGGTGAACTCATAACAACCATGATGTAGAGTTGGGGAATAGTAGAGGGAAGGATCGCGTACTTTGCATTCTAAGTGGATATCATATTGTGGAGCAGTTACTCAAGGAGAAGTGATGAATTCTTAAAAAAAAACAACCACCATTTGAGCTTATGAAGTTATGCAGTTGGAAGCTTTTCAACATTTCTTCTCAACGACATGTTTTAAGCTATCTCGCTTCTCTCATTTACGCATTCCATTTTCGTAATCCTTTCTTTCTTTCTTTCGTTTGATGCTCTCATCAGTTTTCTTTCCTCTCTAGTTTCACTTGTTTCATATCTCTAAGTTTTACAATATTTTTTGCTTCGCTGTCTATATCTCATGTCGAGTTGCAGCACATAGTGTTTCTGTTCTATTTCTCTTCTATGTTCCATCTCTATCTCTCTTCTCTTTTCTTCTGTCTTCACTAAACTCTTTTTCTCTCCTCCAAACACATATTTTCATCTCTGAAAAGGGTTGAGGACTTTTCTCAGCCCACCAATCGATTTGTTCGCTCAATCCACTTCTATTCAATCAGGTTTCTCAATTCAAAGGTAATATAAATTTTATTTTGATTATCAAAAAACATTATATTCTCCTTGCTGACCTTTAAAAGTCATTTCATAATCGTTACACCGTGTCTGTTTTCTCAATCTCTTTCAACTGATCATTCATCAGTTTGATTAACAATAGTTTTCATTTTTGAAAGTTCTGTTCATGATATCAGCTGTTTCTTTCTCTCTATCATGAATGATAGTTCCAGCATCATGGAAGAAGGTCTTTCTGTGCTCTTTTCAATCCCCTCATTGTAACCTTCTAAATACAACTCTTGAAATATAACTTTAGCGCCATCTCTATGCTAATATCAGTTGGCACAATCAAAATCAATTTCATTTGTGAATGTTGAGTCCACGGAACGGTTGTGCTATCATCCTCTCTTACAAATGTTTCATTTCTAACATGTTTCGTCTTCCTCGTTAACCACATCATTTTCATTTTCGATTCGTTATTCGGTAAATATGAAATTTCATAATTTAAAACTTTCACACATTCGACCTAAATACGTGATTTCGCGAAAATACTACTTGAAAAGCAATTTATTTTACGAATTACTTAGCCTTTAGCGTCGATTATCTTCAGCATTAAGTAGATGTAGTATCATCGTTTGCATTACTAATGCCACTGCCATGTTTGAACATTTTATTTCCTTGAAATATTGCTTTCTTCCATTTGATCTTATGTTTCACATCTAATTTCAATAGAAAATATGATTTCGTTGACTTTTGACTGTTTTAAACTGATCTGTTTGCTCACGAGACGACTGTCTTGCTTATGGCATTTGACCTCATCATCAGCTTGATATAAATACTCTTTTTTTTCTCGCATCTTTTTGATACATTGACATTCTCTTATCAACGACAGACATAAGTCAACGAAAAAACGTTTTTGAAATAAGACAGTTTTTCCTCTTATACTGCACAATCTTGGATTGAAACAACATTAGCTGAAACGTCCTATCCTCGTCTAGCCCTCATGTCTCTTCTGTTACATGGATCCCACGATTCGCAAACTATTAACGATATTAGCGAACACTCAACATTGCCTTCTGTTCAAAATATTCTTCTAGATTTGAATTGGTTAACAGCCAAAATGTCATCGGCTGCTATTCCGATTGTGAAAGTTCGAGGATGCGAGAACGGAAGCATTCCTGAAGGCAAGATTACTTCGTAATATGAGTTATATCACATTGTGTCTTTCGTTTTCAGATTCTTCCTTAGGATTACGACGAACACCATTAGATGCTTCTCACACTCCAAAAATGCTCAAAGTTCTTGATGGCTCGATGTTGAGGAATATATCAGCAACGGTATGTTCATTACTTTCATTTACTGTCTCATTGTTTCTCTCTTCGCTTAATCGAAGATCATAAAAGGTTCCAACATGTCTTTTGCCATCAAAAAAGATATTTACCGCCATTTTATGGAAAAATAAAGCGAAAACCGTAAAGTTTCTTGTTTCCCAGCTTGTTTAGAGGAGTAAAGGGTTAAGTTGTCGACGGAAAAGGCTATTAAACGTCTGTCTTTTCTTTTTTATACAAGGTATCATAGAGTGATCTCAAAGTTCATACGAAAATCAAAAGATTAATACGATAGCACGTCTTACTTTTGTGAAAACTGAGGAGGTGGAGGAAATGGCGCGGGTGGGGGGAAAGAAGAAATGAGAGAGTGGAGTTCTCAATAGTCTTGATTAGACCATAAAGTTTAGAACTGTCTCAAGCATCGTTGGATAATGCGGTTTTCCGATTACTCATTAATTTATATTTTTCTTCTGTTAATCTTATAGTTAGATGGGTGTGTTTAGCTTGGTACAGCTTTTAGTGCGCAATCGACTGATTGCATTCAGAGAGAAAAAGAAAAGCCAGGGAGAGGAGGAGGAGAGAAAGAAAGAGAGAATGGAAGAGAGAGGAACGCTGTGAGAGGGAAATTGGAAAAGAGAGAAAGGAAATAGAGTTTTTTTAGAACACATTTAACATTTCGTGTCGTTGTCATGCTCGTTAAAACAACCACGAGATGCGATTGACGACAAACTCCGTCTGAAACACATCAGATGCACCGAGGTCAACTGTACTCGGCGTTTTCTTGATTGAAACTCTTTTGTCGCTCAGTGTTTGTATGGTTTCTGTTGTGGTTAAGCTTGAACAGGATGTTATTACTGATTGTCGTCTTAACCATTAGCAAAATCTCAAACTCTTTTATTCGGCTTCGTTTCATAAAAAGTTATAAAAGTTAAACAGTAGCGTATTAAGAATGGCAAAAGTTCTTTACCCGTTTGATGTACGTCCTAATGAGTCGATCATAGTTCGCGGATACATAGAGGTTGATTCGGAGTCTGAGATTTTCAAATTCATTCAAATTTACTTTACATTGTGATCTAACTGTTTGCTTTCAGGACCTCGTGCAAGAACTTAGTGACCCAGTAACCGTTTCAAAGACTATCGATGCCCCAACTTCTCTACCTGAAACAAGAGTACTGGTTCTCTATACCGGCGGAACTATTGGAATGATGAATAAGGATGGAGGTAATGTATTTATATAAACTATCTTCTGGATCTTCATTTGAACGATTATTATATCTTGTTTGATCAATGGAAACGAAAAACTTTAGTCTTCGATCAAAAATGATCCGATTAAGACAGTGTGAGTGTTCATTAGCTTCTACTTTCGATAATTCCATCGTTATTTTGTTTGTTCAGGACACCCACGGAAACTTTCTCTTTTTTTTTTGTTATTGAGACAAATTAGATAATAGAAAAAAGAATTGAAAAGTTTGATGAACACGCTCGTCTGTCTTATGAGAATGCAACCGATTTCAGCTGACGCGTAAAGAGAAATAATCGTTGCGTAAAATGACATCATTTGAAACGAGTTGCATTTGACTTTCGAATGGATGAGAAAACCTTAATGAATCTGAAAGCTTTCAGTTTACAAGCCTTATGCTGGATATTTGCCTGAAGTCCTACGAGACATTCCTCCATTGAATGATCGAAACTTCATAAATGAGCATTATGGGAATGTAGCGACTGTTCGTCCATACTCTCTACCACCAGTACGTGGTATGACAAAACGGGTTGTATATTGGGTATAATCATTAATTATATAAAACGTAAACTTACTATCGTTACAGATAGTGGAATATGAGCCATTACTTGATTCATGTGATATGACATTCGACGATTGGATTCGAATAGCTTCGGATATCAAGAAGGCTTATCATAACTATGATGGTTTTGTTGTGCTTCATGGGACCGACACTTTAGCTTATACAGCAAGTGCTCTATCGTTCATGATGGAGAATTTAGGAAAACCTGTGGTGATAACAGGAAGCCAAGTATATCATATAACTCGATATAAACTTATTACCTCGAACATTGTAGATTCCCGTGGCTGAAGTACGCTCAGACGGCATGGACAACTTGATAGGAGCTTTAGTAGTAGCTGGTAACTTAGATATTCCAGAGGTTTAACTTCTTCATAATTCAGTTAAATTAACAAATTTATTCAGGTTTGTGTTTATTTCAATAACAAGCTGATGCGAGGCAATCGTACAATCAAACTTGACAATTCCGCGTTGGAAGCCTTTGAGAGTCCAAATCTACCACCATTAGCACGAATGAATATTAATATAAAAGGTGAGAATCCTCATTTAACGTGAGAGAATGAATGTAGTGAACTAACATAGTTTTTTTCATTTTTAGTGAACTATGATTCCGTTTTTCGAAGTGATACTATTGAAGCGTTCTCTGTACATGATAACCTGTGTAGGAACGTTGGTATTCTCAGAATTTTCCCGTCCATAAGTATTGAACTGGTAAGATACATGTCTGTCTCTAGCTTGTAACCCAGTTTAAACTTGTTTAAGGTCCAGTCTTTCTTAGCTCCGCCAGTAAAAGGAGTAATTCTTCAAACATATGGATGTGGAAACGTGCCATCGCAACGTAAAGATATTCTGAATGCTATTAAGGTTTGGCAATATTGATACGCCTTTCTGATGGTTATTATCAAGGAAGCTATTGATGAGAGGGGATTGCTTGTGCTCAATTGCTCTCAATGTCTTCGAGGACAAGTGGATTTGAATTATGCGACTGGAAAAGTTCTAACAGATATTGGAGTCATTTCTGGCTCAGATATGACTTCTGAAGCTGCTATGACGAAAATGTGTTATGTGCTTGGAAAGGATGAATGGCCACTGGCTAAGAAAAAACTTGTTAGTTTACCTACACCTGGAAATAATGACATTATTGTAATAAATTTCTCAGATGTTACAAACCAATCTTCGTGGAGAAATGACAGTGAGCAACATGGAACCAATGAGAGAATCTGACATCAGTATGATTGATTTTATAACCCTGACAATCAAACTTTGTGCATTCCAGTTCCCTATATCGCAAAATGCTTGAGGTTATCCTCTACGAATGAGATTCAACTCTTACGGGACACCATCCTTCCTCCATTATTCTGTAATGCTGCAAAAACTAATAAACCCGAGCTTCTGAAGAGCTTGAATGTATGTTTCGTCTCTTGCATGATCTCACTTTCTGGTATTTCAGGAAAGTGGTGTCAATTTCTCTTCTCCTGACTACAATTTGCGAACTGCTCTACATGTGGCAGCATCTCATGGAAACATCGACGCTGTCAAATATCTTTTGAGCATAGGAGTTAATGTTCACACAAAGTAGATTTTTTTCGACACATCCTCCGAGTGAATAATTTATTCTAGGGATATGTTTGGGTATAATCCATTAGTATGTGCTGTGAAGGCTAAAGCTCTGCCATGCGTCCATGTTCTAAGAAAAGCTGGCGCAAGTATTGATGCCACAACACACAAAATAGGTTTTGTTCATCTTTAGTCATTTGTGAAAACGGAAAAATTTAGGAGTTGAGTTGTGCTTAGCTGCTTCACAGGGTGACTTAACACTGCTCAAATGCTATAGAGCAGCGGGATGTACTATGAAAGAATGTGACTATGATGGTAGAACTGCTCTCCATGTGGTAAAACAATAATTAGTGCGAGATAGATTGGTTATATTGTTCAGGCTGTGACTCATAATCGCAAAGACATCGTACAGTATCTAATGGAATGCGGATTGGACCCAAGAGTTATGGACGAGTTTGGCACGACACCATATACTGAAGCTAATAGAAAGAAGAACACGGTACATTTATATCATTTAAAAAATTTAATTATCATGATCTGAAACAGGAAATGGTCGATATGTTGCGGCATTTGCAAGAAAGACACCTACACGATTTGAGTGATTTCGATGACCTAAGTCACGAGGAGTGATTAGAAAGATGACGTTGGAAGGTTGATTTTTGTGTTTCCACAACTCATTTTCTCAATTGTTTGTAAACGTTTCACTTAAAATTTATCATTTTCTCAATGAAAACGCATGCTTGCTCATATTTGGCCCATCACTGTACGAGTAGCTTGGAAAAAGTTCAACACTTGCAAGTATTTAGAAAAAGAAATAGAAGAGAATTACGGCTTCTTTGAGCATTTTTTAAATTGTTCAAATTAGAATAAATCTTTGAAATCACAGGTGTTAAATAATACCCTGCAGTTGTAGAATTATAGAATAATGTATTCTTATTCTTAAATAAGTTTCAATCAGTGTATATGATTAAAGGTAGGTAGTACTGCAGTAGAAGCTCATATTTTTTTGAGGTCTAATTGGTCTTGCAACGATGTGTTCCCTTATCTCATGGTAGTCGTACGATGTACGGCGCATAAAGTACATAGCACGTGCCACAGTGCATCACGTTTGTGGCACTCGGGTGTCACTAATATCTAGTGAGCTAGTCTCATTGGTAACTCATTCTGGGTTTAATTTTTGGCTGAGGGTTCGCTACTGCTGTCTGCAGTAGACGACAGGGTCTTGGGAAAAGACTCTGTCTCAGTCAGAGTTATAGAACCACCATTTTGTATAATATTTTCCCTTGCGGGAGGCGTAGTTATATCAATCTGAACAAGATTCCTCAGTCAATATTAAACAAATGTTTTTCGAAATTTCGATGAATTTCCTGAGATCATTCTTCCTCATTCTATTTCCTTCAATCACGATATCTGAGAGTATTCGATCCGTGAATTACATCTCGTTGTTTCCGGCTCAAGGTAAGCTCCAGAATACAACTTAAATCATCCATTTTGGATCATTTTCCATGAAGTTACAGATGTTTTCACTGTACATCGCTCACTGAAGAAGCGAAGTGAGAATGAAAATTTCTGATTTCATTTTCCATCAATGGAGAAGCACTGGTGCGGTCGTGCACGCTGGTTTCATTCCACAATAAATTTTTTGTTGAGCGGTCGTGTCTTTTCGGCGCTTATAGAATGGAGCACGCATGAGCTCATTACACTCGTTCTTTTTGATCTTTTAATATTTGAATTCCTTTTTTTGTTTCTTTTCAGATATTAAAAATCCATTTTTGAACTTTTTTATCCGAAAAACGTGCTCCGCTGCTAATCTCTGCTCATATTTGAATCTTTCTTTTCTCCCTCTCTCCTTTGTCTCAAATTTTGCATTTCGGTTAATGGGTTAGTCTCCTAAGATATGTTGATTGTATTTTTCCCCGGTTGGCTGAACCAATCTTATCAAAGTCCACCGTTCGAGTGTATCAGATATTGTTATCTTAAATCTATTCGACTCAACTATGTTTTTTTAATATAATATAATACATATTCAAGTCAAAAGTGTAAAATTTTTATTTTCAATGGATTCTGGATGAAGATTGCCCCTCGTTTTCAAATGTTATGATTATTTCAAATTGAGTCGGTGGATTAAATATTTTAGCCTCGAGGTATCATCCTTGGAAACTCTGCTAGAAAAAAACACCTTAATCACTGTTCTTCAAAGAACAGACCTGTGTTCATCGCTGTCAGGTACGTCTTCCCAATAGATCTTAATGACGATCGGATATGCTCTAATGGTTGATTTGAAAAAAGCATGAATATTATTATTATTATATCAATTCAGATCATACCATCATTCGGATTCATTCTATGTTGGAGAACTTGGAGCTCTCTTTCAAGAAGACTGCGAGGAATAAGCTCAAATAGCTGGTCAGTATACAAATCGGAATATCAAAAACAACTTACAGCATGGCAAGGTATTAAGAGCATTAGGCTAGTAAAGAGCAGCATGCATAGTTTTGTCTTCATCATAGCTTCAAAGATGCGCATCTGCTGCTTTCGACTGTTTTTATACCCGTTGTTAGCAAACATCTAAAATATAATTATAAGAATAATCTAATGATGTTTTGAATACATTAATTGTTGAAAAAACATTTTTTTATTACCAATAGAATTTTTTTATTGGCGCAGTCTCTCTAGTACATACAAAACCAAAAATGATAGTTGCATGTTTTCTTTTCGAAATCGCCTCATCGCCCTCAATTCACTCATTATGTACAAGTGTTTAACAGTTCTTGCGCATGACGCCAATTCGAAAGTTAACATTGAAAGCTGTTTATAGGAATTTGAAAAAATACTGAATAGAAATGAGATCACAAGAAACAACGAATCAACAGGTTCAATATGTCATAGTAGCGTATTAAGAACGGCAAAAGTTTTTTACCCGTTTGGTGTACAACCTAGTATATCTCTGCTCTACTGACCACTGTGCGAGAAGCCTGATGGCCACCACATGACTGTAGCAACAGCTTCGACGAATCTAAATATGCATATTCCTATTCTTATCTATACTACCATGTAAACATTTTTCTCTATTCTGGCTCCGCCTTCAATGTGCTTCCATACCCATACAGTACAGAAATGATTACACAGCTCACAACAGTTAGTGGTCACAGCGTTTATATCAGTATTGAAAAAATTGAACAGCGCAGATACCTTTTGAAATTCTTTGTCGAACACTATGAACAGTTCAATAAGAGAAGAGAATCGTCGCGTTGAACAGAGTAGAACAAATAACGAATGGTTTATGTGCTTCAGATGAAAAAGGACTGATAAACAATGGAGTTGAAGGCAACCTGAGTGAAGAAAAGCAAATGTCTTTATCAATCAGTCACTATCCATTCACTTATCCTTCTTTAATTATTCAAGATGAAACAGATTTTTTGAGATAGGAAATTCTCAAAATGCTTGGAACGAACAATTCTAACAAACCGCAATCCTGAGTTGCGTGACGATAAAGTATCCAGCAAAATGTCATTTGAACAAACCACTCCTTCTTGCTGAAAAACCAACCTCGTTGATCCTTGCGTTTCATGTAGCTTGAAATTTGTATTCTGGTCAGGCGGGAAAAAATCGGATATTTCAGTCATTTGACATGTTCGGCGGTTAGAGAGAGGTTGAGTGTTTTCGAATTTCTTTTGGTGAAGGTTTTTGTTTGATTCTTTTATTCGATTAGTTAGTTCAGTACTACTCATCTCATTTCGCAGAAGTAGTAGAGTCTTATTAGCATTCGAAGAGTATTAGCCTTTATCAGTAAGCTAACTCTATAATTGTTATTCTTTGTCGTCCGAATCTGAACAGTTTGGAAAATCCATAGTTATCGCTCTTAGTAGAGATATCAGAACGAAATGGAAGCAATGTCGTCTTATTCGTTCTTGATCAATGAGCTAAATCATTGTGTAAATCTAAACCATTGTGGTCCTTCCTTCCTTTCATTTATTGGTTAATGAATTTCTGTTTTCCTCGTTTCTCATCCACTGTTTGTGATTCGCAAACTGTAAGAAGTATCAGAAGTATGTTTCCGACTGTGAGATTGATTGTAAGTGTTTCTATGCAATGATGTTGAACGAGCATTATTTTCATAAACCTGCATAGCTGCTACATATTGTGAGCAAAATTTGTGTATCAGAAGTGTTGAAGTAGTAGGTTGATGATAGCGACGAGCAGACAGTCGAGTTGTTGTTTTCAATTTTCATTTAGTCTACATAGTAGCTGTGGTTACCCATTTCTTATGGAAGGATGAATCCAATTTTTTTGTGAGAATTTGGGGTAAATGAGCGGACACAATTTACCGTTGCAAGTCTTTTGGCTTCTCAGTTGCTGCTCACCAGAATAGAAATTTCAGACGTGTGGGTTTCTCGATGAATATCTATTCTATCGTCATGTATAGCTTATCATCGTTAGGAGTCTTTCTCATGTTCTTCTCAATGTACTTATTCATGACTGTCCCGACGAAACTGTCTTCATTCTCTCGATTTGTCATACATGGACATGACTTAACGTGAGTAAAACCATTCAGATAGCTTTTATGAAGCTATTTTTAAGAACTGGGTTCGCCCAACTCTACATGACCATTGGTATGCAAACCTACGTTATCTTACCATGTGCCAGTTTGTACAACACGGGATTTCTTACTCGTTTTGAAATCATCAGTACTATAAACCAACTTTGGATTATGGTTGTTCTGTTTTTAAGTAACCAACAGTGATGGAGAATGAAAGATGGAATGACTTACAGGTAGCTCAATGTTCTCTCTTCTCCTCGGCATTCATCGTGCGTTCGCCGTTTCTATGAGGTTATTGGATAAAACTAAAAACATCGTTTTGAAAAGCTACTTCATCCACTGGCTGCTGCAGATTATATGTGTAGCTGCTGTTGGTCTCCGGTTGAAAGATTCTGGCGAGAGAGGTCGTATTGCATGTATAGAGGTGATGGACTCCCCGTTTCCTTGAAACGATTCTGTTTTCAGAAGGTTACAGAATATCCCGTAGAGATGGATACCATGCAGGGCGTCAACTTTATATTCGCCGATAACATAGAATTCATGATAGCTATGTTTTGCATGTCCTTATTTGTCGTCTTCTACATGATCGTAGCATGTATCTGTGGGGCAGTTCTTGTTATGAGCATCAGGGATCAGGGAAAGTCTTCGCAGTCTGCTCAGTTCCTAGCCAATCAGCGTAGAATTACTGTTGGCATAATCTATTTCGTAAGAAGGAGAGTATAGAGGGAAGCTGAAGCTCTTATTCAGGGAGCTGTCGAGTTGGTCGGGGTGGGCGTTCCTTGTTTCATTCTTGTTTCTTGTGCCATTTTCAATATGGGTAACCTTGGTAGACAGATCGCTTCAATGTTCTTACATCGTGCAAACCTTATTTTCAGTCGTCGCTCATTTTTCAATACTTTTATTATGCATTTATCCAATATCTGGTCCTTACTATGTGTTGATGTCCAACTCAGACTACAACAAGAGGGTGAACGAGATCAAGGAGAATGTCTGTTCTAAGCTCTGTTTCTTCCGTTCCGGTTGTCCAGCAGGTGTTCCAATTTTCTCAATGAGTGTTTTTCAGCTAGAAAGGTGACCTCAGTACACAGTGCTAAAACCATAACTTTGTAGCGCTGATTATCCCGGTATGATCTAAGCATGATGTTATGACCTTGGTTCTCTAGTGAAAAGAAATTCAGCTCAGTCCTAATCTTTTTAACTTATATAAACATACGTCTTTTGTTGTATATAGTATAAGAATGGCTAATTTAAGTAATAAATATCTTTCTCTTTCATTTGTTGATCTTCTTTCTGACTATTGAACGCAGCTTCTGTCTCATAGCCCAGGTCACACTTATAACTTCACTATAACTTGAACTTCCTTAAATTCTTCCTCATTGTATTTCTCTGAATCTAGTGAGATGGTTAATCATCTGCTGGCTTCTGAACTTTTTTGTTCGAACTTTAATCGGTCAAAATTAGAAAATTGTTCATTACGCGATATCTGAGATTATCCGATCCGCGAATTGCATCTCGTTGTTCCCGGATTCTTGTCGCTCAGCGACTTCTGCAGCAGTATGAGCCGGAGCAGGTGCTGGTTCTTGTCTCTCAGCGACTTCTGCAGCAGTATGAGCCGGAGCAAGTGCTGATTCTTGTCTCTCAGCGACTTCTGCAGCAGTATGAGCCGGAGCAGGTGCTGATTCTTGTCTCTCAGCGACTTCTGCAGAAGTATGACTCGGAGCAGGTGAAGTTCCGCTTTCCGTGTTTCCTTCTTTGTCTTCATGGGTTCCATCTTCATTCACCGTGGCAACGTTTTCAACTTCCGTAGAAATACGAGGTGGAGAAGGTGAAGTTCCGCTTTCCGTGTTTCCTGCTTTGTCTTCATAGGTTCCATCTTCATTCACCGTGGCAACATTTTCAGCTTCCGTAGAAGTACGAGACGGAGCAGGCACGGTTCTCATTTCAGTGTTTCCTGCTTTGTCTTTATGGGTTCCTGTAGTAGCCGGAGCATCAACGATTGTGGTTCCTGGATTCTGTCCTAGTGAGTTATTGATTACGTTTACAATGTTGATTTCTGTGCTGACGCTTTTGGTTTCTGTAGAAGTACCAGCTTTGTCAACATTGCTTTGCGGATCTTCTGCTTTGTTCTTATTATCACTTCCGAAAATCCATTCTAACACTTTGTCAAATAAATATTTTTTTACAAAAGAAGGGATGCTGAAGCGACGCTGACGTATGTGGGGTACTGAGGAAATATCATCATCGATGGCAAAGCCTCCAGTGATGAGGAAGATATAGAAGACAACCAAGTATGGAGTCATTCTCTAAATAGCAGCCTGTAAGAGAGATATTAGAGATGCACTGATGGATGGATGGACTGGAGGCTTTGCCATCGATCAAATTTGAACGATGACTCAGCGACTATCTGCTACTCAATCGTTTGTACTTTGAAATCAGATTTCTTTTGTTTACCTTTCTGTCTATCAAAAAGGATGAGCAGTGAGAAGAGCTCATAACGTATGACAGTTAACCAAACGAAAACGGAGATGGCAGCAGAGAATGCCAAAATCACAATTATAAATGAACCAACCAGCGAAAACAGCTGCTTCTCATAATCGCTTCTTAAATCTTATGTTATCCGAGGGCAGCTAAATGTTGGTTAGATTGTTCTTTAGATGCACAATCCAAAGTTGCCACCGCGTACTGGGTACAAAAGAAATGACTAGAAGTGATAAATATCTGAATATCCGCTCTTCTACCGTTTTCTTTGGATAGAGATGTGCTCTTTCACTAACCGGATCATTCCTTCAAAAAGTTAGAACCTTAATTGAAATTTATATTTCATTCCGATGATTATTATGTAACTTTTCTGTTGAACTAAAATCTCCCCTTCTCCCTTAAAAGGTGTTTTTAATTTCTTCTCTTTTCATTACACCTTATTCTATACATAAAATATACTGTTTGCATTCTGTGGCATTCGGAGCTCTCTGTCATTAACTTTCCAGGAGGCACTGCTTCTCCTCTATCTATAACCAATCTGAAATCGGTTTATTTTTTGTTTTTTTATTGCTTTTGGGTTTTTTCGTATTAGCGTACTTTGGAGTTTGCTCTTATCGATTGATTGGCACTATTCGAATTGGTATGTCTTTCACAGCTCTCAAGCAGTTCGATTGTTTGGATATCCTTACTTCCCTCCGTATAATGCTTTTTCAACCTCATTAAAAAGTTTTTTTACAATTTTTTCTTCAACTGGTTGAATTTTCATTCTCAA
>CALQYR020007219.1:541065-665942 GCA_943334845.2 Auanema sp. JU1783 | reverse complement strand
ATACATGTAAGGCCTACGGCAACCTGTTAGCGCCAACTATTTCCTAACGAGCTGTTGCGAATCACGGATATACTAGAGAAAACTCGTAAGACCCTTGCAGGGGTATAGCAAATTAACGTAAATTGACGTGAATCCTATTTCTCCCTACAGCAATATTTTTAAATCTGCACAACAATATCAAAAAATAGTGAACAACCGGCTCAGAAACATTAAGAAAAGTCAAAAAGACGTAGATGACTAATATTCGAGAAAAACTATTAGCACGGAAAAAAAAGTAAACGAAATGCCAACTCAGCTCTAATTGAATCCGGAGTCATAGATTATAGAAGCATAGTATGGGGCTTCTCCAGGAACTCCTTGAAATGTTTCAACCAAACGGCACCAACAGCACCATCAACTGTACGATGATCGCATGATAAAGTAACACGCATGACTCTAGTAGAACGGTATCTGCAAAAAAATTTATTACATTTGCAGAGCACTTTTGATTGACATACCCTTCTTTCTCGCATGGCACTACTTTGTCTTCTGCTCCTCCAACAGCCAAGATGCACGACTGGGGAGGGTTAATGATAGCAGTGAAATCTGTGACACTTCCAAACATGCCCAAGTTTGAAACGGTGAAGGTTCCTCCCTAGAAAAAAAAATAATATAAAGTATTCCCATCAAATTAAAAACCTGGAACTCATGAGGCTGGAGTTTTCCTTCACGTGCACGAGAAGCTAGCTCACTGACTTCGCTAGAAATGGTAGCCAGTCCCTGAAAATGGCAAAAATAAAAATTGATTCAAAGATTTCATTCCATACCTTAGCATGAGCATTGAAGATTATTGGAGTGATCAGTCCTGCTGGAGTTGAAACTGCGACACAAACGTCAACATTATTATTTTGTCTAATGAACGAATCCATGAAGAAACTGTTAGCTTCAGGTACTTTCAAACAGGACAGAGCAGAAGCCTAGGAAGAGAAAATGATGCACGAAGCGAGTTGACTTTGATTACCTTTACTACGAAGTCATTGAGAGAGAGCTTAGTAGAGCCGCCTGCAGCACCCTTAGCCAACATATTGTTGAGTTTTTCGCGAACACTACAAATGTAGGAAAGATATAAATAATGTTAGAAAAAGCCTTACGCAAGGAGACTGTCGAGATTAATCTCACTACTCAGATAATAATGAGGAATTGTAGATTTGCTTTCGGTGAGTCGTTTAGCGATTGTTCGTCTCATGTTGGTAAGTGGAACATCCTTGAAATAAATAAACATCAATCTTGCACAATAGTTATAACATACAACAAAGCTTCCTTCTGGGCTTGAGATAGCAGCAGCAGCAGAAGAGGTCTTGGTTGGAGCATTTGCTAAATCTGAAGCGAGAACGCGACCTCCTGGACCGGAACCAGCAACAGCCTTAAACTTAGTGATTAGAAGAGATACGAACAGAAAATCTTACGGAAAGGTCTAATCCACGTTCAGCAGCCAATTTTTTGGCGAATGGGGAGGCACTAACTCGGTTCAAAGTTGGTGCTAATGGCTTAGCAGCTTGAGGTGCAGAGAAAACGCTTTGAGCAGGAGCTGGTGCAGACTGTATATTATAAACTATTTTTAAATCAATAATAAACAAACTTACAAAAGAAGCAGCGACTGGAGCAGCTTTCTCTTCTTTAGCAGGAGCAGATGTAGAAGATGCAGGAGCTCCACTGTCTTTGAAATCCTTGAAGAGAGCAACATCAGCTTCATTTTCCACAATGATGCAAAGTAGTTTTCCGATTGGGACGTCTTTGGTTCCTTCAGAGATGAGGATTCTAGCCAAATATCCTTCTTCTGGAGTTTCGAAGCCCATTGTGGCTTTGTCGGTTTCGATTTCGCAAAGAAGATCTCCTTCGCTGAGTTGATCTCCTTCTTTCTGAACGATTATTGATTTGAGAAACAGAGAGGAAACGACGAACCTTTTGCCAGGAAACAACAGTTCCTAATTCCATAGTGGGCGAAAGAGCTGGGAGAGGGACACGCGAATGCTTAGGAAGTTCGCTGCTATAGAGTCGAACTCCCTTGATCGCAGCGAAAGGAATATTTACAGTTTTTGGTGGACTTCCAAAAAGAGGAGATAATCTACTTTGAGATACATGTCGACTAAATACAATGATTGAATGAAATGAATGAGCATATATAACCAACCTAGGTTGAACAAGTGGTAAGCTTGCGACGGCAGCAGTCAAGGAAGATTGTCTGAATCCTCCGATGGTACGGAGAGGAAGGCCTCTTGATGGAAATTTGGACATGACTGAAAGTAAGCGATTGAGAAATATTTCGAAATTGGTGATTACTCACTTCGAAGTCTGCTTTGCCACACGAATGTAACAACACAATGTCCCTAAGTTTATGAATACCTGCAAATATGGAGTATTGGATCTTGCTGTGTAGAGAGAGGAAGCTATTAGCAGCAAGAAAAAACGAAACAAAAAAGGTAAAGGAATAATGATTTTCTGCCAGCAGAAACAGTCTCTACTCAAATCAATGCAAAGATAACAAGGTTTTTACCGAGCCATAGCCTGATCAGAACATTTTAAAATTTGTTATCATTTGTTGTTCGATGCAATAGGTGATGTTTCTCCATGTATTCTATGTGCTTTTCATAACTACTACGTATTTAATAAATAATTATACAAAACAAAATAAAGATCAGTTCATTCAACTAGCTAAGAGCGAAACCGCCCGTTTGTTGGCAGTGTGCCAAACGCTACGAGACCCAATCCTTCTTCTATTTAGCCTGGGCGTCTACAGCTTGTCAAAGCCTTAGCTTCTCCATGCAACTTGACGTCAATATTTCGTTGTTTATTCCCAACAAACTCAAAACTACTAGAATTTTCCAGTAGAAAGCGCTCTGATTATGTTTTTTTTTCATTCCGTATCATGGCCAATCGAATGGTAAAGTAAGTTCTCAGATGAGAACTATTAGAATGAGTTGAAAGGAATGAAATGCCGGATCTTTTCTTTGAAAAATTCAACAGTCCCGTCGTTCATGACGACAAAAGGTTTACAATAATACATATACACTTTTCTATTTCTCGAACGAGACAATGAAGCTTCAGAAGACATCAACGATCTAAAATTCACATAGGAATGAGCGTTTTCCGTTGATATGAAATTGAAACTAACTACCCTTTCTTCTCATCATTTCAATTTAAATAGAATACCGTCTGGTCATCACATGCTTTCACTCTATTCTCAAAACAATTGTTTGAGCCACAGATTGAAAGAAACTACTGCAAATCAATAAACGAAATGCAGCTTATTTCAGCACCCACCCAGGCTTCTTCTCGTATTTCTTCTACCTGTTATTACAGAAAAAAAACACCGTGGGATTTCGCAACGTCGGTGGCATTTGTTAGATGAAAATGAAAAAAATAAGCTTTCCAGGACTTTCCAGTTTTGGGAATTCTCATTTTCACGTGGATTATCACGTGAATATCCCGCTCAAACGTTGTGGGCATCATTTCAGTAGAAACACCATGAAGCTATCGTTTATGTAAAACACGATGACGTAATATTTTTCCCGTGAAGGACGTGAATTTCAGCTAGCGTTTCATTTACATTAGGTAGAGCGCATAGAGCGGTTGTTTTTCCTTTCCCAACTTTTATATAGGCGTCTTCGTGGGGATCGCATAGAACATTTTCTTTTTAACAGCCTTTTTAATTATACCCCAAATGCTTGTTTTTTTTACATCAAAAGTAAGAGAAACATCTAGCTAATAAAGTTTTAAAAGGAAGCTGTTCCGGACAATGAAACTGTGAAGAAATCGCTTGAAAAAAAGAAGATGTCGTAGTTCTGATAGTTATTAGAATATACAGGAATCGAACAGCTTCTGAACTGAGACTGTTTAAGATGGACTGAACATTATTTTTTTTTTGATTGAAAAGAAAACACAAAAGATCTTGGATGAAGTACATTGTCTTTCCTGAAAGTGCTGTCACCAATTGCCTCTTTAAGCATTGTTGTCAAGGAGTTTAAGAAAATTTTTCTTACAGTTTTTTGCCCCAGGCAGAAAAAATGATGTGTGTCCTTGGTTTTACTACTGTCCGTTGAAATCTCAAGTGAAATGTCCGACAAACAAATAGACAAACAAAGCAATATTACAACTTCTTGAACGATGCCTATATAAGCTGAATGAAGTTAAGAGACAAACAGTAAAAATGAAATTGTTCTTCTACCTTCTTCTAGCCTTCCTGTTCAGCTTCAAGTACGTTTTCTTCCAAATACGGATATTAACCTATAAATATTTTAAGCCAAGCTCTTGATGTACCTATAGAGCCCAGTGGATATGTATCTGATCCACTTCTATTTGATTCTTTGGATAGACCAGTTGTGAGAGCCAGAAGACATGTAAGTTTCAAACTCTACATCATACATTTCGACCCACTGCTTCAGATACTCCCAAGGAATTAACATCTAAAGGAGAAGTTTTCTCAATCAAGAACCAAGATACTCATATGTGCCATCTTTCACTTCATAGAACTGCTTAGAAAATCAATTTTTGTAAAAACATTTATTTCAATTATCTTTCAGCAAAACAATGTACATATAACGATACTCTCTAATAAACATATCAAGAGAACATCAACAGACTTTATAAAAATTTAAATTTGAAATATAAAAAAAAAATTAAAAAAACAAAGAAAACGAAGTAGATGGCTTAACTATTTCTCGGATTATATACGTGTTTGTGCGACACCCAATTTTAAATGATAAGAGAGAGATCAAGAAAGACTATTAAGCAAATTAAGCTAAATCTCTTGTTCATGTATTCGTGATAGGATATCTGATCAAAGCCGTAACTCAATGAAAGCCACAAATCTTTTTTGTTTGTATGTTTATATATAAATATAAATATATTAAGAAAAAAAAATTGTCGTTCTTCTAAAAATTAAAACTACTTTTGGCACAAACATCACGTACACCCGTGTCCGTTCATCGTCAAGCACATCTACTATGAAATTGTGTGAGAATTTACAGATATAAGAGAAAATTTTAAAATAAACACGAAAATGCCTAAAATGGATGGTAAAGTCTCACACAATTTCAGCTTTCGAAGACAAAAAATTGAAAAAAATGATTGAAAAACTAAATGATGATACTATGAAGACATTATGAATGAAAAACCGGAAGTATAAGAGTGAAACCCCAATTGTATATACATGCAAACCCGAGATATAAAGGAGAATATGAAGATATAGACATTTGTTTCCCGTGGTTGCTTGTCTCAGAGTCAAGACTTCAAAAATGAACAAAAAAAACATGGAAGAAGGAGGAATAGAAGAACGTATTTTGACTAACGTTATTGAACTAATTTGATACAGAAACTTGGATGATGGAAATGATTATAACTTGATTAGAGGATATCTAGTTAGCTATCCATTTCATACGACACACGTCTTAATGACGATGCTTAGGACATAATCCTGACATATGTAAGAATTCCTGTGACATCAAATGAGGAACTAAATCGTCAGCAATAGAGAAGAAAAGCGATCCTACACCATCCAATTGCATTGTTTCTGTGCTTCTTAGCACTTTACTGAAGATAAGCAGATTATGAATCCATATCATTATATTGTCTATGCGTACCTGTTATTCATTAAGGTGTAAACGGAAAACGTCCATAAGCCATGACCACATCCTGTTTGGGAAGGTAAAAAGGCTTTAGACTCCTCTTTCTAAAGTAAATCATAATAGTAAAGAGTAGAATAGAAATTTGTGCTTACCCCGTTGAACTCGAGAATTCCGACTTCTCCAGTTGGTGTTTTGATTATCACATGGCATTCAATGGAAGTAAGTGATAGAAAATCAATCTCAATCTGAAAAATATGAGAATGAATAAATATATGGAAAAAAAACAATATAGTTATAAATACTATTATAAAGTATATGGATTATAGTTAGAAAGAGAGAGAGAGGAGTTGTTTGATGATCGGAAAACTACGCGGACAGTGCCTGTCTACACAAATGTGCTTCTATTTTTGGCAGAAAAAAGGAAAAGAAAACTTCAAATGTGTATCAGAAATGCAGTGTCAGAGGATCATAGATGAGCAACAAATCCAAGCAAATATTTAAAATACAAAAATTTAAAGTTATCATGTCCTTTTTATGATAAATTGTGCGCATGAAGTAGTCAAAATGAAGAACATGATGATCAGTATGATGATGATGATGATAGAATACGCGACAGAAGAAAAGATGACAATAGTAATTGATGAACAATAGCAACATGCACTTGCGAGCACACACTTTGGATTTAGTAAGCTTCTACTTCTTCTTCAGCTTACAACTGTCATCAACAACATTCAGTTTTGAGCTTTTTGTGGTACTTTCAAATGAGAAACAACTCAACGAACCATAATCATGAACTACTAGATAAACGAACACATGTAGTGAAGAAATAAAAAAAAAGAGAAAAGAAGGGAGAGAGGCAAATGAAAACAAACAATACGTCACTCTTATTCATTTCTAAATTCAGAGATCTACCGGGCAGGATAGAATCTCAGAAACAAATGATTCAATTAGACTTCCAGAAAGAAAAAAAAATGAAAAGAATCGCATTAGATGGATGCACACAAACTCTATGAAAAGAGCAAAAATTCAAGCTTTAAAGCCAATTTCATTAGAAAATGAACTAAAAATATTTTTTTTCCCCACAATCACACCCACCGCCTCGTTTTTCTGCCCCAAAGAGTTTTTGGTATTCATAGAAAGTTTACATGGACATGAACTGAAAGTAGCGAACGATCGCAAATCAAAGTTCTGTATCAATCAGTCTCATTTCGGGTTGTCAAAGGGATTCGGGAGACAAAAAAAAATTAATTTTCGAAACTTCAAAAGGTTCAAGTACTAGTATTAGTATGTGCCAAGCAAATATACTGATTTAACCAGTTTTCCTAGAATCTAATATGATGTCAGTGTCCGGAAACACAGAAACATCGAATTTGACCTGATTTGTGATTGTAAAGATAAAAATATAATTTAATTCCTTTCTTTTGACTTCCTCTTTCACAAAGTTGTTTTTGTAAAAATTGCTTAAGCATTGTTTGTTCCGACGACCAGTCAGCAGGGCAATTCAATCAGAATTTGAATAAAATTCCACGTGAATTACGTGAGTACACGTGTAGCCCGTTTAACGGAAAATGAAAAGTTTATTTTCATTTTTAGCGGAAGCTGAGGGCGGTTGAGTTGCAAGCTGTGTTTGTGTGTGTGTGAATGAGATAGAGACTCAATGTGCTATTTGCCATATATGCTGGTAAATAGGAAACTCTTTTTTTCATTTTGGAAATGATGTGATGACGTTGGATGTGGTAGAAACTAGATCCGAGCCATAAGAGATAGACAGATGAGAAGTCAAAAATAAACAAAAAACGTCAAAATTATATGAATTGAAAAAGAACATGGTTGGAGTGAAAGATTGAGACCAAGAAGGAGCAAGGTACAAAATATTCCCCCCCCCTTATAAGGAAGGAACAGAGGGAATCTAAAAAAGACTTTTTGATACATGTGGGATGATGACAGTAAAATCATGTGACTCATGTGATTGATATGACAAAAATAGAAGAATGGAGTTCGAAATAAACATTTTTCGGTTAGGCATGAAGAGCGACAGAAGAAGATGATAAACGGTTGAGACGGTTATAGTTAGAGAAAAAACAGGTTGGAGAAAAAGCTCTGAATCTGCTCAACGAACTCATAGGTTAAATGACGTCAACTATGATGTGATCATGCTTTGAAGTAAATAGAGTTGAAGATTAAAAAGCAGAAAGAAGAGGAGAAGAAAAAGAGAAAGTTGTTGATTCAGACGAGAACGAACTTGTTAGTCAAAAATGAGTAAAATGAGATGAAATTTCGTTTGAGAACATCAAAAGTTCTCTAAAAGAGAGAGAGAGAGCAACACGAGAGTGTTAGGCTTACAGAGAGAGAGGAAGAGGGTAGAAGAGACAAAATGGAGATAGTGATTGAAGGATTTGATGACGTCTTCATCTTTACATTCTATCATAGATCATATTTCTATTTTCAGTTGGACACTTCTTTAAAAGTTATCTGGTTTTTTTTGTTCGCAGCCACCAAACAAGAAACTTTCTATCAGAAAAAAAATGTACAAGCGATCACGTCAAAATCAGTTTTGTCGTCAGAAATGATTCATGATTGAGGGGAATGATGAGTCAAACGAAAAACGAATTAGTTTCTCCTTCCTTCCCCCGTGTTACCCCCCCTCCTCACAGATGACTCAACTTCATCGAAAGTTAATCGAATGGAAAAGCTTCTCATTAATTTCTGATTCTTCTTCATCTCATATTTCTTTTCGTGCCGTTCTCAGAATATTGTTTCTTCAATTTTCAATTTGAGATTAAATATTTTCCAAAATCAAATTATTCGAACGAATGAAAATGAATTGACTCGAAAATGCTTGAGGGCAAATAACAGATTGATCTTTCACAACCACAACGTCATGCGATAATCTAATCAAATGATTTCAGATCAGTAAAACCAAGCCTTTTCTTGCTAAGTTTAAAAAGATAATTTCTGTGGAAGGACGAGACAAGTCAGAACAGACTCTATAGATCTTAGACATGAAGAGAGCGAAGAGAGTGTGTGTGGAAGAGCATGAAGAGAGAACTATAAGATTGATTTAGAACAATTATAGCATTGAATAATAAAAATGATGATAAGAAGACAAAAATAAATGGAAATAAAAAATTTCACACCTGAGTGGCATCAGCAGAACACAGATCCTGGTTGGATATTTGAGAAAGATTAGAAGAGTTTCGACGTAAGCCCATAGGTAGACCGCCAAGGGATGGTTGTCTTGTTAGGGCCTGGAACAGAACCAAAGAATAAGAAACAGAAGGAATCTTGTTGTAGGTATTGGAATCAGATTTTTTCGTTGTTTTTAGCACACAAGAAGGAACTGATGGTGTTGGGATGGAAAAAGACAAGGATAGTACCTTTCCATTGAACTCAGTATGGCATGAGCTGGAGGCAAAAGTGTCCGAGCAATAGCTTGGCTTAGAAGATTGTAAAATGAACATCTGAAAAAATTCGGAGATTTTTAAGATTATAATAAGAACAGCAAGAGAAATGAAGAAAATCAGAAAAAGAAATATCTTTGCAGAACGAATATTTATGTAGGAGAAAAGAGGCGTGTCCGGATGATAAGATGTGCAAAGGAGAAAAAGCCGGAGCCGAAATCTGTGTGTCGGGTGACATGTTCGAAACGGTAAAAGATATCAAAGTGATAAATGAGTGAATAATTGGGTAAAAGGTTCGAAGAATTTTGAGAATGCTGAATGATTGCGAAAGATCAGTTGAAGAAGAGAAAAACGAGTGAGATGAGAAAGACCTGACGAAGCTTTCTACGCTCAGCAATCCTACCTTATATAGTCTACGAAATTATGTAAAGGGGAGAAAGGTCATTGGAACTTTGAAGGAAAACGAATAGGTACAAGGGAAGTCGATCTGGTGCTTGTCTAGAACAAGCACTGAGCTGGACAATGGGCGGAGTTATAAGGGTGGAAAAGAGGGGAGGGGAGGGCAGCAAGAGAAAGAGAGGAAACGAAGTGGGTGGGAACATACGGAAAGTAAAGAACGACAAAAAAGACAGAGAAATGACAAAATAAAAAGAAAAAAAACATTAGTGCTTATATGAGAGAGATAAATGAAGTGAGGGAGGAAATTGGAATGAAGTAAAGCTCAAAAATAAAAGAAAAGTTCAAAAAGAATTAGAATAAGAAAAAAAATAGCCTGACGATACACAAAAACGATGATGCACGAGAAATTCTGTTGTCTATCTGAAACAGAATTCAATTGACTATCGTTCTCAGAATGCGACACATCAAAGAACGTAGTTCAGATTCAGAAAACAACATCACAAAACGAGAATGAGGACAAAGCCAAACATAGAAACAACTATACTCTCTAATAACCTCCGATAAAACTTTCACACACATTTTCATTTCGTGTGATTCGTTTGGAACAGATAAGAGACTACTAATTTGCATAAAAGGAAAAGTAAGAGAATGAAACCTATTCAGAAATTGAATTCATCGTCATCTGACGTCAAATCGTGGAGTAGTAACAAAGAATGAAGCTAATATACGAAAAAATTAATTTGTCAAGGGAGGGGGAGAAGGAAATCAAATGAGTTGTGAGGTGAAAGCATTCCCGAAAATGAAAATTAAGAGAAAACGAGACTGAAAGATTAGTGGTTCATCTAGTTATTTATATAGAAATTTTCGTGTCAGAAGGTTTGGCAGGGAAAGTACAGATGGAGAGAAAGTTGGTCAGTCAGGTGCTGTTCCTTCGATAGTCGCATGTGTCCAGTCGAGTGATATGATGTGAGGGAAGACCAAGTGATTAATGGACAAACACATACATATGCTGAACTTTGATATAACTTGGGAACTAACTGTAAACAGAACAAGTCGACTATAATAAGACACAGTGTATAGGAAGTACTCGTATGTGACAAAAAAATGTTATTTTATTCAGTTTTTTTGTGTCTCGTCGTCTTCGGGTGTATTTGACGATCACAAATGAACAGCACCGTTGAGGAGAGACAAGAGGCGAGGAGTATGAGAAGGAGGAGGAGAAGGAGAAAAGTAGAACAAAAAATGACAATGGAAGTGAAAAGAAACAAAAAACAAACAAAACTTAACAGATCAACAACAAGCAGTAGACCAGAGACCCGATAGAACGAAGAACTTTGATATTTTTCAAATAAAATAGTTGTTGTTTACCGGTATGCCCCATAGATGTTGGGTTTCCGCGTTCGTTTGTTTCTTCTTTTCTTCTCTATCTCTCTATCAATCGCAAGATCTCTCCCTCATTCTCATTGTGTGTGTGTATGTGTTACTCTGGTTAGCAACAAACTATTATTTTATATTGTCGGCTTCCATGTGTTTCTGTTGCTCTGTTGTTGTCTCAAATACAAAATGAGCAAAAAACCTATGAATTGCTCTCGTCACAGAGTACAAAGAACGAAGAAAAACAAAAACAAAAACAATTCAAATGGCCAAAATTAATCATTTAGAAATGTATTTCTATTTTATTTTTTTCCGAGAAACGAAGATAGAAAGCAACTAAGCGTTATGTAAGTCAAAAATCAACAATTTCACGAAAATGGCTGCGGTCGGCTTATTGTTGGCGAAAAATCAAAAATTGAATTGAAACTCTTTTGATAAAGAGAGGGTTTGTGATTTAGAAGAAACACATACAACACAGACACACATACACAAAACATCTGATAGGAGGAAAGAGCACAAGCGAAAATATGAAAAGTTGTGTTCAATTGCTAGGCACGAGAGTGATCTTCGCCAAAAGCTGGTGACTGTCATTTGCTGCGGCGGCGGCGCCAGCAGCAGGCAGACAGCAGCAGCAACGATGGCGGCAAAGTTCAAAACGATTTTAAAGATAAAACAGTAATATTTCCAAATTTAGAAATTGTTAAATTCAATCAGTAATTTGAACTTTTAATGTATGATAAGATAAAATTCGAGAAATTCCATGAAGACGAAAAAAGAAGGAGTGGAGGAGAGACAGGCAGAACGGGACTGATAGCATTTGAAAGAAAATTTTTATTTGCAATAAAAAGAAAAAAAAACTAAATGGAAATGCGTACAATCAGAAAGAATGTGAGTGTACCTCTTAACATTCTCCGAACGCTATAATCTTATAGCAGAGATACTGAGAATGAGTACGAAGAATCAAAGGGTAAAAAATGATTTACATAGAGCTTGACGACGAAACGCCAGTTTCGTACTCAAAGTATCAGAGATGAAAGCAAGTATTGTAAATATTATAAGAGAAAGAGAATAAGAGGGGAGTATGTATGTGGTGTGGTGTTGGGTGGGGGGTTGGTGAGCAGTGGGAGAAAGGATAAAGCTCTTCATATGGTTCTTAAAATCGCTTAAATGGAAACGAGAGAAATACTGAGATGCGGGCCGAGAAAGAACCAAACATCCGCTTGATTTTTAATTTGTCTGTCTGGTTGAGAAACTCTTCTTGTTCTTTTAAATCAACTCTCTTTTTCGGCTTTTCATCACTCTCTCTTCACTCTGTTATGCTTCTTTAATCTCTCATTTGCTCACGTGTTGCAGCTTTTTTTATTCATATCCCGTCAACATCAACACAATCACATCAAAAATCGAAGCTCTCTCTCTGTTGTCCTTATTCGGCAACTGTTTCTCTAACTCTACATCTTCAACATAAGTCCAACTATAGTCTCTATAGCGTTTGATTTTTTTGGGTTTTTGCCAAATCAAACAGATTCAAACGACTCAAAAATAACAGCGAGAGGAAACAGTTAGAAAGAAAAAGAAAATCGTCGTCCCATCAGATAATTTTCATAATCATTTTTAAAATTTTTATTTTTCATCTTCAAAAAACAGTCCAAGAGAACTTGTTAGTCATTCACTTTCATTACTCCAATGGAACACCTACTTCATGAAATATCTTCCAACTTTAACATTTTGCAGAAGAAGACAAAATAAGAAATGAAAAAGAAGAAAAAAAAAGGAAAAACTTCTGCAGCTGCGGACAGCCACGATCACAAGCATCACATTTCCATTACGTTAGCTTAAATTGTGTTTTGAACATTTCACGTACGTCACGTGAATGACGTAAAAGGAACGCCAGATGGAAGATGAATATCATTTTGTTGATTTGTAGAGGCGGAGATCGGTTGTGCATCAAAGTACATACAATTTGTTGAAGAACTACAGATTGGCTAACATAGTAGTAAGAGACGAGAAACATAGAGATAGAGGGTGGCAAGCAGAGAGAGACACAGAATGAACGAGGGGAAGCCCTATTATTGCTTAGCGAAAGTGGTCTCTCCGTCTAAGCTATGACAGAGATCACATTTGAGGCTTTTCAAAGAGTTTTATCTTCTTTTTAAAGATTTTTTTTTCGCTACAATTTCACGCACTCTCTATCCAAGTCAGATTACAAGGACGACACCAAGCCTGTGGACAGGGATTTCATCTAATTTTTCCATTAATTTAATTTAAATTTTTTCTGAGACTTACCTGAGAGCAAACAAAAGAATTTTCGTCTTTCAGATAGTGCCCCAGAGGTTCTTTCAATATATAATCTTTCATTAGAAATAGCAATTGACTAATAGTATTCTCAACAACTCTTATATAAATTGCAAAAAATATATATAAAAGTGTGAAAAGTGTAGAAGAGGGAGAGAGCTGTTCCTAGAAACTGACCATAATTGTAGAAATGCAATGGGAACGCGCAGATTGAAGAAACAAAAAAAATGTGTGAAAGTTATTTGGAAAATTTGAATTTCGAACACAAGAATGAAAAAAGAGAGAGAGAGAGAGAGAAAGAGGAAAAATTCTTTTATATAGCGATTGAGAAAGGTCTTTCTATGAGCTATAGTGAATATCCGGTGTGAGAATGGAATGGCAAAAGACGGAACACAAAGAGGTTGCTCTCGCAACACTGTTCGTCAAATGCGATGATCCGGTTTGTGGGTGAAGATGAGGAAATATGAAAAGCAGTTCTTCGTTTAGAGTTAGGTTGAGGACAAAGTTCAAGAATATGTTGAGCAAACTGAGAACATTTGAATGATTTAATATATAGATAAGACTAAAAGCTGTATGTGTATGTGTGTGTGTTATCGAACAAACACAATTCAAGTCACTAAGAAATCAGAAAACAATGACAAGTTCAAGCTGCAAATTAAGCAAACGACGTTTTGATCGACAAAAAATATCTCTTGTCATTTGCAATGTTCTTACTCTTTCTCTTTATTTGACAATTTGCAGAAAGAACATAAAAAAAAGGGCTTGAAGATGGGGTCGCTCGGGTCGGGTCGGAGGGAACGGCGCATGGGGAGAGAAGAACGGAAAAGTTCATTGAAGTCAATGATGAAAAATGGATGAAGCTGGCAAAAGAGTTCTATCAGTGATTCTATCGGGCATGTCCTTAACGACGAAACGCCCGATGGCAGGGCAGATGGAGTACAAAAGTTTCATAGACAGCAAACCTTATATAGAGAAACGACATTTCGAGAACATCAGAGAACTTTTGATGGTTTCGATAGAATTATGAGGAGGAAAGCAAAGGAGAAGCATTGACAAAAAGGGTGAAAGCACTTTCATATTTCTGAGTATACAAGAAGCGAAATTCGTTAGCTCTGTCTGTCCTTGACGTATCTGTAAATGAGAAGAGACATGTGATTCCTTAGACAAAACTTTTGTGTGCGTGTATGTGTGTGTATGTGCCTGTCTCAGATCAGGATTGAAAGTGATCATATGAGTTTTAAACGACACAAATCTCCATTTTTACAATGAAAGTTCATGGAACAAGCAAGTTCGACTTTAAAGAAAAGAAACAATGCGCATCAGATGAGATATGGATGGAGGCAATGCATAGAGTGCGCAGCTGAGTGAATTCAAAAACCATGTGGAACTCGAGGTCATGCTCCACCTCACAATTAGTGCAAAATGAGTTGGTTGAGGATAAAAAAGCATGAAATAGTGTTTGAGATGAATTGAGGGACCTGTGATTCTCTCTCCTCATCAATCTATTATCTATCACTTGTTGTTTTGTATTTCTTAATCTCTTCATTCCCACCCCCCACTTCACATCCTTCTATCATCTGCGAAAGTTCAATCAACTTAAGTTGTAGCCGATCATTTTAATTTTACTTTTTTTTTTGTTAAACAAAATATTTGAGATAGGGACGTATGAAAAAGAAAAGTGTGAAAGAGGCAAATGAAAAAGCTCAGACGAACATGTTTTGATATTCGAACACTATTTTGGGGGGAGAAGGTTGACGTTGATCACCCAAGAGGAATGTCAATGATTTGTAAAGCCATTCATTGAATGATGCTTTTTCTTCAGCTTTACATTCTATCCAAAATAGAGTCATAAAGAGGTTATTTTGCCTTTATCTATACGTGTATGTTTTAAATAGCATCTCCACAATGTGTGTGTGTGTGTTTCGTTTAAAAACGAATCTCCGAACTGGGTATGATAACAAGCTTCGAGTGCATACCATGATATCACTGCAATACAATCATATTTAGTAATAGTATAGTAAGAATGATTTTTATGAACGAAAATACGAACTGAGACTCTCGTGATTATTTGAAACAAAAAAAACAGAAGCAATAACGACACAACGATAGAAAGAGAGAGAGAGGGAGATAGGAGAGAGAGAGAAGAAGAGTAACGAGTAAGAGGGAAGTAATGATGTTTGCTTAATAAACGATGCTACTACTGAGAATATAGTTGCATGTGTGATAACCAGCACAACTCTAGAAGGAAGTAAAGAAGTGGAAAAACTAAAAACGGAAAAATAGAAAGATTAACGAGTGAGAATGAGTAGTAAGAAGGGACAAATCCAAGTGCAAACCATCCTGGAGTGATTTAGAGAATACAGTCGGATTGAAAGAGAAAAAAAACAAAAAAAAAAGAAAAAATTTTCGTTGAGAGGTCAAATGGTGGTGAAAAACAAAATATTTTTGAAAGAAAACAGAGATCTAAAAGTTAATTTTGAGATAAATTATACCATATGGTTAAAGGACATGAAAGCCATTTCATTGAAAAAAAATGGGAAAAAGGAAAGATCATGAAGTACAAATGAGAATAAATGTGATGGAAAGAGTATGTAGAAGGATGAAAATAAGAGGATGGTGAGAAGAAGTTGTGTTGATGATGATGATAACAGATGGATGATGCTTGGATTAAGCTCATAGAAGGCTGGCTGTCTATCATATTTTCTGAGAAAGCGCAAAGGAAATGAAAATGAAAAAAATAGAGTTTTGATCTCGGAAGTATTTGAATGTTCCGTTGAACGAAAAAAATGCAAAAAAAAAATAGAAGCTTAGACGTATTTGAGAGAGAAACAGACTAAGAGTGCGATAGATAGAGAGAAAATGAAGAGGAATTAGAGAAAGTGTGCATATGAGAGCCGAAAAATGCAAATGCAAAAACATAAGAACAGCAGAATTGCAAAAAAAGCAGAAGCCAAACACAACCAATCTTTCGTTCTGAACAAATGTAAATGACATTTGACGGAAGTATTTGACGTAAAAACGCTTAAGAAGTTCACGTGAGGATTATGCTAATGAACTATTCATTAAAAGAAAAAAAGAAGAAGAAGAGAGTGTGGGTGTCTGTGTGGAGGAGGAAAATGAGAAATGGAACGACGACGACGACGACAACGACGACACCACAATTTGTGCTTCCAAGTCATTTGATGAGGATGTTTATATACATACATAGATGTTATGTGATCATTCAGTTTTCGTTGAATAAGATAGATTGGAAGGTATTTGGTAAGCTTAAAGGGAAGCTCAAGGGTTTTCTGAGTGAACATGGAGTTCTTTCATTTTTTCCCTCAGCTATCCGCAGGTAAACCCGGGTGCAAACGAGAGAGAGAGAAAGAGAAAGTGCTTTGAAAGAGAAAGCAGAGAATAGAGAGCTAATGAACTAGATATGCATTTGCATGTTCCATATATGAAATGAATACGTATTGTAAACAACATTTACCCAAAACAAGAAATAAAAGGCATACATAAGTGGCAGTGAGTGTAACCCGTTTTGTTTGGTAAATAATCATGTAATCATCCGTTCAATCCAGTCTCTCTCCGTAACTCTTTCTCTCTGTGTTAGTTGCGCTTGTTCTATTGCTTTCTTACATTCACTTTCTGATTTTACTATTGTTGAACTCGCAACTCAAATGAGGAATGGAAGGAAAACGAAAAATAAAAAAAGTGAAGCCATTGAGGCAAAGTTCAAAGGGAACTCACGTAAATTGGGAGCTCTTTTTCGAAACAATTCGAACGAAAAAAACCTTTTTTCTCCTCTTCTTGGTAGCCATCTAGAGAGGGAGAGAGAGAGAGGGGGAAGAGATGGAACGAGATGAAAATGAGTGAGAGTGTAAGAGAAAAGAAAATTTCTTAAAAACAACTAAATGAGTGTGAATGAGAGGGAACTGATAGTTCCAGCAAATGTCGATGTGAACATTTGAAAATCAGTTTTCTGAGACATATTTCACAAATGAGACTGAAGAGATAGCCGAAACTTAAAAAGCTTCTGATGATGTGTTTGTTTGATATAAAAAAAAACTTAAAAACGGAAAAATGATGTTTGGCAAGGATGTCGTTGAACCGAGGTCGGCCGATTGATGTCGTTTCAACAGGGAAGTATTTATACCTTGAATATTACAACAAAAATACAAAGCTGAATCAAACACAAGGCTGAACCTCTCTCTTTCACTATCTCTCATTCTCTCCTCACTCGATCTCAGTCAGGCAGTGGGTGAACCTCTGAATCAGTTCAGTTCTGTATGATATCAACCATATAAAGCTTTTAAATTCCGCCCATTTTTCTCAACTTCTCATCCAATGAAATGGACGACAAACCGGAATCGATGACGTACGTGATCGTTCTTTCTACTGACTCGAGAAAGTTGAAACAAAATATGAAATCATGATTCAGATGGTATAATGAAAGTGAACGGTGTTTTCTTTGAAAGAAATTCCAAATATTTCTTGTCTGCGTGTACCTGAGTTTCATGTCATCATGAGACAAGATTTGAACAAAACTGGAAAATGCTGGAGAAAACTGGAATTTTTGGAAGTTTAAGTGCTTCGAACTTTGAGTAAACTCTGTTCAGAGTTGTTAAGAGCTGGTTAATTGCGAAATTTTACAGTTAGAAAAGAACAAGTCGTTAATATGAAGGAAAGGCAAACAGGTTGATGATGTGATACATGGAAGGAAAAGCTTGGAGCATCAATGGTTGATAGACTACATACCTTCAATGTATTGGTATTTCCTATAGAGTACGATTCTGTTTCCGTCTTATATGTATATACAACTTCTTGATAGATGTTGTTTCTATATATTTCGTTTGAAAAAAGAAAGAGAGGGAAAGAGAGAGTGAGAGAGAGACACATAGAGAGAAACAGAGATCTCTATCATGATATAGAGGATGTGAGACACGCAAAAAGCTTTTTGTACTTTATCCTCTAAAACAGTTACAAAGAAATTGAATGAGAAACAGTCAAGATATGTTAAACAACACATTTTGTACAAAATATACTTTTTGTCATCATCATCGTCCTCGTCATCATGAGGTTTGCATGCACAATTCACGTGCAAAACAGGCGAGATGGATTAACAGTTTAGAAACAAAGCCGATCGAACCCAAAAAACATAAAATTGTTTGATCAACTTGAACAACTTTTTTTTTTCTTCCTTTTTTTTTGTTTAAAAAATAAATATAAAAAGCGGAAGTTGAAAGAGCATAATAGCAACCGTTCATAAATACCATTAGTCTAATGAATGATAATAGAAGAGAAATGCGCGTGACTTCACACGCAACTACGTGTGAGTTGTAATTAGCATAAACAATGGTACTGTTTGAACTATCGCTGATGATGTAAACAATGACAATACTTTCATTTATCAGTTAGAATATCAAAAACAAAGGCAAAGTGTGATAAAGAAATGATCTTGATCAAACTATCTCATTGAGAGATTTCTCACCTCTGTCAGCCATCCTACGTGTGTTTGTATATAAGCTAGCCAATTTTTGAAATATTTCACAACACATACAAACATTTGAGAAGACAAAAATGAGTGAAAACAACATCGAAGATCTTGTTGCAGAAACAGAGGTCTGATAGGAGAGAATAATGAAGCCAGAGAGAGAGAGAGAGAGAGAGAGAGCAAAGAGAGAGAGGTAATAATAATCGTTGATAACGATTTTTGAACGCATTGAACAGGACTTAGATGAATTGAGAGGAGGTGTAGGAATCACTGCGAACAACAATTTTTGTGTTAAAATGATGTGATTGATCTGTGATTCTGATTACAAATTCCTATATTCGTTTTGATTTACAGATTCAACTGTACAATGGAGTGGACGACAGCCGAAACCCGTTAAGTACGGTCTCATTTGAAGTTTCAAATCGCTCAAATACTGTTCATTCAGAATGGTTTTGCGCATGAATCATTTGAATTTCAAAACGATGTGGATTACTTGGAGCACAATGACAGATTAACAAAAGGATTTTCATTTTATTTCACAACAAATGTCCTTAAAAAAATGTATTTTTTTGGTTCCTTCTTGCTAAATCAGAAAATGATGGTGAAATGAGGGGTGAAAGGAGTAGAGTATTGCTGTGAAGTCATATGAAGCTGATGAGAGCTATGCAACCTAGCTTCATCAGACTAAAAGCTGTATAAAGAACATAGCTTGAGCATCAACAAACGACAAGAGCGAATAGGAATTTTGAGAAAAAATTGAAAATTAAGCACCTTTTACCATATGGAGAGATGGTCGTATCTCATCTTTTGATTCGTTATGCTATTTTTGGGAGATAGAATTGTGAAATCTGCACTCGACCAGATGGACTTTAAGAGAGGGTGAAAGAGAGAAACAAGTATGAAGAAGAAGATGAAGAAGAAAAAGACGTCCAATATACATACCAATGTACTTCTTCTCTATCACAAGGGGGTCAATTTACATTTATGTTTCAAACTATGCTTTTCATTCGTTCTTCATCGCTATTTATTTAAAAATTCCATTTTTTTTTTATTCAAAACAAAATTATTTTTTGCACTTTAACACACTTTTTTAGTTCAGAAAAGATGCTTTTCCTTTTTCGCATTTAAATCAACTTTCTATATGAATTTTAATTATTTTTTTTTAAAAACAGAATGTCCTAATAGGACAGTCGATTCTTCATCTACTTTGAAAATTCATTTTCACATGTTAGTTTTGTGAGTTTTGATGAGGAAAAGTAAAAATCCGTTGTGTAGACTGTTAGATTGGATAAACAGCTACATTTGTCTCCAGATGGCAAGAATGGATTTTGATGTTCACACGCATACACACATGCACACACATACACACACACACATGCATACACATATCAACTTCTTGCTATTGTTGCACAGAGGAACTACAAGTCATATGCTTCACATTGGAAAAGCAGTCAATTGACCAACTGCAGTGTAGCTCTTGCTAGATTCTTTTGCATTTTTATACGAAATAATATGCTCAAGAATGAATGCAAAGAAACAATTCGTTCATGTCATTCAAGGGAGGATTCAGGTCAAAGAACGTCGATGCTTTTTGAAATTTATCCTTTTATGGTCAAAATGTCATGGAATAGCCATTGTATTTCACGTGAATTTGAGTGAAGTACACTGTAAGTACAAGTGTTCAACAAGTGCTGTTTACCAGAACTGATCAAGCCATATATGGGGCTTTTTGAAATGAATTTTCCAACTTTGAGATCTCATTAGAAGTGTTGATGAAAGACTAGAATGATGTTATGAATCACAAGATCTCAGGTAGTATAGCTTGAATAGAGAATTGAAGATGAATAAAGTTTAAAAAAAGGTTGCAAAAACATTTTTCTTCAGTTGAATCTTCAACTTATGAATGTTTGAATCAGCTTATTCCAACGTTCAGATATATAACAACATAAACCTTTTTTCAAGTAAAAAAAACTTTTTAAATGAAGAAGTACTTTAAGAGGAGGAAAACATGATGTATAATAGGAAAGCAAGACGTTATTGTCAAATAAATTATTAAAGATAAAGAGGTAAAACTAGTACGCAAGAGGTAGGGCAAGCAGGCAATAGGTGTGGAAGGTTGGGTGGGGGGAGAGTGAGGGAGTAGAAATGGGGGTGGTAAGTAGAGATATATAACGTGACTCTCAATTGTGAAATACTGATCGTATGAGAAGAAAATAAAAGAGACCAACTAGTGGACAGATTATATAGAGAAAGAGGGAGAGAGAGAGAAGGTTAAAAATGAAAAACACAACCGCTCAATGCGTTGTTACGCAAAGAAATGAAATTATTTCGAAATGGCTACTTCATTTATGCAAATTAGCTGCATCACTAGATTACCTTTGATGATATTTTCGAACGAAAGGATGAAATGAAAATATTTTTTTTTATAAAAAAAGCTCATTTTTATTTAGTTTGATAGTTTATATAACAAATTTGTTATTGTCCATTTAGATCATGAGAGCGAATGGGAGGTGGAAGAGTGGTGGGGGGGGGGAGGAATGTGAGATGGAATAAGGTAAATAACGTCTATATTTAGATAATTCATAGTCTACAAGTGATTTTGATAAAGTCCTTCGTAAACAAGAAATAAAAAAACATATTTAAAAGAGCACTTGCCTTAAACAGCATACTCTGTGAGAACTCTAAGAGGAGATGCTGAGTGAAGATGTAAATATGTCACGACTGAGAGGAGAAGAGGAGGAGCACCAACAACGATATCTGCCGACTTTCAGGAATAACTGATTCTCGTCGAAAACGACGACACAGCCAACTCGATGCGGAACAGTTTTTTTGTGAAAACGGATTGTGTCTGCTTATCAAAGCTAACCGAGATCAGACTACAACGATAATCCCAAGATTTTTGTTCACAAAACATTTTTTTTGAAACAAATGAACGAGGTGAGATATGATAAGAAGCTTAAATGGCAAAGCAAGTGAAGCCGTTCTGTAATACTCAATGCAATTTGGAGAAAGCCATTTTGCTATACTGGAATTAAAAACTTTTTCATTATCAAATAATGAATATAAAAAATAAAATGAGGAATTGAAAGAGAGAGGGAGAGAGTGAGTGAGAGAGAGAGTGAGTGAGATCCGTGGACAATACGGAAGAGGTATATAAGACAAGACAAAAGCATTATTTAGAAGTTCAGAGAGAAATATACATATCTAAAGAGTGAGAGAGACATAGAACGATAGGGACTAAAGAAATTGAAGAAAAGCTGTTTTGTTGACTACTAATGAAAGCTTGTATTGTAGCTGACATAGCAATTAGTAAACAACTGGAGCACCGTGTCAACAATCTCCTCACCCCTCTTCCTCTCTCTTTCTCTCTCTCCCTCTCAATTCTTTTTCTCTTTTTCTCTTATTCTCAAGCTCTGTCTGTACGTTTTTTTCTACTATTTACTAAGAGTAATACTCTTAAACAGCCATTCTTTTCTCCAAATTTGGATAAAATAACACAGGGAACCAAATCAACAAAACTATAAATAGATCAAAGTATTTCTTCATGAGCACATACAATTTTTAATTCAATTTTCAATCATTTCTTCATCTGTCTCATTACCTCTCTTACTCTCTCTCTCTCTCTCTCTCTCTCTCTCTCTCTCTCTTTCTTTATAGTTTGAAAGCAGAGAAGAAAGACCAATTAGAAAGTTATAGGAAGTTCTACTCAGAGCTTGCTTACAAAAAAATACCTGTTAAGGTGACAACTGGAATATCGCTTAGTCTCCTACCAATAGACACACAGACATGCTCTCGCATCAACTTCAATCAAATCATTTTTTGTTTTGTTTTGTTTACTGTTTGTGTTACTGGAAACTGATTCGAAGATTGCGAAAAATAACTTCGAATATATGAATTCATTGGATGTACGTAAGTAAATGAAAACTGAAAAACTCGAGAGCTGTGAGAGAGAGGAGAGAGAGTGAGAATGGAGTTACGACAGAACCTTTCTGATGCATGTATTCATAATCACTTTTATGACGTAATTTCGTGTATAACATGAGGCTGAAGCTTCCAATAGAATTGAGAATATGGAAAAAAAAAAAGTTTCAAAGAAAAAAAAAAGAGAAGGGCCGATCTGTCTCTTTGTTATTTTAAAGATCACACGTACAGTCATATGGATGAACATTCCTGAAGATTTTCCGGCAACATTGACAAGTTGGTGACTGGCACGGCTATTCTAATGTCTTTGTAAGATATTTCCATTTTTTTTCAAATTCATTCAATCGTCTTGATGAAATGTTTTCATAAGTTCATTTCTTTTTGTTTTGTAGACAAAAAAAAGTGTGTTAACCAATAAGTTTGTTCTTTTTTTAAACTTTAAAATCTGTGTGAGAATCACTTCCGCAGTATGGGTGGGTAATGCTGAAGAGAGAAGATGGTGATGGTGCAAGAAGGGACCAACATCATGTTGGCCAAGAAAGATGTTTGAAAGAGAATGAAAGATGCAGCAGACTGCAGACTTCTTCAGCAGAGATTGAATTTTATAGATTAAACATCAGAGATTTCATAATCAAAAATGGAACAAGACGTTCTTTATGGTGGTTTAGGATGAAAGCGCAAGGAGTGTTGTAAGTAATTCGTAAACGGTTTGATAAGAAGATAAGTGTTTGGGGGGGGAATTACCAGAAAACATGTTTTATTGTTCAAACAATCATATATTTCATTATTATTATTATAATTATATATATATATATATAGACATGGATAAATAAATTAAATATTCTAATAAGAATAGAATCCTTGTTTGGTTTTTCGACCCAGCTTTCCTTGTTCAACTAATGAATCAAGTAAAGCGCATGGTTCAAAGCGGCTATCGTTCGGCATAGATTCTCTCCAGACTGAAAATAGATGGAATCGAAGATCATTGGGTAAGGTTCACATTGGTATTTTGATAATAAAAAAATGATTTTCATTAGTTCAAATATTTAATACCTTTCATGACATTTTGAAGTGTGTCTAGTCCGACATAATCGCAAAGTTCTAATGGCCCCATCGGGTAGTTTGTTCCGCATCTCATGCCTATAATCAGATAGTTTATAACATTTTAAATATTTAATTTTTTGATGAACGAGACAATCGCCTGGGATTCCCCACGAGTTATATGTTGATAGAAATATCAGGAAAAGCATTTACCGGCATCAATATCTTCCATGGTTGCATCTCCACGTTCAACCATTCGGATACTCTCTATCAAGTATGGAATTAACAAACGGTTGACTATGAATCCAGGGGTATCCTAGAAAGAGAGTGTCATTCCAATCTATGAGTGTAGTCTTTGATGCATACCTTACAAGCAATTGATGTTTTATCAATTGTTCTACAGAATTCAATTAAAACTTGCTTCGTTTCATCAGAAGTCAGTGATGTGCTCACTACTTCAACAAGCTTAATCAGAGGAACAGGATTGAAGAAATGAAGTCCAGCAAAATGAGCTGGATTCTCAATACATTCAACAATATCCATCAGACGAATAGATGATGTGTTAGTGATGAGTAAAGCATTCCTGAAAATCAAGTTGTATGCTTCATTTGCATTCATCAGCATTTGCTTACGATGGACAGTATTCTTGAACTTCTTCAAAAATTTTTCGCTTCAATTGCAAATCTTCTGCAACTGCTTCGATGACCATATCAGCATTCTGTACAACCTTCGATATTACCGTATTATATGATAAACATGACATCTGCTGATCGACAACAGAATTGACTTCTTCCTACAACATCCAATGTACTTTTCAATTATTCAATTTCCCCTTTATTACTTTATCTAACTTATTGGCTTTGGAAGCATGTTTCACCAATCCCCAACGGATACGTTCAGAGCATTCCACTAATCTCTTTGGATTACGACCATATATGGACACCTTATATCCATTTTGAAGACAAATCTTAAATATGGCCAGTTGTACCAATTTTACTTTTTTTTTACTTTTACGCTATACTTTCTACTCATTTCCTCTTACTCTCTTGATCTCTTTCTTCCGCTTCAAAACAAAAACAACAACAACAACAACTGCGGCATGGGCTAGAAAACAAAAAAAATGAAAATACTTCAACCGCTCTTCACGTCTACTTCCTCAAAAATAAATTCTTAGCTTTTCCGCTAAAATCATTTATGCTAATTTCACGTGTAAACGTCAAGTGTTGATGCCAGCTTGATTTTCAGTTTTGTTTTCCTCAAGGTTTTTGAACGCAAAAATAACAATGTTTGAAAGGATGATTGAAATGAGAAAAGTTGAAAGATGGCTTCTGATTTTTGATTTCAAACATGCTCCGCTGAGCACGGATTTCAAATATCTTTACATTTTCGACATTTCCTTGTCAAAATAAACTCAACTGACCTGAGCGATTCCACTTCCCATCAATCCATAACCAAGAATAGCAATATGGTTTAAGGAAGCAGTTGAATTATTTGTGGATGCAACCATATCTGGAAGTTTTAGAAGTTTCGATGTGGGGTGAAGACTTAATATCCGTAAGTTGCTTCAGGCTTTATATATTGTCAGCTATTCTTCACGTGGTTCGTCACTGGCCAGGTCCTGTTATCAAAAAGCCTGATATACATGAGGCGATGGCGCCACAATGGCAATTGTTTTCTGACTGAAGCCGTTGCGCATTTCTCCATATCAGAGGAATGCAGTTCGGTTGCATACGAGGGAGTTACGCCGTTCGACAAGTGTTGGAATAGAAAAAGCGTTGCGTATCAAAAGACTACAAATGCTAAACAATAGAAGATTACTCAGAAAACGCTATTTTCCAACTCATTTTTTCTCAAACAATGAATTTTTTCTTATTTTTTTCATTTCAGTCATGATTTTCATAATTATAATTAAGTTAAATGATTTGGAAGATCTGTTCTTTCTACTATAAAACGTGTATTAGATGAAAGCTGAAAGATTGTGTTTGATGGTGAGAAGATTGTGAGAAGAGACAGCCTTAATGCAAGAGAAAGCAGAAGCGTTCGGAAAATGAAAAAGCGTCGTACAAGTGAACGAATCCACTTTCTCCATGTTTTTTTCGTAAACAAACAGTCATCGTTCTATCTGTTCATAACGAAACTGCATGAAACTATGAATGAAATATATAAACTTCAATTTATTAAGTAAACTACTTCTCATTCTCTGTAGTATAATCAATGACCTGCTTGCGCTCTATAAAGGATGGGTTCGTATTACGGTAACTCATTATGCCCTTGCCACTGAAGCGCGCCATGCTCTACCTAACCTTCCCGCTTGCAAATTTGTTTTGTTGAACCGTTTACATTTTCTAATAAATAATAGTTTTTTACATTATAGTATATATAAGTTAAAGGTCGGGGTCCTGAGTGGAAACGCGACGCATTTACTTTTGATGATATTTTGACGACAAAAAAAGCTGTACAATATCGTTTACAACTACAAGAATCATGGGTCGAAGATTATGGAAATGAGGGGGGTTCCGATATTCGGAATTAATAGATGCTGAGAGCTTCTCCGTCAGCGATAGCTTCGAGCTACGTTCATAATAAACGCTAAGTTTTAATAGTTAAACCTCGTTATAACCGGTTCTCATAGCAAGTTTATCGTTTGGTCACCAAGCTTTCACTTTGATTCTGCTTCTTCTGATATCCTCCTTGAGTGCGTTGATAAACTTGAGATCACACCTTACTTCTAATCGATAAGTGTGAATAATAATAATAATACGATTATCGTTCAAATGTAGTGTTCATCATCTATGGAAGTATCATATCATTATATAACATTTCGTCATCTTGTGCAATTCTTCTTTCTTCGAATGTTATGAAATATTCCGTTGAATCTTTATAAAAGGATAATTTTTCTCCGTCTCTTAGTGACTGTTCTTAAGGCCTTAAAAGCTTTGAACTCGCAAACTTTCAGCTTAATGGATCGAATATCACAGCAGAACTCTTCCGAAAACGACCAAGTCACTGTGCAAACTTCTTCTCTAGCCAAGAAAGCCGCGGAAGGATTAGCAGGACTTTATGGTTCGAGTTTGCTCATCACGCTATAACCAGAAACTGTTGTAGATTCTGATGGTGAAGATACGCAGGAGAAGGAGGGAGGTTTAGATGCAACTTTCCTTGTCCGGAATAAACCCGCCGAAGTCGAGAAATATGTCATCCACTTGAGGAAGCAGCTTCTTGAAGGTGAAGGTGAAACTTTAGTGGAGCTTGGAATTCCTATAGGAAGTACAGGAAGAGGTAAGACAAAACACATTTCGGCAATTACATCGATACTAAAGGGTCGGGATTGACTGATGAGGAGTTAGCAAAAGCCGTGGCTAATCATAACGAAATTCTGAAGACTGTACCGGCTATTGGAACGAAATATGAAACTAGACAGAATGGAAAGAAGTTCACTGAAGTTTGGCTTGTTAGAGATCCTATGAATGAAGACGATTTTATTGAAGTACTGAAAAGTCTTTTATGTATCCCTAAGTTGTTTTCTTAGGTAAGGGTGGCTGTAGTTGGAAATGTAGATGCTGGAAAATCTACTCTTCTTGGAGTGTTAACGCATAGCTCCCTTGACGACGGACGTGGTTTGGCTAGAACAAAGCTGTTCAGGTTAGCTCAAACTAACCGAAATGGGAACAATAAGTTTTTTCTAGACATAAACACGAGTTCGAATCTGGGAGAACTTCCTCTGTAGGAAATGATATTCTAGGTTTTGACGTTCAAGGAAATGTTTGTACAAATTTACCTATTAAGCTCAAAGTTATCTTTAAGGTAGTTAATAAGCCTGATCCCCATAACCACAATTTGGATTGGGTACAAATCAGTAGAGATAGTAGCAAGGTGTGTTTCTTGAAACGCAATTGTATCATGTGTTTTCAAAATTCCAGCTTATCACTTTCATTGATTTGGCTGGACATGAAAAATATCTGAAAACAACCATTTTTGGAATGACCGGCCATATGCCGGATTATACAATGCTGATGGTGAGATACAAAGTGTTACGAGGTGATAAATTTCTGTTACAGGTTGGAGCAAATATGGGAATAATTGGAACAACCAAAGAACATCTTTCTCTTGCGCTGTCGTTATCTGTTCCAGTTTTCATCGTGGTAGGTTCTATATTCATATCATTAGCATAATTTCTCGTAACGTGTTGTAGTTCACGTGGGTCATTTTTGAACTTTTACGTTGCTAGCGGCTGTGTACATTTCTAGATTTGACTTTTTTTCAACTTCCGATTTGCAGGTCACCAAAATAGATATGTGCCCACCTCAGATCTTGGAGGAGACTATGAAGAACATTGGAAGATTAGTGAAAAGTATTTTTGGTACCCCGTATCTCTTTGAATAATCATTTTTTACAGGTGCCGGTGCTCGTAAAATTCCTGTGATGGTTCGTAATACTAACGATGTCATCCACGCAGCCGTCAATTTCCCCAGCAAAAGGTAGTTACTATTCAAGAGATCATGCTTGATCATATATTTATAGAGTTTGCCCAATTTTCCAAGTTTCCAATGTTGAGGGAACAAATCTCGGACTATTACGCCAATTCCTGAACATAGTTCCATTGAGGCGTACATTAAACGAGAACGATCCTGCTCATTTCCAGGTCAGACATTAGTCGTTATCACAAATTATCAATCTGTTCAGATAGATGATGTGTATTGGGTTGAAGGTGTTGGAACAGTAGTGAGTGGAACTGTGTTAGCTGGAACAGTTCGTGTTAATGATACTCTTCTTCTAGGCCCTAACTCGGTTAGCTTTACTGTGACTTGTACATAATATGAATGACTTTCTTAGATTGGAGAATTCGTACCTCTACCAGTGAAGTCTATTCACAGAAAGAGGATGCCTGTGACCTCTGTACGTTGTGGTCAAACTGCATCGTTTGCTTTAAGGTTATAGTTGCAATTGGGTTCTTTAGTTTATCTTCTATTTAGGAAAATCACTAAGCGTGAAGTAAGAAAGGGAATGGTGATGGTTGATCCCAAGTTGGAGCCAATGGCAAGTATGTCTTTCGAGGCTGAGGTTTGAGCAAGTTTGGAATCTTATCAGAAAATCTTTTCTTCAGGTTCTGATCCTACATCATCCAACTACTATAAAGCCTAATTATCAAGCCATGTTGCACATTGGTTCTATTCGCCAAACTGCTACTCTAGTGAGCCTGGGAAAGGTTTGAATTGCATTATATACCTCAGTTATCAAGTCATATCTTTCAGCAAGAAGTTCTCCGTACTGGTGATCGTGACAAAGTGATGTTTAAATTCATAAGATTCCCTGAGTATATAAGACCAGGTATACAACTTAAATTCTTCCAATCATGCATGTCTTGATCTTAAGGAACTCGAATGGTCTTCCGTGAGGGTCGCACTAAAGCTGTTGGTACAGTTGTGAATGTTATTCCACAAGCCACTCTAGCACAACAGAGAGCAAAAATAAAGGACAAAACCAACAGACCATGTGAGAATTTTACTTTATTTCCGTTGAATCAGTAAAATCTTCTAGTTGCAAAACGAGGGCCAAAACCACCTAACGGAAAGCCGAAAGATAAGAAAGAAGGCGAGCAATCCGTTCAGGATAAATGATCTCAACCTACTTCATATGTTAGCCTTGAGGACTGTAGATATTTCGTCCATCAGTGATGGTTCAAATTACATGCCAATCGATAGATGGCTTTAAAATGTAGTATTTTGTTTCTTTTGGGATGTTGCGTTCTCGGTGCTTCACCGTGATTTAAGCATTTAATAGTTTTAGCAGGTTTTCTTCTATGCTTTACTCTTTTCTTATTTGAGACATATTAAGCAGCGTAATTCACTTCAAAAGAATTTTGTACATATTTTCGCTTTCTGTTGAGCTTTCATCCATATTTCGATTGTGTTAAAACTGGGTGATAACAATTGGGTTCGAACGGTGAAAAAAACGTGATGTTTTCAATAAAGATAGCTTCCTGCGTAGTTCGCGATTAACAATTGTCTTTATCGTTATGCTGTAATATCCTTTTGAGGTTTCAATGTATAGGGACGATGCTCTAATAATTTCTAGTGTGAAGAATAGTCTGTTTCGTATGCTAAATGCTTTTAATATTGTCAGTGTTGTTGGTTATTATCGTTTAACAATGTATTCTATGTATTGAATACGATCCCCATTTCAATGAAGACGTGAAAAATGAAAGTTATGAATATTTGTTGCCGTTGAACATCGTGTAGGCAGTTGCTGCTTAATGTACAACCAACCGCTAATGCTTGCGGAAAAGTTGAGAATGAAAAAAAACACCTCAAGTCCATTCCTTGTTCTCATCTATTAGTTAGCGGTTGTGTACATGATGATGTGTGATGACTGCGAACTTTGTGTTTATTCATTAAGATTATGAAGTATGAGAAGCATCTAACGGAAAGGGATTGTGAGATATCGGTTGATGGATAGCTGCAAGATTTATTAAAACATACAACGTTTTCTGAATAAAAAAAAAAGAAGAAGGAAGAAAAAAAAATCGAATGTTCAATAAAATATCTGATTTTTAATTCTTCACATCGTATGCTGATGAATGTTTTGATGTACGTGTCTAGACATTCATCCCACCTCTCTCTCTTTCTTCTCCTGTTGAGCTGTGAGGGAGGCTGGCCGATTCTTCTCAGTCAGATCTCATCCTATCTATCTGCTGGCAGCTCTCGCCGCCTTCTGATAATATCCAGAATCTCAACTTCCTGCTTCGTTTTTCCTCTATTCAGAATACATACGGTGCAAAATGGTGGTTAGTTCATTTCATTGTTATTTTACTTTTTCCATAGTAGAGTTATCAAATATTATCAATTTCGAATTGACCAATACTTCCGGAAGAGTTTTAATTTTGAACGTCGATGGGATAACGTAGTATAATCCCAACATTGATATAGTTTAGTCTTATTCTAAGACTGAAACTCAAAAACACCAGTGATTTTCGAACTGAAAATGTTTACAAGACCAACTGTTTCAATTAATATTCATTAAATATTTATGAAAAAGTATTTGAAGCTTTTCTGCTTTGCAGCAAGTGAAATTTGGCAAAGAGCAATATGAAGTCATCAAGAAGTTCGAAAATCAACATCATCCTGACATTTGGAAATGGATAATGGACAAGGTAGGAGAGCAAAAATATAATTTTTAAAAATAGAACTTTTTGGTGAGAAGAAGAGAAAATAAAAACAAGGTAATAGATCCACTCACGCTAGCAGACACATATATACGAGGTTGTAATATGGGATGTTCAGAGACATTTTGTACTAATTTTTGCTTAAATTTTTTTTGTTTCTATAAATGAAATCCACGTAAGAGAGGAGAAGAAACTATATTGAGTTTATAACTTCGATAAGCGTATCTCATTGGGTTTCAGGTTGGAAAAAGTGATAATCTGGATATTCTGGATGTTTCGGAGGAAGCTTGTGCTTTCGCTTTGTCATTGGCTGAAAACAATGCGAGCAACAAGTCTGTTTATTTTCAAAAAAAGACAATTTATATCTGTGTTGTACGTCTTAGATTAACTATTGCAACTCGCGGAGATAAGCCAGCATTCGAACTGCCATCCAATGTCTCCTTCCAGAAGGTTGACTTCCGTAAAAACTATAATGACATAGAAAACGTATGTTCAATGTTATTTTAATAATTAAAAGAAAAAATTTTTATATGAGAAACAAAAAAAATATTTTAAATGACGTCAGAATGAAAAGAAGACAGGTTGATGAATTAGCGATGAACAGCAGTTTGCCCTCTAATCTCTTCCTTCTTCTCATTTTTTGCTTGAAGATAAAGAAAAAAAGAAAAAAGAAAATTGTAATTTGAAATTTGATATCTGCCAATGTTATAGGAGATAATGAAATTTATTGAAACTTCTTTCATCTGTTTCAGATTGGATTATTTGATTTCATTATCATAAATGAAGTCACTCATGAGATTTCTGATATGGCTGTGTTCTTCGTACATCTGAAAGAACATCTGAAAGGTTCGTTCATATAATTACTGTTTTATTAGTTAAGATAAAATTTTTTTAGAAAATGCACCAATCGTTATTCTGTCTCGTCCAAAGAACCCTCCTTTACCCGTACCTGAGAGCTGTCTTCTTTTATGGAGAAAGTTGGCCCCTACTCGTGACGAACTATTGAAAGCAGGAACTGCTGTAAGCTGTTTCACCTTAACCATATGCAATGTGATTTCATAGGCAAAACTGAATTCAACATGCTTCTCAGCAGCTGTACCTATAACAGTCGATCGACGTGACTGGGAAAATATTTTATTTTCAGGTATATTACGTAATATAAAATGAGAATTAGCAAAAATTCATGAATGAAACATAGTTCAGTTAGAGTAGTCTGCAAGTGTATGAGTATGTGTATGTGATTGTGTATACGTGTGTGTATGACGGAGTTGACGGTATCTTTTGAAATGTTTGTTTTCAGGTTGTTTTCCAGCTGTTAAGAACACAACACGATGTGGAGAAAGAGAAATTAAAGATTATTGTAATAATCAATCAAATAAAATTGCCTTCGAAGAGAAGTTAACGATTGTCTTATTAAAAAATCCATAATTTCTATGTGTTTGTATTGCCTTGAAGGCTGTTTGTATAGAATATTTCATAATCAACATATGAAATAAGATATGTTTAGTATTAAATATAGAAGATAATTAAATGAAAATAATTGGTTTGTTAGATGTTCTATTGAAGAAATAAATCAGAAAATGAAGGTGAAACATACCTATCAAGTTCATACTTTACAAGCTATATCCTCTTCTTCTTCTTCTTCTCATTCTCGGATGGCAGAAGAAGGAGTACTACTACCGATCTATCGCATCCACTGAAGGTAGAAAAGAGATCTGCGAAACCCGTGGTTCAAGATAAAATATACATTTTATATAATGAAAAATATGAATTTGTTGCCAATTGTACTCACCAAGACATTCGGATGAAAATAGATTTGACCATTTAGACCGCCTTTATATTTCATTAATGTAATTACACGAATCTACTGAAGCCATCTTTTCAAACCATACTGCTTCTTTTCGTCCGTTCTTTTTGGGGTGGTTAAACTGGAAAGTAAAGTGTATTGTAAGCCATTCCTTTAATCTCATTTACATATCACTTTCACGTCGGCGTATGACGTGAGAAATGAAAAAGCTCCAACGTCATTTTAGGGTTTCCGTTCACGTGAAGCGGTCGTCATTTCGCTGTGCAATGAAGGTGCTATAGCCTTATCAATCTTAACACTATACTACGCGAGTCATTATGTTGTTAAATGTAAAGTAAGAAAGCTTACCATTCTTTTTGTTTTCAAAACTTTCTTTTTTTCAAATATCAAATTTCCAAATATTTGTTTCTCACTCGCAAGATTCAAGAAAGTATTCTTTTCAACATTTTTCTGATTTAAATTATGAAAAAAATCTTTTCTTTAGTTTCCAGAACATATCGAATCACTGTTTTACATCTTTTTCTTGTTTTACAACATAGTAAGACATTCAAGTTGTCAGTTAGGTTAGTACCTCTGCTCTTTCATCTTCATAGTCTCATCTTAGTTCTTGGGCGATCAAATGAATACTTTTGATTCCTTCTTTTGATATGCATGAACTTACTTCTGAAGAATGTGTCGCATATATCTTTGACAAGAGAAACATAATATTATATAGAAGTTAATACAAGGAACACTATGAACTGTCCGATATATTCCATTCCGTTCTATGGTTGAGATCATTTAATCAGAGATTTAGATCATTCTGCCATATAGGCTCTCGTCTTTTCTTTCTTTCTCTTTATCAATTCATACGTGATTCTACTGTTTATCTTTCTATTTCTCTCTTTTCATCTTTTCTTTCGTTACCTCCTGCAGTTTTTGTGTTTCTTTATCTTTCTCCCTGTTCCTTGCTCTCCATATCATGGTTTCCCATCCCACCTTGTCTGTCGTTAACGCTATCCCTTTTCCTTTTTCGATGTGTTCCAAAAGTTTCAACCAAAAATTACTTTCGGAACGTCAGAGCGACATCTAGATGATTGTAATTTTGTTAGATGTCGTTTTAACATCATCTTTTACCACATTCAGACCAATGAAACTCTCTCTGTACTTCTTTAAGCTCCTCCTTTTTCTTTCTCTCTTCCTCTCCCTCACTCTTTTTCTTCTTCTTAATTTTCCATCATTCGAGGCCGAAATTACGTAATCGATAAAACAAAATGAATGGCCACCAGTTTAGACAACTGTTACCTCAAAATCAGTTCTGACATACTTTTTCTTCCCAAGCTTCAGGTGATGAGCTACTGGACGACGTGGACAGAGAGAGAAAACCTGTCCTTCAGGCGCTCCTCCTTCCCAACTCTTTTTTTAACACTTTCTCTCTCATCATCATCATTTCTTTCTCTCTCTTTCATTTCAAATGTGATTCTTTAGTTCTTCTTCTCACCTCTTAATAGCCCTAATTCATTATGAGTCACATGATATACTTGTGTTCGATGACGTTTCCCATTCTCGATGTCATTTACTTCGATGTGTTTTATTTTTCATCTTTCCCATAATTTATCTATCTGGCTTCAATCCTTATAAGGTATTAGCTTCAACAAAATGTGGAGAAGATTACAAAAATAATAAGGAAAAGAGGATTGAGGCACACGTACAACAGACAGATAGAGAAGGAGAGGAAGGGAGGGGATGGATGAAGAAAAAGCTAATCAGACTTCATCATACTCTGCGCCAATCCTCACCAAATTCATATGCAATTTGGCCATAAGTCCTCGTCGTTGAAAAATAGAAGCTTGACAGCTTTATAAGTTGAGTATCGCATCAATACCAATGTTTTTTCGATTATACCAGAGTTTGAAGAAAGTTATTATTTTTACGTTGGTGTAGTTGAGTTCTTGTCTTTGAGACGGATGACATCTTCCGGTTCGATGTGCCGGAAAAGTGTAAATGAAAACATTTTTCGTATATTTTATTACTTTTATATGTGTGTTGCCATCTGGTCAATCTGAATTTCCATCATCATCCTCGTCATGATTTTTACTTCAGCTCCTTTCTCTTAAAATCTCTTGCAATTCTCAGCTTTGCTCCTTTCTCTCTCTGTCTCTCTCTTATTCTTTTCATCAAATTCCTCAGCTTATCCCTCTTACCTCTCGATAATTTCTGCTCTTTCCGCCACTAATATCTCAAGCCTTTTTCATTAATCTCCAGCATTTCCTTCAATTTTTCGAACTTCTCTTTCTTCCTTTCTTCTCTTTTTCTTGCTCCTCATCCTCTTCATCTGCAACAAACGACCTTCTAATTACGAAAAATTCAATTTCATCCGAAAAACTTCAATTGCAACACAGAGTTACAAATCATCACAAACCTCATTACTTGAGTACATCAGGATCTGTCCTTGTTAAAGCCCACCTGTTAATCAAACTTTTCGTTTCCCACGATCCTCAAATGACAAGGAGACCCCGTACTTTTTGAACTTCAACTCCAAAGCCTCTCTCTCACACTTGTAATACTCTTTCCCTTTTTCAACATGTTTTTCGTTTCTTTATGGAACATTCGTTTAACATCAAATATATTCAGGTTATAAACCATTTTATTTCAAAAAGCTGCAAATCTGTTCGCGGGAGCAACAACCACGCTTAGGAGTCGGGAACGGGTATGATTTATAATGTTTTGCGATAAAGTGATAAAGTGAAACGACTATCTATCTCAATCTGAATAATATTTACTCTTGTAATTAATGCTGAGGGGAGCGTGAAGAAGTCCAGCATTGCCGTCTTGAAAGAACGAAATGAAAATGTGTGTGCAATTTGGCGTAAGTTGCAAAAAGGCTCATACATCTTACCGCGTACGCAACCTCATTTTTTGATTTGACTGTTCGGAGTCGGTTTAGCTTAATGTAGTTCCGTAGCCAAAATTTGCCAAAACGTGCTACTGAATGGTTGTTTACGTATGTTTTCTCGAATTTCCTGACATTAAGTTTGGTTCGATTGAGAAAGGTTTTTTTTAGTTTTCGCATGCATGCTTTGCAACTTTGGCGATTGTCTTGTTAAGTGTTATGTCTTTTCTTCTTGAGTTATGGATAGCACCTACTTCACATGTGTTTCCATTACTTAAGAAGTCAATGAAATGCCATTTTTAGTTCTGTTTGCTCGTGTAACGTGTCTGTAAGCGAGCAAGGGAATTTGCAATATTCCATGTTTTCGTGTTATTGGAACCTGTGTCTCAATCCGAATATCATGCTAAACGTCGATATAATTTCTAAACGAGACACGTGCTTCTTTAAATTTTGGAATGCGAGATAAGACCATCTGATCTTCGCAAAATAGTTATTACTTCCCTCCTCTTTCACTCATTACGCAGATGCTTTTCCTTCCCAATTTGGGCAGAAAAAAGTTATGTCGGGCGTAACCGCCTGACTAACATATGTTCTTTTCCCTTTTTTTTACGTCGGCGTTTTTCTGATTTCTTGGTATTGATTCAGGTGTATCATTCAAATCATCTTTTGTTTCCCTTTAAAGCAACTATTCCTTATGTTTTTTTGCCATGAACATCAGATTCGGCCAAGCATCCTCCCCGTTTCATCATCGATTATACCTCCAAGCCCATCTTAGTTGTCCTTCTCATCAGCTCATAGCGCACATACATGATCCTCTCTATTTGAAAACAGTAAGAGATTGGAATATTGTCCGCGATTCGAGCAGATTGCTGTGTTCGTCGTAGAGAAACCAACACGAGATAGTCTGATTCGCCTGAAACTTTTGTTTTAATTTGATATTGTCCATTCTACAGTTTTGTTTTTTGATATAGGTATCTTCTTCTTCTTCCTCGGGGATGTTGAAGAGCAAGAAAAAGGATAAGGAAGGAAAGGAGAAGGAGAAAGATAAGGTTGGTATTCTGTGCATGTTCCTTTTTCGTTTCATTTCTCTGTTTGTGTTTGTTATGTGCATCCACTATTGCGTCCTGTCCTACTCATAATTCGATTAAAGCTTTCTGTTGTTCTGTTTTTTCTTCTATAACTATTCAATTGTTTTGCTTGACTTATAGATGGATAAGAAAGATAAGAAAAAGGATGATAAAGACCCACCGAAGGAGATACCCACCATTCAAACCGAAGATGTTGGAGGTTTTTCTATACCTACTATAAATCTTACTTATTTTTCAAATTTCAGGAGATGTTATTCCAGCGGATGCCCCTCCTCTCACCAGTTTAAAAAAAGGCAACTATGGAGGAGGTTCGTTAGTTTGTATCAAAACAACATCAGTTCAAACTATTTAGGACCAGTTATCCCACGTCGTGATAGGCGGCAATCCAGCAGTTTATTTAATATTTCTACAAACCGAGAGCTTACAAAGCTCCCAAATCTGAAAGGCGAGATTTTTTCCATTTTAAACTATTTTCCACTTAACAATTCAAAATGAATTTCCTTTTGCCATTTCGGGCCTCTCATGGCTCTGATTACGCTTCTTAGTCAGCTATTCTGTGCCTTGTTCTTCCTCTTCTGATTTGGAAGATGACGCAATCTCGAAAGAAACCCCTCATGATCCTTTTATAGTTACGTACCATGTATAACATGTAATACATGTGCAGCATAAAACACAATTAAATTATAAAGAACAAAGCTTGATTATGATCTCGAAAGGAATCAGAGATAATTGCTGAAGTTATTACTTGCAGATGCTGACCCTCTTGAACGGGAAGAGCTGTTCATTCAAAAAATCCGCCAATGCTGTGTTGTGTTCGATTTCGCTAAAGATCCCCTGAGTGACTTGAAGTATAAAGAGGTTTTGATAACATATCATTAGCCAACGACAAAGACGAACTTTAGATTAAACGTGCTTGTCTCAACGAGCTTGTTGAATATGTATCAACATATGACGATATCTTGACTGAAAATATTTATCCCGAAGCTATTAACATGGTATTAATCTTTCTTAATTTCTTTTATATCCTTTCCTGTTGTAAAATATTTGTATATTAATCTGTTTCCAGTTCGCCGTTAATCTTTTCCGTCCTTTGTCTCCGCCAACTAATCCATCCGGAGCTGAGTACGATCCGGATGAAGATGAACCTACCTTAGAGGCTGCATGGCCTCATCTGCAGGTATTCTTCATTCAGCTTGATACAGTGATTATACTGCTTCTCAGATGGTTTACGAGTTCTTCCTTCGCTTCCTCGAGCTGAATAAATTCCAAGCTGCCATTGCCAAGAAGTACATTGACCACAAGTTCCTTCTACGGGTAAGATATTTTTGGAGTGCTGAATACAAAATGTTTTTCTCACAGCTCCTCATGATTATGGACTCCGAAGACCCGAGAGAACGTGATTTCTTAAAAACAACTCTCCATCGGATATATGGGAAATTCCTGGGGCTACGAGCTTTCATTAGGTTCATTCGATACATTTAACTGATGACCATTAGAATTTTACAGAAAACAAATGAATAATGTATTTTATTGTTTCATCTATGAAACTGAGAGACACAATGGAATTGCTGAGCTATTAGAGATTTTAGGTATTTCACACTCAACCCTGTAATTGAAGCATTGTGTGAATTTTTCAGGTAGTATTATCAATGGCTTTGCCCTACCATTAAAAGAAGAACACAGAACGTTCTTACTCCGAGTTCTGTTGCCACTCCATAAGGTAATCATCTTCATAAGTTCTTGCTAGTATTTGTTCTGTTTAAGGTGAAATCTTTATCGGTTTATCACCCCCAGCTAGCATACTGCGTCGTTCAATTCTTAGAAAAGGATTCATCGATCACAGAACCGGTTGTTCTGGGTCTATTGAAGTTCTGGCCTAAAGTACATAGTCCTAAAGAAGTAAGAGATTTTATCTTAAAGACTCATGCTAATTTTTTTGTGTTCAAGGTGATGTTCCTCAATGAGTTGGAAGAAATTCTTGACGTAATTGAACCCAATGAGTTCCAAAAAGTGATGATCCCATTGTTCACACAATTGGCTAGATGTGTTTCGAGTCCTCACTTCCAAGTATGGCTTCATCTAGAAGGAAGGATTAAAATTTTCTGTTTTAGGTAGCGGAGAGGGCATTGTATTATTGGAATAACGAGTACGTAATGTCTTTGATCAATGATAATTGTGCTGTGATTCTACCAATCATTTTCCCAGCTTTGTTTAAGAACAGCAAAACTCATTGGAACAAGTATGTGTTCGGTGAATATTTTCTAAATATAACTCATTTGTTTCAGGACCATTCACGGACTTATTTATAATGCTGTCAAATTGTTAATGGAAATGAATCAGCGACTTTTCAATGAGAGCACCCAAGCTTTTGTTAAGGTTTTTAACATTTTCTTTGTTTCTCCTAAAATTTGTGAAATAGGAAAGACAGAATGAGAAACAGCGTATGGAAGAAAAGCAAAAACAGTGGCGGAAAATAGAGGAAACGGCTAGAAGTAACCCATTGGTAATGTCTTACTCGGAACCTTTCATAAGCACTTTCTCGTGTATTTCAGTTCGATGAACTAAAAAGTATTTATGACTTTGACAATATGTACGTTATGAACGGCTTTATTGACGAAGGAGCATCTCTCACACCTCTTAATAAGGATGATGTTCTGAGAAATTCCATTCCAAAAGTAAGCTGGTAGTTTGTTGCTTGTCCTTAACTAATCCCACTTTCCCAGGATGCTGTTGAGGAGCTTTACAAGCGAGATCAAGACTTAAGCATAAAGAGAACTGAACTCCCACCCGATCAATATACTGAACAAGCGTTAGACGAATTTAAAAGGCATGATAAATATCTGAAGAAATTAGGAGATGCTGAGTAACATACAAACAGTTAGTCTTCTATTTATAAAGCTTGTCGTAAAGTTATAATAAGAGATACTCAAAATTCATTTTGATCTGGTAGACTTATGGTCTGATCAGTAAATTTAATGTAACTATTAATATTATTTTAACAAAGTATTCTCAATACTAGCAGTTCACGTTGAAATTCTTTCCTTTCATATCCATGTGTACTTATTGCACTTTAATATGCCACTTTATGATCTATAGATATGTTCTTCAGCTTGCCTAATTGCTCTGATAAGACTTTCTTCCATCTTTTCTCACTCCAACTTCCTCAAATGATATTATAATATCAGACTCTCTTCATTTTTCTCCTGCTCACAAGCATTTGTATATGATCCGACTTTGTGTGAATTGACTAGAAACGCCATGACATTTGCGTTCTCTCTTCATGGGTATTGCATTTCTTCAGAATTGGCATAAATATTTCGGTTTTACATTTTGTAAAGTTATTATAGGATGGTTTTCCAAAAAATAATATATATTATCATACAAAATGAAATTGACGAAATTAGCATAAAGAAGTTCAACTGTAACAAATGCTAATTGTTTGTTCATTTGCATCTGCAGACGTGCAGGAGGCGGTTGTGTTTGAATTTTTCTTAAATTGACGTTGTCATGCAAGCGTGTTTTCCAAGAAAACCCCCCTCAATAAACGAATGTTATCATTTCAAATGAAACAGCATATCTTTCATTGATCTTAGGGATAACTGGAGGAAAAGACGTTTACTGATTTTAGGGACATGCCCTGACAACTGTTGCGACATGAAGATAAATAGTAGGAAGCTGGAGCAGAAATCTAAATAACGCATCAGACGATTAATTTTGCCAGCTTCCACTTTCTCACATTCAATGTTGTGAATAAGGAATGGAACCGCAACAAAGCCTATCCCATAAGAATATTATCGTTCACAGAAAGTTCAGTTTTTGCTCTCCCAACAGCGCTTGAGAAAATTGCTTTCGTCGTCTGTACTTCGTTCATGAACAAGAGCAAGATTACAAATAACGAATTTATTAATGGAGCATACAATAAATACCCGCAATCAGTTGTAATTTTCATGAAAAAAAAGAAAAAAGTTAAGGCCTAACATGAACTAGAACGATAACGGAAATATGCACAAATAGATTGAATTGGATTTTGACAACAAATAATTGAAAGATTGATTAGAAAATAGAAATTTTTGGCAACGTTTTCATGTTTTGATAAGCGTGAACAGGTTAAATCTGGTTTGTTGGATGATGACGTGATTAAACCTTGAACTTCCACATGGTTTTGTGTTAGTTCGAGGATGGTTTGAACCTTGACAGAATGGTGATAAGTTTGGATAGAGTGAGAGAGGGGGGCAGATGTAGAAAAGCAAAAGATAGAGCAGGGGAATGAGTAAAAGGTAATACCGGTCTTGTTTGAAAGGACAATCCATCAGAAGCTTATATTGTTTTCATAATGATTCTATTGATGTAAAGTTGTGTGCTTCTTCTGAAGCCCCCGTAAAAGACAGATTCGGGAAAGTGAACTGCCAACGAGAGTTCTTGTACAGCCCAAAAATTGGATAAGAAAGCTGTGTCGTTTTGCATATTTCCTAGATTCTATCGATGGCAGAGATGTAAAACCCGCTGAGAATAGTAGAGGCAAGATGATTGCATTAAAAATTACATGTGAACACGTAAGTTTTAACGACAATAAACAAATAAGAAGCCTGTCAATATTAAAGCATTTCTGTTGATAAGGAAGTTTTAAAAAGTTCTGTTCGTATGATGAGTGGACGAGATGTTGTTGTGCATGTGACGACTTCAGAATCCAGAATCTGCTGTCGCTTACGTCTGTAATAATAAAATGTTATTTCAATTCATTCTTTTTTTTTCATCATTTTAATGTCACAAATTAGCATAGAAGAGTTTGAAAGTAATATAAGCTCAAATGAATTGATCAGTTGCAATTGCAAATTGGCTATGGAGGATTGTAGTTGAGAAAGTGGAAGGCTATGAAGCTATTCATAGTATCACCTCACATTCATTACATTCAACATGAACTGGAATGTTTCCATCAGTTTTTCCATGTCACGAGGTGTTTAGATGTTTATCATGGAAAATTCAGAAAATAAACAAAATTCTCAAAAAAGATTCTCAGAAAAGCTCTGAATCATTTATAGCTTTCAAATATTTCTTCTAATCGTTTAGGTAAAAATTGCAAGGCTGCTTCACTCACTTTTCTTTATTACTGCTATTCCTAGTTGACATTCGCCGTATGCTGCTCCCGATGCGACTGGCAAAAGACGCCATTACCTGCAGATATATATTTTAGAATATTTCCCAAAAAGAGTGTTTCATATATCCAACACTGTGGATATAAGAAGATACACATGCGTATACGGTGCATGGAAATTTACAAAGAGATTCCATTAGCATTTTTCATTTTGTTGATCATCAAAAAAAGTAAATGGCAAATGGATCTCTTATATGGAATCAACCGATTCCCTATTACATGGCATGCGTGTCGTACCAATGAAATTGCGATTGTCGAGTGATTCCTTATTAGAATTATCTCTTCGCTAAATTTCATGAAGAAGCTTCATCCAACAAACAATATGATTATTCGAACCGTAAATTATAAAGTGTAAGAAGCATTCAACGAAAAAGAAAGAAAAGAAAGAATTGAGTAGAAGTTTCAAGCTGTGAATAAAAATAAAAAAGTTGCTGAAACGAAGAAGCTGTTGCAGGTGCCATGTAAAGAAAATCGGTCAACTTTACCTCACTCAGGGTTACCTCAGAAGTATTGATGATTTTGCTGAGACCAGTTCGTTTCTGCTTTCTTGTTAGCCAAAAGAAGAGTACCGGATTCCAGATAACCAATGACATCGCTATAACATGAGCAACAAGAGCCCAAAGAAATGGCTGAGTGAGTAAGAATGATGGCTCCATTTCTGTAAAGAGTATGTTGATATACATGTTAAGCTCAAGTATAACAGTTTCATAGTTAATCAACTAGCATATGTTCTATTAGAGAGAGGGATGAAAGTTTTTTTCTATTTTCTCATCTCATGCAGTTTAGTATAATGAAGGAGTGAATCTTACTATAATCCTTAACAAGATTAACAGCAGTTAATGGCAGCCAGCAGCCGATGAACGTCACAACCATTCCAATCAGAATATAATTTACCTAAAATGAACGACAATGGAAAACAATTGAGTAAGAAAGCGCTTACTCGTTTCTTCCGACTGATCGCATCACCTCGCTGTTTCTGTGTGAGTGATTGAGAGAACTGGACATTCTGAATGATCATGTCTTTCGACACTTTCTTGAGAATTCGAAAATAACAATAAGTAATTATAGCCATAGGTATGACAAACTATAATATGCAATAGTTAGAATATATTTTACCATGAAATGATACCTGCAATAGCATAACCATCGTTCCATAGAGCCTTCGAGAATTTTCACTTTGCCAATTTGTTTCATCACAGAACTGACCACAGTAGGGTTTACCATCCGGAGGCACATAATATCTGCAATGATTATCTTTTGATGCAAATAAGTTTATACTTTCAATTTAAGCAACCGCTCGTCACAAACGTGCACGTGAAAATAAAAGAAACGCGTCAGCGTTCACGTGGCAGCGTAAATATGCTAATGAGATGAAAGTAATCAAATCATACTGTTGAAAATAAGAATCAGCAGTGCAGTTTAACAATTCGTTTTAGTGACATAGTTAGATTTTCAAGATATCAACAAACCTGCCATCCACCAGTTCATAACTCAAAAGATAAGGCACGTTGATGAGTGAAGAGACGAGCCAAATTAGAATCGTTATTGCTCCAGCTTGGCGTTTCTGAACAAATGTTAATTCGCTTTATATGTTGCGTGAAACATACAGTGACCGGTGCTTTGGTAGGATCAATAATATGAAGAAACTTATCTAACGAAATGGCTGTCAAACTCCAACTAAAAAAGCATTATGAAAACAAACATAAAATAGAAGTAAGAGAAACCTGGTGACAAAGACTGAACACGAGTTGATGAGAGGCATAAGATGGCACATTGCTGATCCGAACTGCCAATCTTTCGTGATGGCATACCTGAAGAAGCACAATTGTCATTCCGTTGATACTTTCGTGTTCTTTTAGAGTTGTGAATTAAAACTAATGAAGAGAGAGAAAGAGAGATAGAGAGAGTGAGATAGTGAAAGAGATGAGGAAATCATAGAGTGTAGTTGAAGCGGTGAAATCAAATACTTTCGTTTGACATATATAATGTTTTCTTTTCAAAACTTACCATGGAGTGACCGGTACAGCTGTTAACACAAGCAGCAAATCCGACAGAATAAGATTTAAGAGAAAAATATTTCGAGCACTACGCAGACGTCGATTTCGAGCAACAGCCCAGAGAACTCCGCCATTTCCGAATAATCCTACCACAAATAAGCAACTGTAGATGAGAGTAAAGAGAGTCTTGACAGTTAAATGCCTGAAATGAATGAAATAATGATGACTTTCGAAAGTTGTTATGTAATTCAGATTTCTCTAATACTGCCGTTCGACAGATGACTGAAAAAGTAGAAAATTCATGTCGGAGGGCAAAGAATTTAAGGAAAAGCTCCTTTTGTTGTTCTAATTCATTGTCTAACAAGCTTCTTGCTTAATCCGTATGTCTTTTGGCCAGCCAAAAGGATGTTTTATGGTTCTTGTGTTGTTTTAACCATATAAGTATTCTCATCACGTTCTAACGTTTAAAGATTACTCAAATTTTATATTTTTCTGCTTCCTGTCCTCATCCTCTACTCTATTTCGTTGTTCATTTTTTCTCTAATTCCTTCAAAATCACTTAAGCTTTCTGTTTCGAACATCTATCTGATGATCAACATGAGCGTCACAGTCTCATCATCCCTGTTTTCGTTCTCGCGCTCTGACCTTTCATTCATAAAACTTGTCTAAAAAAATTTTTTTTGCTCAAAAACTGTTAATTTGAATCTCATAATTTTTGTTTCAAAAAATAATTGAAAATATTTGAACGATATTGTTTGCGGAGGGGGGGGGGAGAAGTACGATTGAGAGAACATGAGAGGAGGGACTGTTGTTCAGCGAGCAAGGTAATGATGTATTGATGATGTTTTTTTATACTTTATGAGATCATTAACATACAAATAAGGAAATTAATATGGAAAGTAATTGTATGAAACGGTAATTCAAGCAACTGGCGGAATGTTCAAAACAGGCAACGGGGGGGGGGATTGAAGTGGGTGAACGGATTGACGTATAAGCTTGGATGGAAAAGCTCAAAAATATTGTCTTTTCCGGATCATTACATGAAGTGAAATGGAGAGTAAACTTAAGTATTTCGTATAGATGGAGAAGAGATGTACGAAAATCATGAATTATGAAGCAAAACGTACGCTGTGACGTCATCGATGCCTTGGGCTCGAATAGCAGCCGCAATATGGATACAAGACTCGTTCTCGCTCATCCATAAACCACCTGTAAAGCTTAACAAACGATTAGAATTCAGTGAAATGAAGTATATGATAGTAATAGAAGACGAGTATACATGATGAAGACAACTTGACAAATGAATATGTGTTTTAATAACAAAAGATATATACATACATGTGGTGTATATGTGTCTGTGTGTGTGTATGTGCTAGAGAAAGACAAAGGAACAAAAAAGGTCAGGAAAGATGAGTTTGATGAGACGGTTGAAAGGCGAGAAGAACTGAACACGAACTAAAAGTTGAATGTGAATCGTATAAAGCTGAAATAGGCTGAGAAATACAAGACAAAATGAATGAAATTTCATTTCAATGGACAACACGGATATTGACCGAATTGCAGATATTTGTAAGCCAAAATGATATATTAAAACATTTGTTCCTTTTTTGTTTTTAACCAAATGATTATGAAAGAGAGAGTGAGAGAGAGAGTGATAGAGGGGTGGAGAGGCTGAGAGTATAGAAGTGAGGAAGTTGAAGAGAAAGAAATATATGAGCACTGATGAAAGAGAGAGAGGGTAAGAGAGAATGAAAAAGGTTGAAAGTATGAGAGATGTAAAGGGAAAGAGCGAGGGAGGTAAAATAACTGTAGCAACAGTAATTGATTTATTGACCAAATTGGGATAATTATTTGAGTTTGAAAAACGAATCTAAATTGAATGGGTAAAGAGCATGAGAGAGAGGGGATTGAGATAGAAGTAGCAGAGCTGAAAATCTTCTGCGATCACTCGGATTGCATGCGAAAGAGAGAAAGAAATGACACAGGAATAGATAGAGAGAGAGAGAGAGAGAGAAAGATAGAGAGAGAGGGAGAGAGAGAGATAGAGATAGATGGATAGAGGAAAAAAAAAGAAAAGTAAGATGAAGAGTGTAATAAAATTGGGGACAAAAAAAGAAAAAAAGATGACAAGAGAGTATGATAGGTGGAAGAGAGTGATAATAAAGAATGAGATGAGGTAACAATGAACTGAAAGATTCTAAATTTTATGAAGTTGTATTGCAATGAGAAATCGTTTTTCCAGACTTATCCAAGTGCATGAGCCGTATGAGGACGTTGACGACAAAATTGTTCAATTCTCTCGTTTCGAGCGTCCAAAAACTGAATTTACTATCAGAAAATAAATAGAAAAGCGAGGAAAAAAGAGATGATCTTAAAACTTTAAAATAAAAAGAAAATATCCTTTAAACGAGATTTTATATGTTAAACCAATTTAGTTATCTATGTGTCTGTCTGGCGGTTGGAGCCAATCGTGAGAAGCCATACGAACTATGAAGATATAACAAACTAATATATACTTCTAACGGATGAGATGAGGAGAAGAAAAAAAAATTAAGGAAGAGATGTCGTCGTTACATCGACGTATAAGGATGACTATGACCAAAATGATGATCAGAAGAAAACGAAAGAAGAAGCAGCAGCAGCAGCAGCAAGTAAATGATGATGGGGGGCTAACAGGAGAGGAAAAAAAAGAATTCACTGAACGACAGTTTGAAAATCAGGATAAAATTGAATTTTAAAAGAACGAAAGAGTGTGTAAAAAGGCTCACAAAAGTTTTAACAACAGCTCACTTTTAACACATTTTTTCGCAAACTCTCTGAACATTTTAACTTTGCGGTAAATGATCCTTTGACGCCGAAATTTTCGAAAGTTCATCCATTTTTCTTTTTTTTTTTTTCTTTTTTTTTTGCTGCCAGAATTTTTGAACAAAACAAATTAATTTATATTCTAACGGAATAGCTTTCAAGAAAGAACCAGAGAGGGGAATAGAAAGAAAATGCAACGTGCTCCGGACGAATTGAGGCTTCTTTTAATTTTTTTTTTTTGCACAACCGACTCTGAACGCTGCGAAATGAGAAAATAACGTTTTGCACGTGTACGTTCACGTGATGTAAGTACATTCAGATTCTCATTAGCATATGATTGTTCTTTACTTTCTCTCTCTATCTCTCTCTCTCTGTATCTCACTGGAATTTCTTAAGAATTCATACTAATAGCTGTGGATGTCTCTTCCGAGCATTTCTTACAATCATATCATTCCAATAACACAAAAAGCAACGAATAGAAAAACACGATTGTCAACGGTCGTCAGCAATTTCCTACTTTCATAACTGAGTTTGATGATCATCAAATACATTTCAACGAGGAAGTACAAAAGATCATACAAATGTTCATTTAATAATTAATTAGAAGAATCCTGGCGTCATACTGATTATGGTTGCAGATCTTACTCCCTCTTCTCATCTATCAGACTGATGGAATGAAAAGCAAGAAAAAGAAAAAAAAAGAGAAACCGAAAATTCCTTATAAGCATTATCATTTTGTGTTCTAACAATGGGCTCCTTAGAGATTGAATAGGATGAGCAAAAAAATTTTGGGCGAACGGAAAGAAGCTTTGATGATCTGGTGCATGCAACATTTTAATTATATTTTCAGGTTTATTTGAGAGTAACTCTGCCTCCCCCTCACTCTCTCATTCTCTTTGTATTCACTCTTTCCTCTCTCTATTTTCCTTTATTCTCTATCATTCTTCTATTTTTTTAAAGGAAGAACGAGGGATTGTTTTGGATATGAATGATCGGTTCATATCCAATCTAGACCGGAGTTCAGAGCCATGCAAAGAACACAACTTTTCGATCCTTATAGGAAGATCATATGATTGAAAAAAAAAGAGAAAAAAAAGATGATGCCCAAACAAGGAATGTCTAAGTTGAATTGAAAGAGACAGAAAATCTGAAAAAAACGTTAAAACAGAGTTACTTGTCTGTTTCGTAAAAAAAAAAACTTTTTTTGACATGAAAAGCTGAACTAAAAAAACGACGACGAACGAAAAGCTCTTGTACGGAATTAAGAAGTTTTGAAAAAAAAGACACAAAATAAATTTATGATGTCTTGTGTTGTCCTGCTCTCTTAGTTCTTAACTCTCTCTCTATCTCTCTCTTTAACTACTTTCTCTCTTTATTTTCCATATTTTAGCTGAATATGGTTAGGCCGTTCTATGATGCCAACAACTGAATGGTTAACTGAGAACATATAGCCTGAGGCTAGCTGAAAACGTCGCTGATGAACAACTCCGCCTTTTCAAACAGAGAGACAATATTATGAGAGGAGGTTATGAAAATGGGAAACGATTCGAAAAAAACCATTTCATCTGTTTAGAGCTTGATCGTTATTAAATAATTGGAATCAAATGAGATAATTCAAAGGAGAAAAAGTATTTTCTCAGACCATTTTGTGATTGAACGGATTCCGAAATACGTGTGTGTGTGTGTGTGTGTGTGTTGTCATGAATCTGATAATTCAGTAGATTTTTCAATGAATTTACATATTTGTTGAAGATAGGGGGAAGAAGAATAGACGATTGATGAAGAAAAGAGAAAAAAATGATATTACATGAAGAAACATGCGAGATATGAGAGAAGATTCAAACAGAACATAATTTGAGAGAAATGACAGAAGAAGAGATAGGTATAGAGAGAAAGAGATTGAGTGAGAAGCTATATGAGAAGGATAATGAAGTGATAGAGGAGCGAGTGTAGAATATAACTTGAATAGCCTTGATTGAGATTCATCTTATAATTACTATCGTTCATATGATTCTCAACTTTGGGTCTGACTTTTGGAATGTATTCACGTTTTTCATACAATTGTCTGGTCGGAGAAGTCAAGATGGTGACTCAAGAGCATGCTTCATGTGATAATCAGAAGCTGGACGACTTCTTAATCAACAATTAATTGAATAATTAGTTCAAATGAAGTGACATTTCTTTGCAAAGTTCACATAGCCTCAAAAGATAATTTAAATTGAGAGAGAGAGAAGTAGTGGGGGAGAGCGGAAGAGAGAGGAAAAAGTAAAAAAGAAAGAGGAAGAAACGAACAATGAAAGGAAGAGGGAGTGAGATTTGAAAACTGATCTTATAAGAGAGAACTTTGAGAAGGGAAGACAGCAGCTTCTTGACCACACAACAGAGTGGAGTTTGAACTGAACTTCTCCATCAACTGCTTGGAGTACAAGCTGGGGATGACAAGAAGAATGATTTCATTGATAATTGGAGCATTAAAACGAAGAAAAAACTCTTGTCAAACTCAACAAATTTTTCATCACAAAATCTCTGAGTCAACAGCTTTTGGAGAGAATTCGAAAGGAAAATTCTTTTTTTCTGGCTTTCTAGATGACGTCGCGCTGATCAAACTGAAGCATAAGATAGAAGCAGAATGATGTTTTCAATTATGAAACAAAATATGTTTTGCGAATTGAGAAAAGAAAAGGTAATAGGAAAATGAAGTGGAAACATTCCATATCTTTCATTCCGTGACGAGAGCTGCTTATAATTCCAAAAGCACGAGGACCCAGTTTTGACACGCTAAGTTGGTTATCATATACAAATTAAGCGAAACAGAAATTATGCAATGGACTGCTTAGAACTAAACAGATTTTTTAAGTGAACCTGATGATTCAAAGTCATCTGATCAAATATCGCAAAAGTAGGTAGAGAGGTAGTCTGGATGTCAGAGAGAAAGAAAGAAAAATTGAGAGAGAGAGAGGGGGAGTAGAAGTTCTTTCATTTGACGTACTCAAACCTAATTCTGTATTCATCCACGCTAAACTCAACCCATCAGGCACGTCTTCGATGACTTCTTCTTCGTCGACGACGAGAACGACCAACGTCTCTGATTTCATTGATCTTTGTTGTCAACTTTTTTTTTTATTCTTTTATGAAAGTAAACACACCAAACCTACTGGAGGGTCCGTTTGAGAAAAAAAAATCTTCAAACGTTTTTTCTCTCCAAGTCTTCTTATTATTTATGAATAAATTTTATTCATGAAATACCAAATGATAACATGACGATGTACGTGACATCAGACCATCTAGATGTCGCCAGATTCTTCGAATGCACTTCTTTGTGGGTAGCTTCTTGCCTAACGCACATGTCACTTTCTCCCTTCATCTCTCTCTCTCTCTCTCTCTCTCTCTTTTTTTTTTATGAGCATTGAATTTCTCTGTATTCCGTGTGATACAAGTCACTCTTTTTTTTTGATCTCTTCCAAAAATTGAAGCTTTGCATTATAACTTTCTCTAAGACTACTGAAGTCCAAGTAGGGTCAAGAATCCGACTATTCCCACGGATGAAGCATTCGATAAACTTGACGTCCATAGAATTACAATAATAAAGATGGAATTTCTTAGAAAGAACGAAACAATCTCCAGCATATAGTTAATCCTAACATGTTTAAAAGCTTATTTGAATTTTATTTGAATTGTTAGGACAAAGGCCAGAATTTGAAGAAAAAAATCATCATTAGTTCGGAATTGGACGAGAAGCTCAAAAGATGTTAAGTGATGTTTATTCATTGAATATATGAAAACAAAATGAAAGCTTTTTCTCAATTTTTGTGTGAAAGAAGCAAGGCCAAGGTTATTAGGGCCAAAAAAACATGAAGTTTGATTCATAGCATTTCTCATAGAGTTGCCTTCTCTCCTAACTGCTCTAAATGTTAAATGAAATCACTTTCCCCTTTCACCTCATGTCTTTCTCTTCCTCTCTCTCTCTTTCTTTTTCTCTCTCTATTTCTCTCTCTATCTTGCTGTCCTATCTTATCTACTTTTTGTGAACACTTTTAGATATTTTTAGGAAAAGGAAAATGCCTTTGAATTATATACAAATTAGAGTTCAAAGATATTAGTGAATGAAGGAAAAGCCAATCAGATTGGAAAAGCACATCGACACATGTTATCAGAAGCAGATAAATAAATGAAAAATTAGAAAAATGAAATAAGAGAATTAAGACGAGCAAATGGAGTTTGGTAATGATTGCATTTGATCACAAAGAGGGAGAGAAAACGGAGAGAGAAAAAGTGTTTTTTTCAAAGATACTGAAAGAAGGGTTTCTAGAACATGGGATTAAGAAGTTGAAAAGAGAAACAGACAGAGAGAGAGAGAGAAAGAGAAAGAGGAAGAAGGAAGGAAAGAATAGAAAGAGGAAAGTTAAGGTGAGCACTCATGACAGCTGACTATCATAGATTTTTCAACTGTTTTAACAAGAAATAAAATCTCTTTTCATCTTTTCTCATCACAAAATCTCCGCTTGTAATTCTTAGATGATTAAACAGCACTCTTCAAACGTTTTTAATAGTGATCGAAGCTCACAGGAAGCTGAAATTAGATTTCCACCTTACTGTATGGTGGTGATAGCAAGCATGTGGTTGTCGAACTGCTGCCGCCCCCACCCACCCCATATAATTATGAAGAAGTCTCAAAAATAAAACAAAAAGAAAACAGCATTTTTCTAATATTTCACGCGATCACTTTATCTACTTCCACGCCATCTTTTTTGCAAGTTAATACAATGGTTCAAAAGAAACTTGATGACATAGTGACAAATCTGATGGATGGCTGGATGGATGGATGAGAAGTGGCATCATATTGTAAATATTAATATTATTTTCATTCCAAAGATTCTGAATCAGGAAGAAAATTAGTTTTCATTTGTTATTCAAGCATTCATCTTCCGTATTTTAAATAATTTTGAACTTGCTCTTGTTTCAATTCATTCGAACTCTATGTTTGAATTATGGCAACAACGAGAAAAATAATCATCTTGCTCTCTCTCTCTCTGCAGATTTATTAAAGACATTATCATCTTGAGCGAGAAGAGAGGGCGTTGAAAGAGAAAAAAAAATGAAAAATTGCAAAGGATGCCAATACTTGTGGAGTGCACATAGAGAAAGGCAATAGCAAAGACAACGAAATCAAGATGATTAGCTGGTAAAAGAGGAGGCTAATGACGTTTCATGATATATCAAGGGATGAGGACTCGAAAAATAAATAAATGAGGTGGAAAAGGAGAAATTAAGTTCATCATCATCAATAAAGGAAAAAAAACAACCGATTTTTGCGGATGCAATGTCCAAAATGAAACCCAACCGTGTTCAAACGATGATGAGTACACACACGTAAGGTTTCACGTAAGGAAGACAATTTCACAATGAGTACCACAGAACATAAGGTTATCGGAGTGGAGGGAAAATTATTTCGGAAGTGCAAGTACAGGCATTGATTAGGTGAGAAGCATGTAGCTGAAGTAAGCATGTCAGTTGGGGTTGGTTTAAATTTTTTCTTAAAAGTTCACCGATTGGTCTTAGATTACGGAAAAGTTCACTATTATTGAAAACAAATGGCTTGAATGCATGTCAAATCATGCAACATGAGGAGAAGAGAAAGAACATCTTACTACTTAGCACTTGATAAGTAGATTACTGGCTTCAAAATATTCTGCAAGTGATACAGAAAACAATACGTGTGAACATGCTGCTTATATTTCAACGTTACCAATAAGCAAGAGAGAAAAAAAAAGAAGTTGGTGAATCACAATCAGCGAGGTTGTCAGGATATGAAAGCAGAAGTGAAGAGAAAATCTGAGTGGTTGAGGAAGAGATAGGAAAAGAGTGCGGCAGCTCGATTACTTGGAGAATCTAAGGCGATGTCCCTAATAACGAGGATAATATAAAATCATATTGAAGCTTTCATTTCATAATCTTAAAGATCATACTTTTGAACTTGAGAAAGGCTGCCTGCTGGCTTGTGCAGACAGCTTCATTGAAGTGGTTTAAATTTCATTTCTATCATAAAAACTTTTCGTTATCTTCATTTTTTGATGAAAAGCTCAGAAGATAGTCAGTGGATGTAAATCAAAAGGAAGTGAAAAATGCAAGTTGCGAAGTCGTTTCTTACATAATGTCATCTGCGACAATCGTAACGAAAATCAAATTCAACAATGTGTTTGCGGTTAGGTTCTGTTCATTTTTTGAATTATATCTCAAGCATCTATAATTTGTAAAAATAAAGTTTCTTCCCATCTTCCTTTTCTCTGTATCCTCATCTCTCTTTCTTTTTATCTCTGTTTCTCCTCTTTTCACTCTACCAATAGCCAAAACCTTTTTGACTTCTGAAGAAGTTGGTGAATGAGAAATTCGTTGACCAATGTTCGAAAATTCAGAGAAAATATGGAATATCCGTAAGAACATAACAGCTGGCACATATTTAGCTGACAAAAAAAGACTTTGAAGATGCGATGGAAGATGACAAAATATTTTCGGCCATCTCAGAAAGCATGATGAACTCAAACAAGAGGTTTCATGAAGTTCTGATGATGTTTTCGAAAAGGTTACACTGATGTTCATGGCAGTTATTAATTTTCTTAACGTTCTTCTTCTGTTTGTTCTTGAAACCCTCATTCGCCAAGTTGCAAGTTCCTGCGTCTTTTAAAAGTATTGGAAGGGCTTTGATGAAAAAGGTCCAAAATAGTCAAGTGGACACATGCTAAGCCATGAACGAAGTCCAGATCTTGAACGCTAATGATGATTCAGACGATTGAATTAGAAAAACGAAGCTGAGAATGACAAGATGAGAACGTAAAAAGAAACTTTAGAACTTTATTCAAAAATCTCATGCCGCTTGAAGCCCTTCGGCGGTGACGATGTGATCGTGAGATTTCTGGATGACTGCGTGAACTGACCATTGAGCTTTTAGCTATCAGATTCTATTGGCTAGAGAGAGGGAGAGAAGGAGAATTCCAGAAGAAAGGTTTCATGAGAAGCTAAGTGAAACCGCTATGTGATGTTTAATTCAGAAGTTTTTTAGACTCGGACGTCTTCTGATTTAAAATGGAAAGTGTGAAGAAATTTAAAATGCTAGTGGAGATGAAGAGATGAAGGATTTCTATGGAAAAGAGCGCGCAACAGCAAAATAAAGAGGGTAAGAGATAAAGAGTTTCAAGTAAAGAGTATGGGGGGCATAGTGAGAGTGTAGAAAAACCGAAAAAGTACATAAAATTTGAAACAGAAAAGTTGGAAGTGATAAAAAGGCTTAAAAGGTGACATTCATGAGGTCTCATTATGGGATGAGTGTGGAGTGTCATCAAATGAGTGATTAAGGGAAATTACATAAAAACTATCCTTTCGAGGAAATAAATGTTGAAGTTGAAACTAGAATGAGGAAAGTTCTGAGGGAGAAAATGATAGCAAATACACGTACGAAAGTAGAGAGTATAAGAGCATTCAGGGGAGAAGAGCAGTTGGATAAAATGGCATTTAGCTCAAACAGAATACCTTGGGGAGTTAGGCCCTTAGGGCCGTAACGTTATATATGAAGAGAGAGGGAGAAAAAGATGGAGAAAAGGAAAGGCAGAGGATAGAAGGAAAATAGGTTTGGCAAGTCATTGATGGTAGCTGTTGAGCGAGAGAGAGGGGAGAGAGAAAAAGTAAAAAAAGCAGAAGATGTTGTTGAAAAACAGTTGATGACAGGTTGCCTGCTTTTTCCGAAATCTGTGGTCGTCGCATGCGAGAAACGTGGACGGCAGATGATAAGAATGAAAGATGTTGAATAGGAGTGGCTGGGATTAGGAAGGAACGTCGTCGTAACATCAATCTATCCTGATGTTGCATATGATTTCCTTAGGTTTATGAGTAAGTAGAATGAGGGAAACATTTCTCTATGCATTTCATGTTGAATTTAAGCCTCTCCAAATGGAAAATCATGATTGAAGATTTCGAGAGAAGCAAATTTCTTTGTTTCGGCGTATTAATGCCGATGTCCAAATGTGATTTTTTTTTTCTTTCGAACAAAATAGAAACAGTAGATGATTAAATGCTTAGGAAAATGTGAGATGAAAGAAATAAAAAAAGAAGAGGAAGAAGAAAAAAAATGAAATTTATGAGAGTTAGAAAATGGAGGAAGAAAAGAGAATAAGCATATTGAAGGGGAAAAGGCTGGAGAGGAGTGAAAGAGTGAGAGAGGGAAAGAGTGAGAAGATCACAAGCACCATGAGGTAGGCGCTCACGAAGAAGTCTGAAGAATAAGACGATTTCAAAGAGTTTTGATTGCTTCACATCAACAACAATTCTGACAATATGGAAAAGAGTAAAGAAGTAATTTAACTGAGATTGTTTATTTCCAATTTCAGACAATTGTCATAAAAATAAATTGAGTAGCAGATGTGAATAAAACGAATCATCATTCTCATCATCTTTTTTCAAAAAATTGTTCCGAGAGATAGAGAGAGAGAGAGAGAGAGAGAGATATTGAGAGAGAGAGAGTAAGAATGCTTCTTCTGAATCGTTGTTCTACTTCTTACCAAAAGACGATGGAAAAAGAATTTTCTTATTTCTTTTTTTTCCATTTTTTTCCCTTACTGATGAAGAAACATTGAACAATGAGCAAACAACAAGATCTTCCATAAAATGCGGTAATTATTCAATTCATGAAGTATTATATGGAAATTGTTCTTTTTAGGTTTTTTGCTCATTATGCTTCTTCAATTTATTCTAATAGATCCGTTCTTGTCTGTATTAAAGGCACAAAGCTGAAAAATCAGTTTGTACATGTTGCAGAGACTGTACTCATACATCTCCAACTCTCTCTTTTACTTTCTCTCTCTCTAACTCTCTAATAACATATGATTTGAACAGAAATTCACATTGTGTTTCGTTTGATGAAACTATGAAGTCTATTCACTGGTGAACAGAATGTTTTTGATGGAAATTATGGCATTCCTTTCCTCTAAATCTTTACTCCAATCATATTTGACCTTTTGGAATGTTTGAGCCTTCAGAACTGAAAAAGTTGTTTCCGTCTTCCTTCCCTCATAGTTATGAATTCACCTCTCTTCTAACATTCATTTCCATTCTTCAAAACTAGCCTTTCCTTCACTCCCTCATCTAGTTTATATGAATTATCATCATTAACATGACTGTTGTGATAGGTTAGGGTCAAACAATCAATTCAGAAATATCCCAATCTCATACCGAATACTGCGAACATATAAACTGGATTGTACATTTCATCTTTACAATGCTAGCAGTTTAATTTTCGAAGTTAATATTATAATGATAACAGATGAAATTTTTCCAACAAATCTTTGTTGTTTATTACCCTCATTCACGATTGATTCTAATTGTCTTGAAGCTGTTGCTCAATGAACTATCACAGATGCTTGTCAGATCAGTGCTTGAGATTTGACACTGTTGAATGATTGAGAAGTAAGGAAATCATGTAGGATTTGCAGTTTCGTCCCAAATATTATCTTTTAATCAGAACAACTAGAGCAAGCCGAAGGACATTGAACTTGTAGTGTTATAATATTTAAACGCGAACTATGATAACTCGATGTTCTTTTGAGATAACACAACTTAAGAAATTGTTTTGAATAAAGAATGGAATGGAGTTAGGGGAAGGAAAAGCTGAACGAGAAAGTGTCAAAGAGAGATGGAAAAGAAAAAAACTTTCGGATACGCAGAACTCACCAAACACACTCTAATCGCATACATTGAGTTATCGAATCTTAGGACGGAAACGAAAAAAATTTTTTTTCTCATCTCACGAATGTAAAAAATGACTTTTTTTGTGTGCTGGTAAAGAAGTCAAAGATAAGACATGGAAGTTGAGAGAGAGAGAGAGAGAGAGAGAAAGAGAGAGAGAGAGAGAGAGAGAGAGAGAGAGAGAGAGATTGCGAAAGAAAGAAAGAGAGAGAAAACAAATTCTTTCAAATATGAAATATCTGAATCAAAAATTGTGAAACTATTTGACAAAGAAGCATGAAAGAGAGAACAAGAAATGAATCTGAGCCACAGGGACATATTTGAATCGAAATGAATGAAATATAATGAGTATATTAAGACTTTTGAGGAGTAACGAAAAATACAACTTAAACTTTGAAATTATAATAACAGTTTGATGCACAGCCGAACAGTTAACCGTCTAAAATTGTAAACTGACGCTATCATGTTTGATTCTCACGTGAGATTACGTGAGATGTGGCGTCACGGAATTGGATTTTATGCTAATTAGCTAAGTCATGCATCGAAACTGACGACAAAATAATTTTTTATTCGTTAATGATGTTATTTGTTTAAAGTTAGTAGAAAAGAACGAGAAAAGCTGATAGAAGAAACTTTGAACTTGTTTCTCAGCGTCTTTGTTTTGTTCCGACATAATATGATGAATGAAATTTAAAAAAGAAAGCGAAGAAAAAAAAAAGTTTTTGCCTTCGTCTTCTTTCTCTTCGTCTTTCTTCTTCTTCTTCTCCATTAGAAATTAAGATAGAAGAAGATATGAGATTATCAAGTAAATAGGTTCATATTTTTCAAACTTTAAACACTTTTGTTCGAAAACAAACAGCCCCCCCCCTACTACTACTATCACTATTGTGTTTGTACCCTAAGCTTACATCTCAGATTTCAAAAAATTCTTTTTAACTCGAAACTTTTGAACAGCATCAAAGAAAACGTGATGTCGATGATCATGAAGACATCTTCATATATTTCAAATTCATGCTCAGAATTATTTGTTGAATTTAATGAAAAAATGCGCAAACATCTGCAAGAATGAATATCCTTCGAAGGATATCTGGATGAAACAAAGAATGAGTAAAAGAATAAAAATTTCAAAAGACTTTATCATCTAGTTCTACTTTCCTTATTGGCTAGTGTAGCATATGCAAATTGAGCTAAAGTTTGAAGAAGCGAAGTAAGCTGGAGTTAGGGATGTAACAGGCGAAAACGAAGAAAAAGAAAAATGGAAAAAAAATATGATTGTGAGAGAGAGTGTGTGAGATGAAGAAATGGTAGCCAGAAGAGAGAGAATTCAAAACTTAGAATCTCCTTTATCATAGCGTTGTTTGATTAAATGTAAAGACACATCGTACTTGCAAGCAGTAAGGAATATGACGAATTGAGTATCAGGAGGGCACAACGTGCATACCATAGGGAGAGAGGCTCATATGAGGAAACAGCAGAAAGACAGATATTTTTATAATATAACAAGAAATGAAAAATGATGAAAAATTTAAAGTTAGAAGAAAAAAACCTGAAAGGCGAGTTTTTCTTCTTCTCTCTATAGCTGTCACATTGAGCCAGGATGTTTAACAAAAAAAAATATTCGAAAGAATATTAAATATGATTGAAGGAAGTTTTGTTGTGTTTGAAGAAAAACGAGAATATTTCTTTTTGTTTTAAGTGGATGATTAAGTTGATGCTGTGCATGTACGCAGCATGATAAATCTGTGATGTTCATGACAAATGATTTGATTGCTCTAGGAAGAAGGAAGAAAAAACCAAAATGACCGAAGAAAGAAGAAAAGACATTTTTGCTCTCAAATGTTTTCCCTGAGGAATGTTTAACGCGTCGATTATTGCGAATTGTGCCTGAAAAGGAGAAGAATAAGATGTCAGATTTGGAAGATGTCGAAACGAAAATTTAAAGAGAAAAGAGAAAGCAGAAGTGAACGCTTTTTTGAAAAATGAGCAAAACGAATGTTAATCGTGCAAGCGGAAGAACAATATTCTTTCTTAAAAATTCAAATAATGTCTCAGAGATAGAAACTTGCTTAGACTTTACTTTGTAAGGACTTGCAAGCTCGAAGATTAGCTGGGGATGAAGTTTTGTTCATCGAAAGCGTCTTTGTGTTCCTTCATCTTTTTATATATATTTAATGAAACTTATTTTTTTCTTCTCAAAAGTCAAAAATTGAAACAGAAAACAGATGACAGGGAATCTCCCAACTTCGTGACCATGTGCTCAAATACATTCTCAAGTATAGTTGTAATTATAATAAATTATGAGTGAGCGAGAAAAAATACACAATGGACAGCCTTATTTGCTAAATGTTCTGAGAGAAAGAGGAAGGAGATTGAAAAATAGGAAGAGAAAAAAAGAAAAAGACACAGAGAGAGAGACACGAATAATTTTTAATGCTTAGAAGAACGATGTTGGGATCAAAATCCACTAAGAGATCGGAAGACTGGCGGAACTATTATGCTGAATGCCTGCCTGTAAGGCTCGATGCATAAAAATTATCTGAAACCTTAGTGTTTTGGAAAAAAAAGAAAGAGAAGTTCACAAAGTGCAGAACAGGCTGATACAAGAATATAATGAAGAAGTCTGCAGCAACAGAACAGATTGAAAACAGCACTTCCGAAAAAAGGAAGTTGATGCAATTAGAAACGTGAGGATCAGGTATGTTTCAAGACATCCCCATATCCGCCCTTTATGAGCAGAAAAGGTGTATTTTTAAGATTTAAGAGCCAACACAATTACCAACGAATTTTCTATTTTTGAGTTCTGATATATGAAACAAACATTTAGTGACAAATCGAATGTGTGTATTAAGGCACTTTGCGTGTGAATTTTCGCGGAAAAAAATGCCTGAAAATCTCATTTAGAGGCTTTCGGAAATCAGTGAGAAATCAGTTGTGAAAGTAAAGACAAAACTAGAGTTTTGTTTTTATTCGGTAATTAAGCAATCATTTGAAGTCTCGAAATGTACTAAAGGAGTATATGGAATTATGGAAGCTAAGAAGTTTCTAAAAAAAATTCGCCCAAGAATTAGAGAGGAAAACGTCATTTGTAAGCAAATGAACACTTCCGGTAAAATGTAATTCCTTTAAAGGTAATGATTGACAAAACTGAAAAGCCTATGAATGGCTAAGTTCCTTACATTCAATTTCTTCAATTATACATCACACGGAAGTTTGTTTGGGCGAAAACAAATTTTGACTTAATGAGTGAATCTCCCGCCATATTAACATACCTACCGTTCTCTAAGAATCCCCTTCCTCTTGTCTCTCTCTCTCTTTCTTAATTACTGAATAACAATCTGATATATCGAAAGTTGTTAGTATAATAAACTTCTTTGTGATATTTCAAAGATTGAAGTTCAAGTACTTCGTTTTCAGCCCCCCAAAGGAATTTTTTTTCTAACACTTCAGAAAACACAGTTGTTCAACAAAAAGTTCTTTTCCGCATGATAAACAGTTCAAAATCATCTGATATAAATAAATGTTTAAAAGAAAAAAATAAGTTTTTTTAGTCAACAAAAAATTACTTGCTTCACGGGGAAACGACAGACAGAACTACAACTACAGCAGATGTAACGTATAGGAGGGATCCAACCCTACGAAGTATGCAACAAGAAGTACCAACGAAACATCAATTTTGCTCATTGTTCAGGCATTTTGTTTGCGAAAGATTATTTCTCAGTAGTAGACTCGAATGTAGTTTGTTCTCTTTTATTTTTTGGGATTATTGGTTTACATCTTTCAGTAGCTTTCCTTATTGTGAATAAACATTACCTCAGGTAGTGTCCAGAAAGGATGTAGGAACCTATTCTACGAAGTTGTGGACGAGAGATCTCTGCATTTACTCGAATCGTTCGGCTCCAGTATTGATTTGATGTTCCAATGTTTCAAGTGTTTTTACAATAGTGGAGAATGAATATGCAAATGAGCGGGTCGCGTGATAGTAGAATTTCATTTCCAGTGTGGTGGTTGCTTAGAGCGGTTGCATTCAGTTCTCATTCTCGAAACAGCGTCGTTGTTGTCTTGAGTCGTCCATAATGGAAACAGTCAGCTATACTCTACGATGAAATGATCTGAGATTTCATCTAGAGGAGTCTTTGAACAGTTAATGCAATTTGTTTCCAAATGAGGATACCGCTCATTAAATGTATACTTCCAATAGTTCAACAAGGAAATAGTTCAGTTTTGAAGATTAACAGCGTATGAGGTATTGCTGTATCTCTCTAAGACTACTTATCACATTTGCTTTTTCTGAGTCTTATCTTCCATTTAGTAGTTTGATAGCTATCTTGGTCATATCAAATTTTGAGTTTTTTTAGTCGTTTGTCCGTGAAAGAGTTATCATCGAAGTACGAGTTGAAAGGTTCCAAGAAAGTGTTTAAGACATGCTTATAACAAAGACGCCAATAATTACAGAAATTAAATCAAAGTAACAATACGTTTCCATGGACAAATCAATTCCTTTCCGGCGGAACATAATTTCTTTTCCCTTTTGACGAATAGCTCTGCCAGCAGCGAAAGCAGTTAAATCTAAGCTTGAAATAGGTTGATCAACCATGACGCTCTTGAAACGAACTGCCTGTTTCTTGTACTCAGGATTATCTGTATATAAATATAAGAGTAACAACAAGAAAACAATTTCCAAACATACGCATTACGGAAAGTAAGGAATGGACGAAGTCGTCGGCTGTCAATGTGTGTTTGTCCAAAACTTTAGCGAAACCTGCAGTTCGAATCATTTCAGAATTATGCGCTTGTTCGGCAAAAACTGGCATGAACACTACTGGTACTTCTGCACATACTGCATCTTTGACGCTGAATTGGTTTTTTCCTTTAATCTGAATATATTTCAGAGAAACAATACCTCTTCATGCCACCATGACTAAGAAACACTCTCGTGCTGTTATGCGACAAGATTTCTTTCTGAGGTGCCCATCTAGTAATTTTGCAATGAGATCCAATACCTCTAACTTGTTCCATCTTACCGTTGAATGAGAAAACTATTCTGTAAACGATAAAGATTGTTTTCTATTCATCATAGTATTACCGATAGTCTGAAAGACGATTGATCCCTTCTTTGAAAGCCTCAAAGACATGAGGTGTAGCATATTCCCATCGCACATTAGATCCGAAAGCTATCATGATAGTTCCTTTGGACTTAGGATCCTCCATAAAACTTCGATACTCCTCATCCAAGCATTTAGTTCTTGGACAGTCGTAAGATACATGAATCGCGTCGTTTCCAACTAAAACATATGATTTAACAAAATAAAAGGTTGGATAGAGCAATACTTGGATGTGGCCAAACTAATGAGTTAAGAGCATCAACAAAGATGTATGAAGATTTTGATACAAACTCTTGAACAACACTGTTGCTGTGCACGCCAATTAGTGGCAAGTTCTGCAATCAACAAAACTTTTGATAGAGGTTTAGGTTTTCAAACGTACGGATGCTGCTGTAAGCTTTGTATCCAATGTGACTCCAACAGTTATCCACAGACCGTGCAAAAAGGCATGCAGCCGATGGGAGAAAACGTTCATGTCAAAACGTCGTTGAATTGGAGTATAGAAGGATGGCCGATGTATCCAATTTGATCCATACGATAAATGGGTACGGAACAAATGCATAGTGGCGCAAGTTCCCATTATACCATAATGAACACCCTTATTTTTTTGTTTGAGAGCTATTCCATAAGCTGGGATGGCGAACAACTCATCAGCAACTACAAAATCCCATGAAGAGTTGAAGAACTTATCGACCTGAACAATTCGAATTTGACTCCTCATATTGATAAATGAAAACTTTTTCGGGATGTAATTGTAGCATACCACGAAGAGCTTCATTACTGGATCTCCACATGTAAACGAAATCATTCGGACCATATTCTACTTTCCAGATTTTTGAAAAAACTCTTTTATAAAATTCAGGATCATCTATAAGAGAGGAACAGAAACATAATACAAAAAGAGTTTTCCCTACCATTGAATTTGACATACGTATATGCGATTGGTTCAGGATAGTTGAATGGTTTGGGGACACTATCACTTTGCAAAAAATGCACATAGTGGTTATCTTTATTTATTCTAAACTCGTATCGTTGTAGTCATGAATGTAAGAGATATTACCTTGTCGCTAAAGGCATCATAGTAATAACATGACTGGTGCTTCCATGCATACCGGCAAACACGACCTTTGCTCTTGTATCGTTGAGAGATGGCAATCCAGTGTCAAAAACTATTTTATCCGCTTGAGTGAGTGCAAGCAAGATGCTTGAACAAATTAAAACTGCTGAACAGAGAATTTGAATACTTTGAGATTGATTTCAAACTAACCTCTCATTCTTCTACTTTTCTCCTAACTGCCAGCTGACATTGAAAAACTCTTATCAGCTCTTTTATACAATTTTTTTGAACTTTTATAATTTTTATCTAATATACCACCCATAGTCGTTGTGATAACTATCGGAATTCCATACAACCTCGATTCGACTTGTGCAAGATACGTTGAAAAAAAAAGAATTAGTGATAAGGCACATCAGTCGCAGAGCTACATGGGACACAGTGGATAAAATAAAAAATGTTCAAACAATTCTTATTAGAAATTAACGGATGGAAACAAGCAATATGTGAAAAAATGAAAACGTGACAGTAGTTTCATTTTCAGCGTAATGCGTACGGGTAGCGGTTGCATACAGTTCTAATTTTCAAAACAGCATCATTGTCGTCGCACTGTTCTAATTGCAACAGTTCCAGTGTACCATATAATGCTTGCAGATTTCATCATCGAATATCAGCAAAGCTTTTTCAAAAAAATTTTATGCAATTTTTGACTATATAAGAATAACACTCATAGAACAACAAAAAGCAGGTTCAACAACAAACATGATCTGCTTCAAACAGTTTAACAAAAAAATTAATTCAGTTCTTAACAATAACAGCATATTAGGTATGAACCAATTTGGTTCCTCTAACAATTTCTTTTGCCTCACGTCCTTCAACTCTCTTGACCTGAACAGAAAAAATGTATGCCATTGCTAAACTTTAGCTTACCTTCAGCTTCGCCTTCAATTTACGAACATTACGTTTCTCTCCGATAGGAAGCATATTTCTTCTCTGCAAACTCTTCACTCTATCAGTTAATACACTACCTTGAGGCTTCAATTGTCTCAAAGATTGCGGCAATTCTTCCTAGAAAGAAAAATTATAAATTCGATTCCCGACTTAATAACTGACTTGTAATAAAAATGGTGTATCTTCTTCTTCGAACTTTCCTCTTCCTACCATTTGTCTTTCAGTATACTAAACGATACACTTTATGACGGAAGAGATGACTTCTCATACCTTCTTCATGAACTTATCACGCTTCTTTTCAAATGATTTTTTAGCTATCTCAGTTTCCTTTTTGCTGATCTCTTTCATGTACTTCTTGGCTCTGAAAACCATTCATGAAGGAAATTTTGTTGGAGCGTTCTTACTTGAATACATCATGCTCTGCTTGTACCTTCGCCTTTTCTCTCAAGCGGTGTCTTTCTTCTTTCTTAACTCTCTCAGCGGTTTTACGTTGTTTTTTAGTTTTGGCTTTTGTTTCAGAGACTATTACTTTATCTGAATAGACGAGTAAGATAAGGAAAAAATGTATATCCTACCTTCTGATTCCTTAAGTTCAACTGTTTCCTTTTCGTCTTCCGAATTATAATCAGGATGCAAGAATAACCCTTGGCACATTTCGAGCTCTTGCTCTTTCTTAAAAAATAATAGATATTGAAGAATAGTGCGGTAGGAAAACATACCGAGGTAACCATAACCTGACCAGGTGGATGAAGGCTTCTCTCTACATGTTCCTCGCTTTGAATCAACTTGCTTTCTTCTTTGGCGATAGCGCCTACGTAATTCTGTAAATCAAGGTCAGATTAATCACTTCAATGATTCAAACCGCGTAATCTTCAGCTGTAGGATTGTATGAAGCTCCAGCGTCAGGAAGAGTAACAGCTCTAAGAAGAGACGTTTTCTTAGTCACGGAAACAGTGGCGTTTGGTAATGTTTTTTTGGTGTATTTCAAGTAATGAAGTTCAGCTTCTTTGTGTTCCAATGTTAATTTGGGATTGAAATCTGGAACAAAAACCAAGTAAGGGTTGAGAATAACTTAGTGCATACCCTTCTCCCATACATCAAAGTCTTTTACATTTTTTGATTTCTTGACAGGAATAGCGGAAGATATTTCCACTTTTTTCTTACGTAGGGATTTTCGTGAAGGTGCTTTCGGCTCAGGGAAAGTTGGAGTTTCAATTGTGCTGAAAAACAAATCATTTATAAGCAGATAATGAAACTGCTCTACTTTAGGCTTTGTGATATTTTGTCCAATGATGCCTGCTGTCTTCTAGTGAACTTTTGGGGTGGATCCATAGGAACACGATCAACGACAAACAAATCTGCGTCAGGTAACTCATTTACAACTCCTACATGCTTCTTCTGAGTAGCATTGTCTTCTGGACAATTTTTATTGAGAACGAGAGTGAACAATTATGCTTACGTAAAAATTCTTCAAACTCTTGTACGTTCGTTCCTTTCCTCCAGTACTTCTTTGATCTTTTAACAGCCTTACTTGCTGCAGGTCGCTTTGCTTGAGCAGTTTCAGACATGATTCTGAAAGAAGAAGAGAAAAACTTGAATGTTCGTAGAAATATAACAAAAAAGTATGTATGTAAAAATTGCAAGCTTCGAGACGTGCCGTCGGAAACAAGTATACGCGATTGCGTACAACGAATATATTCATCAAACGCCCAAAAAATAAATTTACGTGAAAGTTACGTGCAATTTCTTTTTGGCATTTATACTGTTTTCTTACTTTGTGTCTTCCTTCATGTTTTTTTTTCTTGTTTCTCATAACTTACAATTAGTATTCTACAGGTAATAATGGCCGCCTCCGCAATGGTTGGCCCTCCTTCCAACTTGCGACCTAGTCGCTTCACAATGTCCGAGAGAAATCTCGGACTTATGATGGAAATCATTAGAAAAGATCCAGAGTCTTATGAAGAAGTAATCAGAAGTCGAACTATCGTCGTTAAATGGAGATTTTTTCAGGAATTCCGTGAGCAGTTCGATCATTATCTACATACCATGAAATTGCTTCATCTTCAACCTCAACAGCATCGTCTGGAGCTTCAGCCACTCCTCGAAAGTGTTACTTTCCTATCTGGTCTTGCCAAATACTATCCAAGTTTGTTGACTTGAATTGTTGTTTAATATGCCTAGAACTTTAAGAGGATTCAAAAGAGTTTTCTAGTAATTTAATATCAATTCTCAGTGAACAAGGTGCTGGACTCGACCCCGTCGTATGTTTAATTCATTCATAATTGATAACTTTATAAATTGTCATAGGTAAGAATGGCTTTCTGTAAAGCACTTGTTATGCTGAGGAATCAGAATTTGATGGACGCCATGGAGCTTATGAATGTATTTTTCGAGCTTGTCAAAGTTGAAGATAAACATCTCAGGTGAATCGCTTTTCAATTCATGTCTCACTTGCTTGTTTAGAAAATTCATATTGGGAGCCATTTCTGCTCACTTGAAACGTTTGTATAATGTCAAGAAAGATGCAAAGCTTCTATCTAAAATTAAAGCCTTTGTATTTGCAAAGATGAAGGTCTGTTTTCTGAGTTTTGATGTTTTCACTCTTGACGTTCAGGATTCTCGTGCTATTGTGGCTCGTGCCGCTCAGTTAATTGCCATCGACGCTTTCCGTAAGAATTATTGGAGAGAAGGAAACACAGCGAATGTGATTGCTCAAGCTTGCTTTCATAAAATTCCTAAGATTCAAGTAAACTTTCTATTGAAGAATGCCATCACTCAGTACTTTTCAGGTTACAGCTATGAAATTTTTCCTCGGATCTAAGAAAGATGAAGATGGAGACAGTGATGAAAGTGATGACGAAGAAGAAAAACAGGAAGATAGCAAAACTTTAAAAGAAGTTACTCCAAGATGTGTTTCTGTTACTAAGCGAATCATTTAGGTTATGACAGCTTTCCGTCATGGTAAGAAAACAAGAAAGAGAGAGAATGATCTGGAGAAGGCCAAGAAAGCTATATCCAAGAAGGCAAAAGCCAAAAAAGGTATTTTGGCAAGACAATGGCATCATACTTCTATATATTCAGAGGGTCGTAGTCGGGAGTGCAATCTTTATGCCATTCAGTGCTTGTTTGATCCTCAGGAGTTCGTTGATAAACTTTTCTCCAGCTTGGAAGGAAAGAAAGTAGATAAATTTGAAGTTTGTTCTTTTCGACGAAGACATTTTTTATTTTTTATTTCTTAGGTTCGGCTTTTCCGTGTTGCTTTATGCGCGAGAATTATTGGTGTTCACCGATTAGTTACCCTAGGTTTCTATTCTTACTTACACAGATATCTTTATCCTAAACAACGAGATGTTTGTTTTTTTCTTTTAATTTTCATTTTATATTAATTTTCAGGTTACAAGAATTCTTTTATACGCCGCCCAGGCTTGTCATGAGCTTGTTCCTCCCGATACTGTTGAACAGCTTGTTCGAGTTATAGCCAACAATTTCGTAACTGACAAGTATCATTTATTAAAAATTCTGTTTTCATTTAAAATTTTAGAAATTCTCCAGAAGCTATGACTGTAGGTATCAATGCTATTAGAGAGATTTTCCAAAACTGTCCATTTGCTGCAACTGAAGAGTTGTTGAATGATTTGGCTGAGGTAATCATAAACATAGTCACTTGTTAGAATTTATTTTATTTTCAGTACAAAACTTATAAAAACAAAAATGTTTCTATGGCTGCTCGTGCTATCATCACTCTCTTCCGTAATATAAATCCTAAGCTTCTCTCCAGAAAGAACAGAGGCCGTCACATGCAACAGGATGATGAAGACTTGGAGTAAACAGTTTCATCCCATGCTTGATCAAACCGTTCAAAATTTCAGATTCTCGGGATATGCCAGACCTATTGTTGCCGATTTCATTTCTGGTGCTGAAGTATTAGAAGAAGAACGCGAGGAAACTGGAGAAATGGAAGTTGATGAAACTATGGACAGTGATATTGATGTTTCTGGTATTGTTTAATGCTCAAGGTGAAACTCAATGATATTTTCAGATGTTGACACAGATGACGTGGACACTGATGGTGATGATGGTCCTCCTTTGAAGAAACTCCGAAAAGTATGTAATTTTTAATCATTTTTATATCAGTCAGTTTTTTCAGGACTCGAAAGCCGATGATGCTGAAGCTGACTCTGAAGATGGTTGGGAAGATGTTGATGATGAGGATGGCGACGAAGGCGAATGGGAGACCGATGATGGAGAAGATGAAGATGAAGATGTAGAAGGACAAGAAGACGGAATAGAAATAGATGAAGATGATGAGGATGACGATGCTGATGATGAAGAAGAAGAGGATGAAGAAGAAGAAGAACAGAAAGACGTCGAAGAGAAAAATACAAGCCCAGCCGTTCGTACTGTTAGTGCCAAACTAAGTGAGAAGAAGAAGGTAGTACTGCTTTGTAACACGGAAACTGTTATTGTTTTTCTTCTAGAAGTTAACAAAGATTGATAAGGCACGCGAGAAAAAAGAAACCCTCAGGAAAGCCTCCAAAATCAGTACTGACAGAATTCTGACACAGGTTATCATGAGTGAAAGCGGCGTTTTTATCGTATGCTTAATTTCCAGGACGAGTTCAGAAGAATAAGACAATACCAAATGAAAAAACAGTTGGTTGGTGAAAAGAGGCTTAAGAAGCAGTTAGGAAAAGGAGCTAAGAGTGATGATCTACAGTTGATCGAAGAAATGACTGAAAAACTAAATCAGTACAGAAATATCCCACTCATGAGCAAGTTAATTATTATCTTTTCCAGGAAGAATGCTGATGGGCTACCTAGATTAAAGGACATCGAGCATTTCCACAAGAAGAAGAAGCAAACTAAGGAAGAACGTCAAGCTCAATGTGAAAACAATGAGAATGATTATAGAAAGGTCAAAAAGAATGTGAGATCTACCTTTTCTTATTCGAAAGTGAAAGATATGTTGTTCAGGGTCCTCATGTTGGTAGAAACAATCGCCAATTGGCTAAGAACAAAGTGTTCGATATGGTTAAGAATAAAGTCCGTGGTAAGAATCGCCAAAGATCTTTCCGTGATCAGCAGAAGAGTCTAAAGAACTACTTGATGAGGCAGGCTGGAAGAAAGCCAGGAAATGAGTAATTTTGTCCAAATATTTGTTACTTTGTTACTTTGTTATTATATGTTATTCTCAACACATTACGCACACATTCGAAAACGTTTTTTGTTGTTGTTTCCTTCAAAGTTTAATAAAAATTTTGCTAATCGATTATAATTATTACGTTTACCTTATTTAGGTCGTTCAATCGATAATGATAAGGTTTGATTTATTATGGTAGCTTGTGTAATAGTTGCCAATGGAGAAGTGTAGAAGACTACTATTTCGAAACTGTACTGTTTAGTTGTTTCGATGCTTCAATTTCAAACCCTATCTGCTTGATTAGCCAAATCCCATTGGTTCAGTTCCGAATAATTTCCCCTCTGTTCTTTCATTCCCTATTTTTCGAAAACGATTGACCAATAAATAGTCGAGCAAATCTTTCAATCTGCTCGATTTGAATTAAATCTTCGATGAAACACTCATTTTAAAACCTTTTCGAACAGAATAACAATAAAAATGCAACAGCAAAGCTCGTTGTTTCTTCAGAAAGCTGAGAAAAGCTGTTTTTTCGAGAGCAAATGAATTTTTCCACAAATAATGGGATTTCCTATTACATCCTCCGGAACAGACTACTACAACTTGAAAATATGAAGTTCAATGAAAGGCATTCATACTCTGGCCATTCAGCAGCGAACAACGGAATGCAACCGGTTATGCGTAAGACATTCGAGAGAATGAGTGAGTTATCGCGTCACGTCTTGACGTGGACAGAAATTAGCATACTAATCAACGTATACATTGGAGATAATCAGGAAGTAAGATATGAAATAATATATGATTATTGAAACGGAAATTCTAGCAAGGCCAATTTCGTATAGCAGTTTTTCTCATAACTTGGATATGTATTGAACTGATGGGAGAACGAATAAAAAATTTATTTATACAAAATATACTTTAGAACAAGTATAAAACAATAATTAAATTCAGAATCCAAAACATTTTTATTATGTTTCTGAAACATAACAACGAAAAACTAATGAATGACATCTGCGGCGAAAATTCGAAATTACTTTAAAACAACAAATGCAACATTATCCGTGATAAGAACACACGGTGATGTGGGAACACCGAAATAGTAAGAGCTACTGAAGCAAAATATATTAAAAATACTTAAAAAATACTGGGAATCATTCACAAAACAGAGACGAAAATATACAGTTTCTCACAGAATATACACATTTGTAGTGGAACGGTTTTGATTACTGAAGTCGCAGAACAGAGATAAACAATGAAAAAGTTGCTAACTCACCTTTGGGACTTCACTCAGGATGTGGGTGATATGCCCTCCTTCCCCAGCTAAACATTTCAAGCAGACTTTCTGAACTGGTCTTTCCTTCTTCTCTATACGAATTAACTCTCATGTAACGTCGGTATATTTTATCTTACGCGGTGGAACGAAATGGTTTTCTTTCTGAGAAAGATCTAAGACAACCAGAGCATCCCGTGCGGGACGTTTTCGGCTCACAAATGATCTGATATTCTCAAACATCTCTGATAAGTCTAAAATTACACAACGGATGAATACATACAGAACCAAGCTGAATGATATCACGGTATAAACCGACGTGAATAAGAGAAACTAAAGTGTAGATAAGAATATTCTTTTATTCAGTGCATCGTTATCAAAAAATTTTTGAATGGGGGGGGGGGGGGCGGGGAAAACATTTCCGTGGACAAGAAAGATATAGAGAGAGAAAGAGAGAGATGGAGGCTTTCACAGCAATATAAACAAATATAAAGAAGAAGACAACATATTAATTAGGCACACGATTCAAGAAAAGGTGGGTCTCACCCAAAAAACCAGTATATAATCTTCACATTTCTCTTGTATCACAACATATATCACTTTGAGCACCAAAAAACAATATGATAAGAAGATATGAAGAAGTGCTTTGAAAATTCTCATAAATAATAAATATGGCCAGAAGAGAGTTCTTATAGTTCCGTATGCTTATACTTCTCTTTCAGATACGTTAGAGCTTTAGTAAAAGTTCTGTAGATATCGAGATAAGAAGGGAATAGTAATAACAAATTCTCACTCACCTATCTAATTCTTCATATTTGGACTTGAGGTTGTCGTCCTCTGCATACATTTTCTTTCCATCGGGAGAGGCGTCAAGCTCTTTCTGCAAATCAAGGGATAAGGATGAGGAGAAGAAATAGGTGCAACTTTGATATACGCTCTCTTCTTGAACTTCTGGTCAAAATACTCGAGATGGCTTTTCATTTCATCGAAATCTTTATTTGATAGCTGTCTCTCCAAGAGTGTCTGCAAAACGGATATTGCAATAGAGAGCATCTAAGTGAGAAATACTTTTCGCCACAAACTTCGAATGTGTTCATCTTCGAAAGGGCTTTCTATTTCTATTTTGATCTCATCGCGAATGTGTTTGATTTCATTTCGAACATCAGTAATTTGTTGATCGGTTGCTTTTCTCTGAAAAAAGAGACAAAAAAATAAAAGAAAAAACGATTTCCTACTTTCTTATCAACGTCTTCATTCAGATGAATGGAATTCTCATGATGTTCCTGGAAAATGATGAAGTTTCGAGTATTGTTACTCAGACCTTACGTCATTCAGAGTTTCTCTATCATTTTGTAATTGAGTCAACTTTCTCTCTAATTTCTCCAATCTATCGTAGATGTCTGCAAAAACATAAATAAGATGAGTTCTTTGAAAAATTTGAATGAATAAAGAATACCAACCTAGCTTATAGGCCTCTGACACATCAGATTCAGCTATTGTCGTCCAAATCTTATTGGCGTCTTTGTCTTCAAAGGTTTTCGTCAAGACATCTTCCAGCTGGCGCTGATAAAGATTCAAATGTTTTATTTTCTGAAAATTCCATTTAAGTTTCTTTTTTTTATCACGGTTGTCAGCAGTGCATAACCCATAGCAATAGAGACAAGTAGTACCTCACGGAAAGTGGAACTTGTAATATGGAGGTCATGACGCTCGAGCAGACGCATCAGCTTTTCATCAATAAGCTCCGAATCTTTTTCTCCTCCTTTTCCGGTATGAGTCTTATCTTTCATTTCCATGTATAAATCATCAAATTTAGCAAGTTCATCCTGTAATCAAAGATTCTCAATCTCAAAACAAAGGAAAACACGTCATTTTTCAAAAAAAATGTTAAAAATAAGAAGGGCAAAAGGAACTGACTTACTTCCAATTTGTCTAACCTTGTCTTATCGGCAATGTGGTGAGAGGCTTTGTTATAAACATAGGCTATTTTGGCAGAGCGATAATTGCGGGTAGCTTGAACGAACCCCGACGAAATGCATAAAAGCACGAAAACGAAACTATGTAGTCGCATGAAAAAACTTCTGTCCAGAAGTTCAAAATGAAATCTGGAAAACTAAAAAGAATTAAATCTCAACAAGCATGTTTCCCCGAACTGGGTGTGGTTATTAGTCCCGAAACGCTCATGAAAACATTCGTACTTAATTCGTGCTAAGGCCATTTGATTGAATGGTTTTTTGTTTTGAAAAAATAATTTTCTTATTCAACAACATATTAATCAGTTTCAGTGAAATGATACTTTTTTTTGGGTTTTGATGAACGACCGGATCTCTCGTTTTATATTTTAGGAATTTCGTACGTTTGGGTGGTCTAGGTCTGTCCACCAAATGAACTAGTGAGAGATATTTCCTAGAATTGAGAAGTGGAATGTGAAGTTGGAAAGCATAATGCATAAGGTTTTCAGAAATGTTCATCCAAAATTTGTTCGTTCGTTTTCCGAGACGTTAAGATAGAGTTGGTAATATCAGTGTTAATTGATAAGGTAGTGAGTCATACAAGTTAATAGTGTTAACGGGAGGATAGAGTCTACCCCATAAGGTCTATATGTTTATCCCTCAAGTGAGTGAACGTTTAATAGAAACAAATACATTCGCATTGATGTGCATATATTTTCATGAAAAACAACGAAGTTCGAAAAACATAGAGTGGGCATAGAGGTTAAAGATTTTCGTGGCAGGACCTTCCATAATAGACCCTTTAAGCTAATGATAGAGACCTTTTATCAACATATGCTTTAACTGCTTTAATTTCTTCGCCAGAAGTCGAACTTTCTAATAGAACTGAGTCTTCGGTTTTCCGAAGTTGCATCTCTCCTATTCAACATGTAATTTGAATAATTTCAAATTTTTCTTTGTTTTCTCTCTTGGAATACATTTATATCGTGCAACTTGAAGCTTATATGATACAAAATGTCTAACAGAAGAGAAAAACGAAGAGTGAGCTGTATTCAAGGGAGTTTTTCAAAATTTCTTCGAAAGTTCTTCCGAAACTTATGTAGTCAAGTTGATGACACATCTTCTGATGGAGAATTTCGCGAGAATTTTCAGTTTTTTGCAACGTTTCATTTATTTTTCGGTATACAATCGTTATAAAAATAATACAAGTTCTACACTAAGTTCTTTGAATTTGAAATTTCTCTGCAACTCAAAACACTCGCTCTCCCGTGTGTTGATATCAAAACACAAGCTGAAACTCGAGAGTTTTCGAATAATATCCAGCATACATCGGAAAGAAATCTCACTTTTAATGGTCTTAAGGCGATATAGGTACTTACGTTTCCATAAAAGCTCTAAATTTGATACACGCCCATTCTCGTGGAGGCTTGTCGTAACCGAACCTTGTTTTCGGTTTGATGCTCTACGGCGAAAAAGGTCCCGAACGGAACACGTCCAAGCCCCACCCTAATTATAGAAACCGGGATTTTGTAACTTTATGTTAATTTCTTGTCGTATAATTATATCATGATTCAACATATGATAAGAATATGTTTCAAATGTGTGGATCGGGAACTGATGAAAAGCCTTGTTCTCCAATTAACTCTATTTATTGATTAACTAATGACTGCTGTTCCTTCCAGTCTCTGTTTTTAACTCTTTCACAATTCTTTTTTATTCTTAAGCTGTTACATTATAACTTGGAAATTTTTAAAACTTCTTCAGTCATGAACGTCATCATTCACAATATGCAATTGTAATGTCGGGTATAGTAAGGCGATTGCGGCGAACAAATAAGAAAGCAGCTAAATATCGCTTTACTGCTGCTTTACAAGAACTTCGTTTAGCCGTTGATGATGAATCGCACGCGCCTGAAACCGTCCTGGTTTCTTTTATGCACAGGTAATCTATGCTTTCGCTTTTTACGTGAAAGTTCACGTGCAACCTCGTTCGCCTGTCATTCATTTCCGCACATCAGCCTGCGAAAGCGGTTGCATCAATGCAATATTTTTAATTTAACTGTTCAAATTACGATTTCAGGCGGAGGAAAATTACTTCTCGTGAACGACAATGGGAGGCATCATTAAGCAAACCTGAACAAAGCGTAATTATATGGCCAGAGCAAGCCCCCGAACACGTTGATATATTAACAACACTCTATAAATCTGCTTCTGAGGATGCTTTCGATGACAAAGTATTCAGAATTGAATTTCCAACATTAAAATAATTTGTAGGAATGGACTATTGTGGTGGAAGAAATAAACAAAAAAGGGAAACGTCGGCCTATTGCTGCTGTTTCCTTAAATATTCGTCTTTTCGTGATGGAATCTCCTGATCAAAGAACTCAGTTGAAACTTAAGTTACGCCCCTTGTGTGTTCATCTCACGTATTGCTCATTGGAAATCGTCTTGAGCAGTAATTTGGTTAAAGAAGGATTGTTAGTTATTTTATGGGAAAATAACACAAGTACGATTTTTTTAGCAGAGATGATATCAGTCGGGCTTCTTCCGTATCCCAGACGGAAAGGAATTCAAGAGAAATTAGTGTCAGCGATGGTTGCAATGAGCAAAAAGATACAGGTATGTTTGTATATTAGCACTTTTCTGAAACTTTTGTTTATTAGCTTTACTATCAGCTGGACAACAGATAGCAGCTGTTACCGAAAGTATTAAGCACTGGAGTGATAATACTGTTGATGTTTTGCCACCTGTGGAAGAACATATAACTCATCCATCAGAAAGTAACAAGTTCTTAACAGACTTTTAGTTTATCTCATAGTTTCAGTAAGCAAGGAAAGACCACCTTGGCGTATTCCTAATGGAGCTGCTAAAGAAGTGACAGTTCAAGAACCTGCTAAGGTATCCACTCAAGTTGTTTTTAAAGTAATTTAAGGAGGGTTCTTTCTATTTCATATTTTTTGCTTAAGGTCAATGAAAAAAGTCAACCAGTTTTTGTTCCTGAAAAAGAGAAGACAGCACTCGTCCCAGAGCCTTTAGCTCCACCAAGAAAGTATGTCGGTTTTTACATCAATGTTAATTGATAAATAACTCTAGTCGGTCTCACTCTCCTCGAGCTCCTTCACGTGAACGAAAGTTGGAGAAGGTTGAAGGAGAGTCATTACAAGCTTGGGCTAAGCGTATAGCAGCAGGGTATTATAATGTTAAGCTCAATGATTCCGCGTAAGCTTATCTCTTCACTTTGTTTATATCAGTTACAACATTGTAGAAAATGCTGGCAGAATGGTCTAGCGTTATGTGCTATTATTCATGCTTATCGCCCTGATCTCATAGACTATGATAGGTTGGACTTCTCTGACTCTTTGCCGTGTAGAAAAAATAATGTTAAAAAGGTATTTTTTATTTTTTGACGGTAGTTTCCTCAATGCTACATATCGTTGAAGGCATTAGCTGCTGCTCAACTGATCGGTCTGAATGACATTCCCGACGAAAGCTACATACTTACCCCAGATAAAAAAATTATAAATGCTTTGCTTGATAGGTGAGTCTAATATAAGTATGAAGGTATTTGAAATCATGAATCATGTCTTCAGAATGAGAAGGACATTTGAAGGAATCGGCGAACTGTCTGCGCCTACTACAGCAGTGTCTGATCATAGAATATCTCAACTGTTCCCTGTTTCTGAATCAGAGATGAAAGTGATAGATGAAATTCGCAGGATGAAGGAGAGAAGAGAAGCTAACGAAGATGAAATGGTTGATAAAGTGGTAACATACTATACTATAATTTTGTTAATTCAATCTTCTTTTTTCAGATGAACCAGAAGGAAGCAGAAGATTCCCAAAGTGCTGACGAAAACGCTGAAACGGATGGTAAACTCGAGCAAGATTTGCCCACTTTCAGTTTGTCTACTCCTCGTCTATCTAGCATTCGCACTTCGGTATTCTATTTTTAAAGTTTTTTTTAATTTCTTTTTTTTCAGGGTCGTTCAATCAGTCCATCAAAGCAGGAACAGCTAAGGTTAAAAGCCAAACAGATGCTTGAAAACCCTATGCAAAGCGTCACAGAAACAACGGTAACATCACTTCGAGTCTGTATTATAGTATATTATATTTCAGAATCCGGATAATGATAAGAGGCGAGAAGAAGCGAGGCGTTTGATTCAGACTGCAGTGAGCACCCCGGTAACAGCTAGCAGTAAGTTTCGAGCTTCAACTCTTTCATGCATGTCTGATATGTTGAATATCGTTTACGTTTTTATGTTCTGGTGCAGTGAGATCTAATTTGACTCGTTCCGGATCTACTCGTTCAAGAACTTCATTAGGCGGTTCTGCTACTGATTTACGGAAAATTGGTATTGTGTAGTGTATATCTGATGTGTAGTGCTGTGTGTTTAGAATTAGTTCGACCCTCTGTTACTATCCAATCGTTCAAAAAGAGGGATCCTTCACCCGTCTTACAGAGAAAACAATGTAATAATCGGTTTTGTGGTGTTGCCTTTGTGCATGCTAGGGTTACGAAGATACAATCTAATTTTTATTTTCAGATGAGTTTGACAGTCCAATTATTCCGGCGATGGGACGACCGACTCAAATGTTGAGTGATAGGATAAAGGTAAATCAACGTTTTTTTCTTCTCCTTTGTTTTGTCGTTTGCTTCCTAATCTTTTTTGTATGCTTTTTTTCTGTGTTGTGTATTCGTTGTGGTTGTAGCAAAGTGTCGGAGCCGGAGAAACCGCTTTTGACCGCGTGAAACGTTACGGGAGCATGCGAGGACAAGAACTTCGTGATAGCATTTCGACTATTGCTAAAAGCTATGGAGTAAGTTGTGTGGTTATGTATCATTTGTAATTCTAATGTTTGAAATGTGTTCGCCTCATTAGTTTTTGATAGATTACTAGAGTGTAACATGCAACTATAACGGACCTATGTTTCATTATTGAGCACCAGTTATTTTCAAAAATCATGTTTAGATACAAGATCCTCTAAGAGGGTCGCAGCAATCATTAAATGAACATGCTACACCTACAAAAAAAATAGACAAGTTGCAGTGGGAGGTAATTAGCACAAGTTTTCTTTTCCATTGGAGTTCTATTTTAAGAGAGATGTAGAGGATCAAGAAGGGTGTCAGAGAAAACAAGAAGACATTACATCTAGATTAGCTGATATAACACAGCAGGCTGATGCTATTCAAAACAAAATTAGAGAAACAGGTAATTTTTTTTTTCAAATTTTCTGTTTTTTTGATTCTTGCAAAGTTTGTTTTGTTTAACGAGAGTACGTTCTAGAGAAAGGAAGTTTAGAAGAAGAAATGTTATTGGAAACATATCTTCGACTAACTGAGGAGAAAAATTCTTTAGTCGGTCAACAGGAGTACTTTAATATTATAGAAAACATTAGGTAAGTGTAGAAATCAGAAATCTGACTGAGCTTTTATCATTACAGGCAAGTAACAAAAGATATTGAGAAACTGAATAGTGAACTAGTGGAAATTACAAAAAATACTGCTGACGACGAAGGTGATTTTCTGAGATTCGCGACGATGTAAACAGAGATTTTTTTAGATTATTACAAGCCTATTGACGAGAAGGAAAGAACAGATCGTGTTATGAAGTCCTATTTAGAAGCCATAGATAGGAAAGAAGACCTCATGAAGATGCTTTTCGCAACAGAAGTCCAATTGTGAGATTCTGATTTTTAGCTTATGATAACTAATCATTGATTACAGAAGAGAAGATGAGGAACGCTATAACTCTTTAACACTTGAGCGTGTTAGTAATTTTATCCGTGGATCTGAAGGTCCATTAACTGCAAGTAAACGAATTATGACTTGGCTCAGGGGATAGAAAGGCTTTTGTCTTTCCCAAATCTTTTTTTTTTCGAATTTCGGTTGTTTTCGAATACGCTATGTACACAGCTGTGCCACGCTATGTATCGTCTAGCTTCCGTTTTCGGTAACTTTTCCGTGTATCGTTGTTGCTGATAACAAGCCTCTCGTTCTGCGCGTTCTTGCTTTAACTTGCTTGGGAAAAGCCTTTCAAACGCCTGTTCTAATCAAATTTTCCAACATTTGATGTAAAATATCACTAGTCTTTTGTATGTATTTATAATTAGGGTTCAAATTTTTTCATAATAATAATAATGCTTCGGTTAATATAGTCATGTCATAGTAGATGATGTATATAATTTTATTCACAATGATGGTGCAGTTAGTTTCACGTAATATCAATTTATAATGAGAGAATAAATTTTTACTTGCTTATTTTTGGCTCTGTCAATTTATGCTTGCAGCTTTACATGGCTTCATCGCGGAAAGTCCGTTTCTGCTGCATAACTGAGCTTATGATGATGAAGCTGCGGGCTAGCTTTGGCCTAGTGCCAAAAGAGGGCGTGGTTTGCCATCGATCCTGCCGCGCGCTTCTTTTCCATGCCTCCAGGCACGTATCGATTTTGGACTATGTGCTGTAGCCTTTCCGGTTAAGCTGCCGAGAAACAGTTAGCAAAATTCTTCTAAACTTACTGTTCTGCTGTAGAACATCCTCGAGTAGTCTAGAAGAGCAAGCTGAAGTCTGTCTCCGTTTGTCGCAATCCTCTGGGCATTGACTGCCAGCCAGCCTACCAGCCAGCTAGCCAAGCGGGCGGGCACTGACTACGTTTCAGCCAACAACTCCAGTCTAGCCTCAGAGAACAGAGAGCTAGAAGGCCGACTGTTAGTCGGAGCCGGAAAGCTGCCCAGCAGATTCCGGGACAGATTGACAGGGAGAAGCTGGAGCTCCACATATGGGTTCATTGCGGGATCAGCCGTTAACAGCTCCTCAGCTAGTAGCGCATGCCGTAATCTGTTTTGGCGGTACGTTTGTCCATTTTACTCATTGTGCAGTCATTCATTCTTGAAAAGCATGAAATATGTATTGAAACTTATGACAAATTGTATCATTTTCAAATGAAATACATAAAAAGATATTGATTCCAAACTCTTTATGTACATCGATTTGTTTTTGAATCGATGATATGCAAATAGCCGCATGGAACATTTATAAAGTTTATCAAAATTGATGGCCGTTTCCTATGTTTTTTTATGATGTTTCATCATCATCATCAACCTTTTTATAATTCAACGCAAAAAAATGTTGGCCAATTCGAAAAGGATGGAGCAAGCTTTCCATTTCGAAGTTTCGTTTGAAATGAAGAAGTTGTCAGTTCAGCCTCATGAGACTTAGTTGAGCAGATTGAAATAATGATTTTTTCTGTTTCAGAGAGCTCAAACAAAGAAAAGAATTGGGATGACATTCCTTACTGTTTGTTTCTTGCTCATAGATGGATTATGGACAGTTCACAGTTACTTAGCCACTTCTTAACTCATTTCCAGGTTTGTTTTGGATGCAATACTCCCACACTCACAGTCACATCATTTTTTCATTATGTTCTGTTAAGGATTCACGAGACACTGAAGAACGTATACGGGTATGTAAAGCCGTTGCTACGTGGATTCGTCAATTTCCAATGCATTTTGATGGACAACCACAACTGTGTGCATTTGTTGTTCGTCTAAGAACCATAGCCGAAGAAGTGCCAGATTCGATACGGAACTCGTTAGATGTTAGCAACTTGTAAGTTTGGTATTCTAATGCTTTTCGCAATCGTATTAATGTAATATTTCAAAATCAATTAACTATCAACCTTTCTGATGACTTTCATCGTTTTCTTGATCTTTCAAAAATGTTTTCGAATGTTATTCAAAAGCTTGTTGTGTGTTTGACTTGTAATCATGCTTAACACTGTTTTGCATATGACGTGAACGTGGAAAAGACGTGTCACGCAAGCGATAGAAGAAAGTCATTTTCGATATGAAATATTTAAAGATCGGTTGCTTTTTTCTTCTCGTCTACTTATTTTTCATCAATTTCATAATTTTTTCAGACCATCATATGCATGGATGAGGAATCATTCTATGAGATGTCGAGTTGTTAGACAGGTTTTTCAATGTTCGAGTTTTCATAGTAACAAGTGATGTACTATTACAGGTATCGTTATCGTTTGATCAATGGAGTCCAGAAGATATTTCAACTTCTCTAAGTCATATTGACTATAAGGTTTTGAGTCGAATTACGGTATATAAGCAACAAGCTTCATTGATTATCCTGTACTTTATAGATTGATGAGCTCAAGAAGTATATAAAAGAAGGAAATTTGCAACAAACACCCCTTCTAGAGAGATCTATATCCATATTCAATGTAATTCAAAATTTTTATCACTTCTTCTGTTCATTCAACTTATTATAATTGAAGAATCTGACCAATTGGGTACAATGTATGATACTGAGCAAGCTGAATCCGAAAGAGAGAGCTGATATCATAATCAAGTTTGTGAATGTTGGCAAGGTATTCGATACAACGTTTTCTCTTTACTTTGAGTGTAAAACTCTTATTTGCAGCATCTACGAAGGCTATCTAACTTTAATACATTAATGGCCGTGATTGGTGGTGTAACACATAGTAATATAGCTCGATTATCTAAAACACATGCATATCTTCCTGCTGATATCAAAAAAGTATTTCAATTTGCATATCATATTCAATATATTATAATGATAATGTTTTGAAGGATTTGAATAGCTTCACCAATTTGTTGTCAGTACAAAACAATTTTGGAGAATATCGTAAAGTATTAGCTAGTTGCGGAGGATCAAGTTTTAAAATTCCTATTGTGTATGTTTGTTTGTTTATTTTCATTTTCATCAAGCTTCATCATATATTTAATATTTCAAATTGTTTTTTTTATTCATTCATCTTCCATATCTATCTATCTATCTATCTATTTCTCTCTCTCTTTCAGAGGTGTTCATTTGAAAGATCTCATAGCAGCCAATTGCGTTGGACAGACTTTCGAAAAATCCAAAACAATATCAAAACGAAAGTAATTGCTTTTCATAGATTTCTCATTTTATAATTGAATTGTCTTTAAGATTACGACAATTAGCTGAAATTTTATCAAATTTTCTTGTTTGTAAGCAAATTCCTCATCATTTACCCGAAGCTAACTTGGATTTAGTCAATACATTGAAGGTGATACATCATTTTAAAATATTTTCGTCATTATATGCTATTTGAAGGTATCATTGGATATACGGTATAAGGAAGAAGATATCTATGAGTTATCACAACGTAGAGAACCAAAAACCTTCATAAACGTATGTTGACATTATGATGATTGACTGTATGCATTGCTTACGGTTGCAGTTTGAGTCAAATGCTCGTCCTGTGGTTTTTGCTGATTGGGCATCAGGAGTATCTGCTGCCCCTGATCCTGACACTGTTAATAAACATGTGTCTGCTATGGTTGATGCTGTATGTTTGAGGCGCCCTCTATATGAATATCTCATTTCATTTCATTTTAAAGGTCTTCAAACATTATGATCATGATCGTGATGGATATATTAGTCAAGCTGAATTTCGTCAAATATCAGGAAATTTTCCATTCATTGAGCCATTTGGAACAATTGATTTAGACAGGTAGAATGATTTATATGTTTTCTGTTCTCTATTAAACCACATTTTTTTCCTCTCAAGAGATGGACAGATATCCAAAGAAGAATTGAAAGCATATTTCATAAAAGCTAATAAGGATTCTATGGCTTTTCGCAGCGGATTTAAGCATGACTTCTATGAAACAACATTTCTTACACCAACCACATGTGGACATTGTGGCAAATTAGTATATTTCCGCTTATCTTCCGATTCTTTCTTGACAGACACAATTTCAGTTATGGGGATTGATTAGACAGGGATGGAAATGCAAAGACTGCGGCTTATCCGTTCATGGATATTGTAAAGCTAACGCTGTTGCAGAATGTAGGCGAAGGTTTGTTACAAACATACTTCTCTTCTATGCTTCCTCTGAGCCTTCGGGTTATACTCTATTGAACCAACAAAACCAAAGCGAGACATATTCTCTCAAATCTTACACATCTATCGCAATCTCCTCTTCTTCATCAAAAATTATTCTACAACTCTGATCGTGACGATTATCAAATGAAATTCTTCACAAACGAATGCAATAATAACAACACACAGACGTTTTCTATAATTCTCTTTATTATATGAATCATAATAGAATTATATCCCCTTCAGGTCTAGTAGTTCCAGTGGAGGACTGAGTGATTGGCTGAGTCCCCGTCATAGTAGCTCATTTCGTGATCGCCTATCTCTGAATTATAAGTTCGTTCCATGATTGTTGGAAGCTTTTTTTAGCATATATCACAATAGTTTAGTTCATTTTTGAGTTTATTTCATACACGCCGTAATCATAACTGATTATACGCCTCAGTTGCACAAGATTATCCACCTGGCACGAGTCATTTCACAAACCGCATGTGTTATTCTCTTCCATTTTCAACTTGTTTCAAACCACAGCTTACTGCTTCTACACTTTCCTTTTTAATATCTAGAACCTCTTTCCACTTTTTTTCCACTATCCACCGCTTTTTTCAATTTTTAGTTTTCGCCACTAATTTCCTTTCTCATTTCAACATGCCATTTGCAGACGTGGTACTCGTTTTCGTACGGTTTCTGCCGTTTCCAGCTCCGTCTCTCCGGATTTATCAACTGGCATGATTGAATCTAATAATTGCCATATTCCCGGTTCAGATACTCATACTTCGTCGGAAATTAATAGATTACAACTTCCGCATCGATGTATAAGACCACAGTCTGAAACAACGGATGTATAGTGAGTTTTGAAATTACTCGTTTCATCCAAAAACCATTTCTGTCACTTATAGTTCAACAACGTTAACACCAGACGATGAACCACATGTTAGCTTAGCTTGTGAAGAAGTCTTTGAAGATGATTCTGTTAGCACTGTGGATTAAGCTTTATCAAAGTGCCAATAGCTTTCAATGGATATTCAACTTAACTATTTTCATAGTAATTCATCTATCCTTGCTTTCATTCTCATTCAAACATCTATTAGCTGTATACTCCCTTCATCTTACCGTCTCTCCATTACTCGGGTTTCTCGAAGAAGAAAAATCTCAAAAAATGAAAATAGTTTTATAAATTTAAACGGTTATTTAGGCTAAAACTTGCCTTCCACATTCCAGTATATCTGTGATTCCCACATAGTCAGTCAGTCCTACACATGAACAACGAAGAGTTTTATCCTATCACCTAGCACTTTCTTCATTCATTTTGTGTTTTTTTCTTCTTCTCCTTCTTCTTCGTCTTCTTCTTCCTCTACATCGGGTACATATATATATTATTTTTATTTCTTTTCATTCTTATATTCCCTTTTTTTCCATATGAGCTGGTTAATATAAGAAATCAGTTACTTGTTTATAAAATATTTAATATTTTTGTTTTTCCTATCAACAACAACAACAACAACAATAAAAAAAGGCTTCGAACGATATAAACATGACATCCAGAATGCTTTTGGAGATGAAAAATTTGAATTTTATGTTTTTATTTTACTCACACTCTCTTTTTCCTTCGCTAACCTTGCTTTTCTCTCAACACTCTCTCTCCCCCTCTCTCTCTCTCTCTCTCTCTCTCTCTCTCTCTCTCTCTCTCTCTCTCTCTCTATCTCTTTCAACCGTTGCTACTTCTTGAACTGAAAGCTGCAAAAAAGAAGACAAAAAACGGAAGAAAAAATTCCTTAAAAAGTCATTGTCAGTTGATGGTTGGAAGGTGTGAAGCAGGAGGGGATTCGGATAAGTACCTACATAAATCTATAATTGCCAGCTTTTCTTACTCATTGTCATTCAAATAAAGTGCACAAATCACCGTTATGCTCTCGTCAGCTAGCTTACTGCTGAAGTTTTCGTTTGAAAAACCTCTTTGCAAGAAAAACGTTTAAAAAGAAAAATTTTCTTCTAGAGATTTGCATGAACTGAAAAGCAGCCGGTGGAGTATCCGAGCTTCCGTAAACTCATTAGGAACAAATCATATTTGACATGAAGATGAGGCAACAAAGAAGAAGCACAAACGAAAAAAAAAACAATTTCGGAACATTTTCTTTTTGACTTCATTACACTTGAGCTGCTGAAACCTCCATAATGTCAGGGGAGCGTTCATGTTCAGCTCATTCTTCGTCTCAATCTGACTTTCTCTCTCTCTCTCTCACTGCTTTTGGAGACAAAATAATATTTTTTTGGTCTGTCCGGAGAGAAAGAAAATAATTTACTCAAAAATAACTTCAGGTGTAACTTTATGTGAACAAATATATTTTAGTTTATTAACATCCTTGAAACAAAAACAAAAAGAATGAAAATATGCAAAACAACAGCGAAAAAAAGAGAAAAAAACCAATGAATGCAACCGCTCTGTCAACCTGCTTAAACAACGAATGAAGAAGTTGACGTTCTCACGGCTAGCATGACGCCGTGAATGTTACGTGGATAACGTGTAGATGAGACTCGTGCGATATACGATGTACATATGTGTGATGTGTGTGTGTATCAATAGATGAAGTTTGATGGTCGTGAAAACTTTCAGTTGATGCATAATATTATTTTGAATATGGTTACCATCGGTTGACAAGCTCTCATACCTTAAAGCCAACAAGTTCTGAAAGTGATTTATGACCAACATAAAGCTTCAACTCTTTATTGCGTTCTCATTACGTTTTTGCATTATTTCAAATATGAAAAGATGAATTCAAATGGTGGGCTTCGTTCCCTCCCATCTTCCTCAAACTGTGAAATGAATATTACATTGAAGTAATAGGAAGAACGTTTTTAGCATGTTCAAATGTCAAACACAATTATTTCCCAAAAAAAATAAAATTGAAAACTTGTGCTTCATATCTCATTCACAGGAGTGAACCTGCGAAACGATGAGAATTATAGTAAATAGGAAAAAAACAAAACAAAAAATTTCTTTCATCAAATAGTTATGATGACACAATACTTGCCTCAGGCACACAGAATTGCATCGCTTTCTGGGAGCTCTCTCATGTTCTCCTGCTCGCTCAGCCTCTCTTTATACCTTTCTATTCCGGCAATTACCGTTGAGGTAGTTCTTCATTCTATCATCAGCCAGGAGAGACTCCAGACAAACTATAATGAGGAGTAATTATGCAAATTTTGAGCAACCGTACAATATGCCTCTTTGTAGACAGCATCAAGCTTCTCCTTTAGCTAAACGGGAGTTGTCAGGAACTCTTCATTTAGCCAGAGACCTCCCTTCAGAAACTCCATTCTTTCCCTATTTTCTTCTCTTTCTCTCTTTCCGTGGACAAGCCTTTCATGAATTTTGTTCTCCATACTTCTTCATCATTTTCCACCTTAACCAGTCTTCTCAGCAAGTAGTCTCGGAGCAAGACAAGGTGCCAACCTAAGAAAGAAATGGAAGAGAATAGAGAGTCTTTTACACACAATCTCTCCTTCTCTCTCCCTCTTTCTCTCACACCTGCTCTCAATCTTTTTCTTCGGTAATGTCCACGTCTACCTTCATTGCCCATATTCAGTTTTCTTTTCTTTTCCAACCCAACAACACTTTTCTTCCTTCGTAACCGTTAGTATGTTTGAAGCTTTCTATGAGGCAACCAAAACTTTGTTTTAAAAATGAACAGTAGGTTTACTTCTGAAATCCCCACTCTCATTGATTTTTTGTTTTTTCTCCCTCCTGCTTTCCTTTCCAAGCTTCATCAGAGTTGAGCTTGTGAGCTTTTTCTGTATTTTTTTCGTGTCTATTAGGTTCATCTTTTTGTTTTCAACTTTTACATCTTTCAACTATCTGAAGATGAGGTTGATGTGAAGGCTGGAGGACAAGCTATTTCTCATCCGATTGTCACTCAGATGTGCTTTTCATACTTATTCTTTTCTTTTTCCTCGTTCAACTCCTCCTATTCTCCTTTTCTCCCCCTGAGTGTTTCTGCTTTCGTTTCCTCATTTATACTTCATTTGTTCTCATATGGTCATAGTCATCATCTCTCTCAGGTGGTTCCCAAGTAATTTGATCGTTTCTATTCCGCTTTCACCATTTTCATTCATACATCAACAATTTCAATAATCTCAATACATTTTCTGTTCTCGTATGAACTTCTGAATTTCAAAATATCAGACTATTTTTTTTCAATCCGACAGCAATCGCAGTAGGTCCTGCTCTAGCTCGCTCTGCATCTCGTAATCTATTTATGTCTCGATGGATATCTAGAACGATGTTTTATTCTCCTTGTCTGTATCCGCGAGGAACAACAAGATGAAAATTCAGGAACCTTCCACCTGCTCAGACTTCTTTTGGATCTTCGCCGACCTATAGCTTCACACATCCCCCAACAACGCTGACTGTCTGAAATGTTCATCCGATGAAACTCTCTCATCAAGCCGATCGTTCGAACCTTTCTTCACATTTTAAACTGAAAAATGTCATTTCTGTTGTGAAATGTGGAAGAGAAAAAAAAGTAAAAAAAGCAATTTTATACATAATGTGCGACATTCGCATGTTATCTGTTTTAAATTCAGAAGACAAATGTATCGAGCATTGTCTACTACTCAATATGGCAAGATTGCAGTAAAGATATCAGAAGCATCTTCAATGGTCCCAGTTCAGCTTTTCTAAACTGAGGCGACGTGACGGACGAACACGCATCTAATTGGTCATTTATCTTCCTCGTTTCGAGACCCATAACTGATTTCCAGTTCAGACAATACTAAAATGACTGAGAAACAGAGATTCCCCAGCAACTTTCTGACTCTTCTGTTTAAGCCAGTAGTACTGACTTGAGGTCTTCGATATTCCTTCTCTCAGCTTATTTTCGTTTCATTTGCCTGTTGGCTGTTTCCATCGTTTTTTCGTCTCTCATTCATCTCATCTATTTAAAAAAAACGTTTTAATAGAATTTTTTTTGTTGTCTCAATTACAGAGTCAAAAAATCATCATCATCATCATAATGCATTTGTTTTCGTTTTCGTTGCTGATATGCATCTTTTTAATTTTTAATTCGTTAAGTTAAAAAAGGAAAGCAGACAACGCCAAATATATTTCTGACAACAACTCTTTCTTTGCTACTTTTTCTTTTTTGCTTCGGTTCCTCTTTCACAATATGCTACAATATCTTTCTTGCGTTAGCGTCAGCATTCTGATATCGATGTCTTACGACCAAACGACTGAGAGGCAAAAAAATTCAGAAAGGATAGCTCTCATGAAAAAAAGTCAAAATTTACAATTTTTTTTCAAACACAAGTATACCACAAAACAAACGATGGATATGGTCCGTTCTTCTCAAACTTTTCTTTTCTAACTGACCGACAAGGGGACACATTATTTACTTGAGACGGACGAGCTATCGTTCGAATCCTTATACTCCTATGGGAGTAGTCACTTTCCATGTATGAGTCGAACTCTCGATCTCTTTTAACCCCACAGCTGTCCAAAAAAAGAACAAAAATTGAAGACATTCTAGTGTCACCCATGTCAACCTCAACTGCTGAATGAGAAATTTCAAAATACCTGATTGGGTTGAACTTCGTTCTCACAGTTTTCAAGAGAGGGCTTCAGTTTGAAGCCTTTTTTCCTGACTTTTAAGCTCCTACTTAAACCCACTCACAAACCCTTAGTTGAAAAGAAACATTTTCTGACGATTATCAATAAACAACCAATTTGTCACCAAAATCCGGTCACTGACACATCTCAAAAGATTTTGTTGAGAAATGACAAGTTGACTCTGGGAAAAAAAAATGAAATTCAGTGTGCAATCTGATGCTGGACGGAAGTGTTTGTGTTCGAAATATACTTTTCCTAAGACTTTATACCATTTTTTTTAATTCTAATTCTATATTCGTTTTCATCTTATATGTATGTGTTGTATGTCTGTTAATTGATTTCATTGAGCAGCTCACATATCCTCAGCTTACATAATAAGCTACAACCTTCATCGTCAATAGTGCAGAACATGATTTCAATACAAAAGTCACCGGGCTAGTGAAAGTAAGCAATACTTCCTCATTTCTCATCAACTCCATTTGATTTTACAGTTCAGATAGACAATAATGAAATCGGGACGCGTCTCAACTCAACCACCAAATAGGAATGCTTATCATCCATTCATGGGAACATACGTTCCACCTGTTCCACCGTACGTTTATTTTCGTGCATTTTCTCCAAACTACACATTCAATAGCATAGTGATTGTTGAGCGAAAAAAAGGAACTTCGATTGCTCACCCATAGCTTCTTGAATTTCCATGTTCCATATAGAGATATTAGTTCTTTCCATGAACTTACGGATAACTTTTAATATTTGCGTTTCCCATTCGCATATTTCATTTCGTCTCTACTACCTCTCCTCTACCTATTACAATTGATCTTTTTCAAAATTCGATTTTCTTTAATTACGAAAAATTTGTACATCGTGCATGCAAACTCTTGCTTTCATATACATACGTATTACAATATTCTTCCGTATCTGCTCGTCTCTCTAACTCCGTCTGTCTTTGTCTTACTCTGTAACTAAGCGGCATTCCTCTTATTCTTTTTTTCTGAACTCAAAGACGTATATATTTTCACTAATGAGTTGAGGTACTTCAAGATACAGATTTAAGAATCTTTTTCTCTTCGTTTTCTTCTTCCTTCATTTTTGTTTTTTTGCATTATATGCTAGGAGGAACAAAAAAATTATTTCTTTCCACTCAAATCAGCCAATTCAAAAATGAGAAAAACCATCTTTCAACCATATTCAACTTCTTATCCAATTCACAACATACGATTCAGGTACGTCAACACAACATAACCATCATATTGTTATCCGTTAGAAGTTAGAACAAAAAAAATGAAAGAAAAATCTAAACAGAATGCGTTCAGTTCTAGATGGCACGTTTTCTCTCCTCATCCATGCTTTCCTCTCTCTCAATTTCTTTTTTTCTTTACTTAGTTCTTGTTACTCTTCGTCTCTTCAAATTATCTTAATGGAAACAAGAACATTAATGCATTTTGGATTGAAATATTCGAATCAATTACAACTTTTTTAAAATTTTTCCGATTTTCGTTGTATTATTGATCACATTATATATTTATTTATATAAGTTTATATGTAACTATCCTTACTTGTTATTATGATCCATGTACTATGTACATAACTAAAAATGCAAATTTCTTACGAAAAGATATTTCCACGGTTATTAAATGACCACAAGCTACCTCACAATCTGTCTCTCTCTCTCTGTCTATTTCCCCTTCAAATCTGTACCTCTCAATCTCTTTGTACGATCGTTGTGATTGACGAAAGCTGTAAACGAAAGAAATTTTTCTTTCTTGTTTTTTTCTCATGAATATACACTGATCATCTCATTCATATTCAAATGAGCTTTCACGTGATTCCGTAAAATGCGTCTTTGCGTGTTACGTGAATCTTTACGTGACGCTCATGCACTTCTCATTTTCATTTTTAATTGCAGCAAGGCGGTTGAGTAGTCGTATTAATTCATTTTCAAAACAAAAAGAAAAAAATAATTTTTTGTTTCATCTGCATCTGTTTCCGAGTATACTTGAACTGAGACACAGCATTAGAATCGTTCAAATTGAATGAAAGAAAATAAAAAAAAAGCGGGAGAAAGGAAAGAAAGCATACGAAACAGGGGGGTTCGTAGATGAATATTAAAAATGAAATGGCTTTATTATAATGTTTTCATTTGCTTATCTCATCTCTTTTCAGTCCATTACCACGAAACATCCACGAATCAGTATATTCAGTGAAAAATCCATCATCTATGCATACGACACGTTCTGCGAGTTCTCAACAGAGGTCAGTCTGAATGTCTTATTTCGCTTTAAAATGTTTGAAAAGCATTTCCGGCTTTTTACATTCTTTAAGTAAGAGAATGGCCACAAGCTGTTGTTTTCCTTTTTCAATTATTCTGTTATATATTTGAACTTTATTTTTGTGAATAATTGTTGTAACAAAAAAAAAAAGAAATTTAAATTTCAAAGGAGATGTGAAGAAACAACATTTAACGAGCAGATTAAATGAATTTTGTATTTCCAATGGTCCATTATGAGAAGCTTGCTTGCTTTTCATTTCATTCCCTTTATGCTCTTCTCTACGCGTTCATTTTTGCTGCTTGTAATTATTATTTTATATGTTAATTAGAGATAGTCAAAGAAAAAATCAAAATGAGGATATCATTAGATGTCTTTTCTATTCAACTGATGACCATCTCAGTTGATTCGGCTGGTCATCACATACTAATCAGAAGTGGTTTGCAGCTCACATCTTTTCAGTAAAAAACATTTTCCGGCCAAACTTCTTCATTAAATCTTGCAAAATTGATTTTTAACTTCAGTATTTAATATTATTTAGCATGAAGACTGTCGCTTCTAACTTCTTCTTTGACATATCTCACACACTCCTCACAAAGTACGATGGAGCTTAAATCTAATTTGCTCCATCTCGTTTCGTGGTCCAAAAATGAAAAAAGAACTCAGAGTCGCAAATTTTTTTTTTGGTGCTGGCGACTTATCAATCCACAAGCTGTCTGCAAATATTTCTTCTTCGATCATATTTCTTTTTTGTAAGTGTATAAGTTAGAGAGTTCAGAGGTAATTATCTCATTTAATTATTTCTGTTCCTCTCTTACGAAGCTTCTGTCTGTCTTTCTCTTTATTTCCGTTTTTTCTCTCATTCTCTCTCCTTCAGGCAGTCTATCTCAGCTAGGTTGTGAACAAAAAAAAATTTTTTTTTGGAAAAACAAAAAAAGAAATTGTGTTTTTTATTTACTTCTTCTTCTTATTAATTTGATTTACTGTTGTTGCTCTCTTTTATTTTTTAAAATCCCCAAAATGTGTGGAAAATTTTTTTCAGCGGAAACCATGTTTGCACGAGTTAAATTTACTGCTCGTATGGTTCGGTATGTTTCACAGATTGTATGTGTATCCAAATATGTATATGGGTTGATGAGAAATGATTACAGAGTTTCGAGAATAGAATATAAATATATTTTCAATTGAATCAATACATTTTTTGTGTGTGTTAAATATCTGAGCACATCTGCATCATGAGGGGTTGCAGCTCCCGAAGCGTTGGTTGGTTGATTTCTGAGAAGCTGTTTTAAAAAGATTTTTTCAAAATAAACAGTTCATACTAACAGAACATTCTCTGAATGAACCAACGACGTAAGCCTATATTAGCATCTAATAACACCGATAATCTTTTGCATCAATTTTTGACATCAGCAGCTGCTGTTCTACCAAACAGTAATGCAATTAATCCTAAATTAAAAATTATTCCGGAAATATCGGAAGGAGCTGATTCTGCTGGTTGGAATCATTTGCCATCCGATGAAACTGACCAAGTTAAACAGTTTCTTAATTTCATCAAGTTAGTTTATGACACTGTTGTTTATGTTTTCAAACTTTTTTTTATGTTGAGTTGTAGATGTCTTTTTCTCTTGTAAATCAATAACTGTCTAGAACACTGACGGATTAAATTGATCTTGAAGTGGAAGAGTAGAGCTCTGTTAGTCTTTCTCTCTCTCTCTCTCTCTCTCTCTCTCTCTCTCTCTCTCTCTCTCTCTTGTCCCCTTTCTCTCATAAGGATTGGAGTTTCCTCTATTCATTATTTGAGAAAAAAACTTCCTTTTTTTTGTGAGACAGGAAAAAAATGAAATTATTTTCATCCCCCAACGCTTACGCCTCTCCGTCTCTTTGTATCATTCTCCTCTCCTTCTCCCTCTCCCTCTCCCTCTCACTATCTGAACTTTCTGATTACTCTTTTTTTCATTTCTAAGTGAGAAACATTTTTTGTCATATTTTTACTTCTTTTCTACTTGAGCTTTTCTGCTCTTCTTTTCTTTCTTGTTTCATAACCTCTTGGGACAGAGGTCGTAGGTCTGAAACCCAGAATTCTCCGCCCATGCGGTGGTAAGCCACGCCTTCATGCTTCTGAAAGCCCTTGTGGGGCTGGAACTGACTCTGCCAGGGGCCATCCAGCTACTTCTGGATTTTCCTATTCCAACATAAGCTTCATAGTGTTTTTACTAGTATTTACGAAGTTGCTCGTGTTTCTGTTCTAGGTGGCCGAAGATTTATTATTAAATCTTATAGACGTCATCACGAATAAACAACAGACTGACAAAAAATATTCGTGAATGACATGATAAACAGGCCATTCGTGACGAACAGTTTATTGAGAATAGCATGCTATTAGAACGTCCTCAGACTGTTTCGAATCAGTTATTCATCTTCTAATTCATATTTTTATTTCTCAGCTTATGCTGATGATTACCTAATCACAAACGTCTAAATTGATATTATGCTGAATCCGCTCTACATGCAGCATCGGGCTTCTAGCCCAGGTAGCGTGGGCCCACCTAGCTCACCTCCATCCCTACATAACCTCAAAGACATTGAGGAACTTAGGTTTGCTTCACATTTACTTATTATTTTACTATTTATTCATTTGATTCAAACAATATGTTTTTTGTTCGATTGTTTCTGTTTCGTTCTTCCATAGGTTGATTTCCAACCACGTTCTCATCCACACATTACATGTTTCTCATATCTCTTTCTCATGTCACTCAATGAGGAAAGAAACTACTATAATCTCATTCTGTTAACTTTTCTTTATAATTTATAAGCTGATCTTCACTAATATTCACTTTCTCTGTTGGCTAATCGCTTCTGACTTCCTGTTCAATCGTTTTCTTGCCAGCATCTGAAAGATTTCATTACAACAGAATCTTTCCTCTTATAACACATCCTGTCATTGAATTACAGAGAAGAGAAGTTTCTTTATTTGGGATTATAATCTTGAATCTAAAAGTCATCCATTTGCACTAGCTTCCCATCATGTATCTCATCGTTGAAGAAGAAGAGAAGTTGACCACTTGAACTCAAGTTATCAAACTTTTTTCTCTCTTTTTTTTGCTCTCGAAACCTTTTCATGACTTTGAGTATGAACTGCTTGATTGCCATTGAAAGCGCTCCCTTTATGATTTGGAAGCTTTTCCCCGCATTTTGTTTCTAATTCGGATGTGTCCGTTTCTATTTGTAGACTTCAGTCGTTTTGAGAGAGTTACCATTCATCGCATTAGGATTTCTCGCTTATGATGTCGAACAATCTTTCCGATATTAAGACTTTAATAGTTGAAATTTGAATTTATGTGTTCAACTTCTTTTATTCTTACCGACTACTAGATCTGACACTCGCTGGCAAGAATTGAAGATTCTATGTCTAAAATAGCGAAGAGATATATGTGAAAAGAAGAGATAGAACTGAGGAAAAAGAAAAAGGCAGTGAGAGAGAGAGAGAGCAAAGGGAATTGAGCGACTTCAAGATGATCATGAACAAAAACTAAAGCTAGTCAAATTTTGAAATTGTTGAAAAGTATCAGAATTGATCTTCGTCTCTCATGTTGTACGTTGAAAGATTCCTAGAAGTTGGCAAGAAAAGTTCTTAACACCTTGTGATGAACTATGTTCATTCGCGTCAGAACCAAAATGGAGTATGAAAGCTAACTCTTACTTAGCATGAACATAATGCTGGATAGCCATAGTGTCTTGAACTATTTGTCCAAATTTATAATAATAATTAGACTATGTGATGAATAGAAGTCATTTGCATATGACAGAAATGTACTCGCTCTTATCTGTAATGTCATAACTAGATTCTTGCATCCTTATGCTCACAATGCTGTTCGAACAGATTGGCATATAGCTTCTCTATATCCAACAAGTACATCGCTTACCACTAAAACCATTTTTTTCATTTCTAAAACTATCAATAAGTAGTATACATATATGGCGAAATGAACAAGGAAAAAGAGATTCTTGTCAAAATTTTCTGTCCATCATTATAGTGAAGAGGCCTGCCAGAGTTGAACAGATGGATAGATAGCTCTGTGGAAGTGTGGGGCCTGGTGATGATTGTTTACCCGATATGACTTCTTCAGCTTCTTCTTTAGCCATTTTTTCTTCCTCAAACTTTTCTTAAAGTCACTGAATCATCAGAAGATGCCAAATCGCTTTTCATCATCGACGTCATACGAACAGTTGCCAAAGAAGGGGAAAAGGAACATCGTTTCTGGAGACTAAAATTGGATTAGCCGTTTTTTGGATAAAAAAACAGACAAAGGGTTGATTCCAACAGATTCGATATGCTGAACACCAGACTTATTCACTTACCTATCGCAGTTGAAAAAATTTCGAAAAAAAAACGGTTTGAATATAATCCGTTCGAACACAATCATTCGTTTTTTTGTGTCTGAGACAACATGAAATAGGCTATGATCAAATGAGTTTATTATTTATCTGACGCAGATGCAATCACACACGAATATCATTCTTCCCGCTCCTTTCTAATCAGCAGTTTCTCTTCTCATGTCTCTCTCTCTCTATCTCCCTTTCTCTCTCTCTCTTTCATTTTTTGAGCTCAAAAGCATAGAAAAAGGGCTTCAGCACAAATTTTCACGCCTTCTACTCGTTTATTCTATCTAATCGACTCAGATTCAAGAGCATCCAAGCCTAATTCTGCTTCATTCTAACTCTATATAAAGCCATTATGCTAGTGAGCTTTGAGGTCGTCGAATACATTGTAAACCTGACGACATTCAACAAGCTTCTTCTTATTCTTCATCTTATTCTTGTTCACATTGAAACTTCATTGCCGAAGCAATAGCTTGCTTCTCATTAAATCCGTCATTAAACTTTTACAAACTCGAAAATTTCACTCAAAACATTATGAACATCCATGGTTTACTTCCTGATGTCTTAGCAACGGAATACGGGCATCGAGTATCGTAAGTCTATCAGTAAATTTTTTTTTTTGAATTTTCCAATCTTCTGATGATTAATCAAATTTTATTTCTTTTCATTGTGCTAATAATACTATTTCATATTAAAACTCCCTTCTTTCGTTCTGCCAACCGCTTTTCGCCATCTCTCACTGTCCTCCTTCCAAGCAATATGACCGACAGATTAGGTCATTTGTCTTCAAATTTTCAAAATTTTTTTGTGAAAGCGTGTCTCTGCATGTGAGATTGATTCGCATCTTAACAGCTCATAAGTATCTTTTTTGAATTTCTTTTTTCTCTCATTTTGCTTTAGTTTGAGGGAACATACAGCTTATGGACGTTCTCTAGTTCAAATACATCTTTCTTTCCTATACTGATGTTATGTGAATGATGGAACATCTCTTGCATCTTCTTTGACTTGATTAAAATTATGAGAAAGCTATGTTTGTGCTTAAAAAAACATCAAAAGTTCATCAGATTCTTCGCTTATTGAATTATCTAAGCAAGTCATAGGCTGAGCCTTCTCTATGTAACAAGTTCTCTTATCTCCATCCACTTCATCCTTATACGATTCTGTTTCTTTCATTTCTTTCATATTTCTGAACACATAGACACATTACTAATGATTAATTATTCTCTAAAATTCAAAAATCATATTCTCACGTGAACATTTTCACGTGAAGTTCACGTATCTTAAGCAGCTCATTTATTGTTGAACAGACTCAAAACACGGTTGTTTTCATTTATTTTAACTATTCAACGATGTGCTGATGAAGAAAAGATTCTTAGTTTTAGTACTTAAAAACATGTTTGAGTTGAGACCACTTTGAGGGATTTTAGAAATGAGTTGAATGAAAAAAAGTAACAAGAAAACTTCTTTGAATGAAAGAAATAATTTCAAAATCATTTATCTATCTTAACTTCTGAGGATTAGGCAAACCAAAAACGCATCTAAAATTGGACTGCAAAGACATCAATTATTTGGGCCATTTGAGAAAGTTTCAACTGAATTTTCATTTATCTATTTAATCTGTCCTTGCTAATGAATAGCCTAATAGTATCGAACGACTTCATGAAATCAGAGATTCTCTTACATCATATGGGTTTGAGTGCTATTTGTCGTCAGGATGGATAATGTTATAATTCGGAGTTTATGCTCGAAGACAAATGACAAAATACACATTAGTTCGAGATTTGATGTAGACGTTATTCGGTGTTTATGATGTCATTTGGTTGAACCATTTGTTTCTTCTTCCATCCTTTTCTCTTTGTCTCTCTATTTCTTGTAGTTTCTGTTCTCTCTCACAAAACCCACCCATTTCAATAGCGGTAACTCCGTTTTGTTTGAATGTGACACGATAAATGACCAACACCATTCATATGCTTTAGCTCGAGCTTTCCCGTTTTCTCGTACTTTCTGTCAGAAGTCTTAGAGTTCAGTTCAAAGAAGGAAGGGACCATCGAAGTCTTCTGAAGACAACGGAATGAATCGATAATCAAGTGACATTTACCGTCTATCAAATGCGACAGATGGCCCTCACAGCTTCACCCCTGGATATCTCAATGATTCTCTCGCTTGATTTTTCTCTCTCTTACTCTCTCTATTAATGCTTCATTATCTATTCGTTATACTTACTATCTCATCTCCCTTATAATCTTTGTTTCTCTGTTCTTGGAGTAATGTCGACAAGTTTTTGCGATTGACGTCGGCATCTTCGGAGACCGAGAGAGCCATCTGGGCCTGGATGAAATCGAGGTTGAGATCCGTTACGTTCGGATTGTTTTCATTCTCTTCAGTCAATCGCATAAAGGATATTTTCTTGAGGGAGCAACAGTAAAGTTACCTGGAGAAAAGAAAACAACTGTTCTCCCGTTGAAGGGGTAGTGCTGTTGCCTTTAGGAGCTGCTAAGTGAGCCCGGAAACGGAAGCTAGCCTCTGATTTCCATTCTTTCTAAATTAGTTTCTCCTATACGCAATGTCACCAAAGGAATACGAAAACAGGAGAACTGCCCAAAATTCGATAGATCTATAAGTACGAGATCTAAACTATTGAGCTCATCGAAGCTGGTGCGTATGTGTGAAGCGATGACGAAAAATCGACATCTCAAGGGACATGATGAGTGACCTTGACAAGTTGCCAAACAAGGCTTCACCCTCTCTCTCTCTCACTGTCTTCTCTCCTAACTTTTCACTCAGTTTCCATGAAAAAAGAACCCGAAAATAAAGGAGAGAAGGAGAGAGTGTGTTGAACCGTGCAGTGCTTGATGTGAGGTCTTGAGCTGTAATCCTTCTATTGGGGTGCTAGATTTTCTTTTTAAGCATATCTTCTTCTCTTTCTTCTTTCTCTAGTCGTCTTCCTCTCTCACTTTCTTATTTTCCTTCTTGCGTTCTCCATGTTTCTCTCACTATCACTACACTTACTCATTCACTTGCTTCATTTTTCACAAGATTCATGCTTCTCTCTTTTACAGTTAGACTTCTTGACCTCTCTCTCTTCCTCCTCTTTCTCTCTCAGATTTTAAGTTTCTTTCTTTTACTTCCAATCTTTCTTCAAGACATGGCTCATATTTTCTGTCTTTCTTCATTTTCTTCAGTTTTACTTCTAGTCCCTATATTCGTTGTCTCTTGAGTAGCTCGAAACGCTTAAACACAAAGAATAGAGGAGTGGAAATGGAGAAGAACTTTAAAAAAGTCTTAAAATACACAATAACATTAAAAAATGGATGAACTCTTCGAGGGTGATGAAATCAGAACTTACAAGCCGTTCGAATCCAACGAACGCCGAAGGGCACTCAATGAGCCTGGACAGGTGTATGTGTCCCAAAACAGAATTAGCAAACAGTCAGGAAACTGAGATAAAAACAATATAATTTGATTTTGTTAAATCCGAAGTTATAGTAGAATACATATTTCTTGTGTTGAGATATAGATCTCATGTTGAGATTCACCGTATCACACAGTTTCTCGTAGTGTTAATTCCATACTGTTGTTCACAGTGCGCTTCCACAATCATTCATCGAAATTCTGTGTGAATGTGAAGATGTGAGAAATCTTTCTCGAACAAAAAGCCATTTGTTGTCCGAAAAAAAGCCAAATATGGCTATTACAAGACGTCAGGCTACCAGACTGAGTTGCCTTCCCTCAAGTCTTAGAAGTTTGGGCTTATCGATAGGGTCTCGTTTCACTCATTTTTCGGCCTTGTTTTAAGGATTAACCGCTTTCGAGTTCTCTTCAATAGCTCTTATTCTTTTTCTCTCTATAATCTAAACTTTTTTATTTTCTCTCTTTTTCTCTCTCTCTCTCCCTCTACTTACTCACTTGGTATTTGCCTTTTTGATGTGATAATTCGCGTATTCAATGGCTCAATTGAGAAAGAGGAATTGAAAAGGACATTTTCCAGTTATACATGTCATTTCTTCCGGCTCAATCTTAGATTTTTATAATTTTTATTAATTATAAACTAGTTATCTTGTTCTACCATCACTCTGAACGATTCACGAAAAAGCTCCGCTGATCTGCCCACCATGTAAGCATTTTCGAATAGTTTCTACCTAGTTGACTATTTCCTGGACTTGGACTGTTAATATTTTGCAAAGTTATTGAAAAAAAATTGTTTTGAGACAAGAAACACCTTCAGAAGAAGTTCGTCAAATTCAATTATCACAAGCACGAAGTTTCAAAAAAACAAAAATACAACTAAAATTTGAAAATACTAGGTAAAATGGAAATAATCTGTTCTATTTAGTGCGGAGCGGTTGACTCTGTATGGCAACGGTGGTGGAAGCGGTATCGGTGCAGCAGATGGAGAAGAAGGGTTGGATCATGTGGAAGATGAGCAGGAAAACAAATTAAATCAGAGAAAATCTCGTTGGAAAAGAGTAAGTTGTTTTCGAATTGCCTGATTTAAGGTATATGATTTGGTTTGAAATGAGTTGACTTGATAGATTGATAACAGAAAAATTAATTTGTTTTGACATGCCATTGTTTCTCAGATGATATCTAGCTAGTTCATATGAGGAAGATTTTTTTCATTTTTATTCAAGAATTTACATATCTCTTCTCTCTCTTAGTAAGAAAATTGTTCGATACAGCGTCTCGGTGGTCGTATGAATGATGAGTCTGTTGACCTTCCCAAGAGAATTTGGAAGAGAAAGCCAAGCATCAGAAGGCTCACTGGCTTGAGGGGTTGGCCACAAGCCACTGAATTTTTTCCTCTAGACTTCAGCACTGAGTCTCCCCTACTCAGTTTATAAACAGAAAAAAAAAGACCCAGACTAATGATAGTGAAATAGTGAGGCTGATCTAATCTGGTTAAAAAAATGAATCAAGTTGGAAGAAAACTAAGATAATACCTCTCGATAAGAACAGTCAACTGATTATAAAGAAAATAGATTAATCATTGATTATCCTAGAGCTTATCCAAACATTTTTTTTTCAGAATCTTCGGATAGCTCTTCCTCACGTTGGTTTAGTGATCCTCTCCGCTGCTTACACTCTTCTCGGAGCAACCATATTCTACCACGTAACAATCTTTTATCAGACTTCTAACAAGTAATCACTGTTCAGTATGAAAAACCGTTCGAAGAACAGTTACGTAATGAAACCGCACATCGCGTACAACGAATTAAAAAAGGAATCATCGATCAATTATGGCAAATGCACGGAAACGGCACACCGTTTCATGTGTGGGAAGACACAGCTCATCGAGGGTGAGTTGTGAAGCGATTCACCTATATTATTGAATAAAAGTACTGAGTATATAATCATTATAGGATGAATTCGATAATTCGTGATGTATTCGTTGATTATACACGTAACTATATGACACCAGATGACGTCATCACGGGTACAGGACCCTTTAAGTGGTCTTTTGAGTCATCTATATTCTTTTCTTGGACGGCAATTACAACTATTGGTTGGTTTGTTATGAAAATAATATTCCCTTCATGGTACGTAACTGAAAATGCGCGTACGAAACGTTTTCCGTATCCCCTGGGTAAATCACAGCAATTCAAAAAGTCCATCAAAGTGTCCTGATCGTCATCAAAAATCTTGGACAATCGTCTTACTGGGTAGTCGAGAGAAAAGAAAGAGAAGAAGAAAAAACCGAAAAGAAAATAACTTTATTATATTCTTTTATATTCGATATAAATTTTGAAATATGTTCATGGCATCAGGGACTTCCAAAGCCTACAGACGTCAAACAAAGATTTTCCCCCTCACAAGGCCCATTGAAAATTAAAGAGGGAGATCTAAGTTACTGGGGTTTTGCACGATTCTACAAGCAAAGTTTTCAAAACATTCTTCAGTCAATGTTTCTTTTCCAATTAGCAATCTATTTCAGGTTACGGACACATCGTTCCGAGAACTAATGCTGGCCGTATTGCCATCATTTTTTATGCCTTATTTGGAATTCCTCTCATACTTGTTACAATAGCTGATATGGGACGTTTCTTATCAGGTTATAGCATACTTAACTCTCTTGTAATGTTAACAAATCTGCTTCAGGAGGTATTATCTGGGTTCACAACACTTATCGAAATTTCATGGATAGCTGTTATGCCCAATGTTGGAAATGCATCAAATGCTTATGTTGTCGATTCAAACGAAGACCTCGAAAAACAATTGTAATCCTTAAATAGCATAGAAACTTCTTCTCAGCTTTTCGTATTTTCATCAGCTAACATTCATTTCATCCATTTATTTGTTTATTTTACTTTTTTTTCCTTCAGATGCCAACGATTGAATTATTACAACGACAACAACGCTTGTACAACAGCAAGAAACGATTAAAGCGACAACAGCGTGACAATATTTCAGATGCTGGAACGTTCGAAGGTTTCCTCACAAACTCAGTTATCACTCTGAATCTTTTGTTACAGACATATCAGAAATTCATACTCAAAATAGTGAAGGAGCTTCTCATAGTGATGACACTCGAGCTCAGGTATTCATAATTTATTGAGCATTAAAAAGGGTTGCGTGTTACTTTAGGCTGAAGAAGTTGATATTGAACCTCCTCATCATGAACGTCGTGTATCCGTTGTTTTCATTTTGGTCATTATGTTAGGTAAGAGATTATTCTGTTTCATTTTCAAAACTCAGTGAGATCGAGTTAGAGAGGGTAACATAGAAATGAGATATCAACTAAAGTGAAGACCTGCCACACAAAATCTCAAAGTTCATGACTTTCGTTTTAATGAAGCCCAAATGCTTGAAGATGCTCCTTCAGTTATTCATGGTACTTTTGCATTTTCCATCTCGAGGGATATCAAAATCAGAGAAAAGCTATGACTTGTTCTTCCAATTTGAGATTCAATGCAAAACTTGTTGACTGCAACAGAATTCAAAAATATAACGATAGCTTTCACTAATTCATGCGAATTGAATGACCTGTCGTACCCGAAGAGCCAACTCTTCACAACTGAACACCTGAATTTTCTGATCGAACGAAACTTCTGGTATCTCTCTCTTGTGGATGTCCTTTCGAGTTACTCTAGGAGCGTTATTTAGTTTTTGAGCTACTTTCTTTCATTGTGAAGTTGAAACAAGTAATAGCGGTAGTGCTTTTGAGTTTTATTTTTCTGTTTAAGAGAATAGATAACGTTCCGTTTCTGAAAAGCAAACATCTTTTTATCAGTTTTTTGACTACTCACACACACTCCGTACAATTTCAAATTGTTTTCCAGGTTATGTAGCGGGTGGTGCGTATCTCATTCGATATTGGGAGTCTTGGACTTTCTTCGATGCTTTCTATTTTTGTTTTGTAACTGTTACAACAATCGGTAAGCAAACTATTTCGAGCGAGATGCTTACTCTATTATGGTGATTGTAGGATTTGGTGATATTGTGCCTCTTAACGTGGATTTCTTCCCAGCAACACTAGCATATATCATTCTTGGCCTCATTATAACAACGATGTGTATCGATTTAGTTGGATCTGAATACATTAGAGATATTCATTTTTACGGTCGAAGTCTTGGACGATCATTCATGACTATTGGTGGAAAGGTTTGAATACAATGATAATTCCATATATGAAAGAAATCAATGCTAGGTTGTACACTTGGGTGAAGTATTCGGATATGTGGCTTTTCTACAAAAGAATTATGGATTAACGCCAGAGCAACTAAACAAATTGGCACAATTGCCGGAAGTAATTATAAAATAGAATATTTCAATGTAACTTATTTTGTATTTTAAGGAATATCTACTGGACTGCCTCATCAATGGAAGACAACCAGATTTGAATTGGATTGGCGGACGACCGTACGTGCCTCCCGATATATACTATTTCAAGGTATTTTGTTAATTGCTTGCATATGAGAGCACATCTAATAAAAACATTTTTCTTTCAGTGGATTGAACATCCTCGTACACTATCATTTGCATCAGATCGTGTATTGGCCAGTATGGAGAGTTTAGATCTTAATACAAGCCGGTATGTCTCATGAATGTTCATGTGAAGCTAATAATCCTCCTCTTGTTACAGATGTTCTACAGCTCGAACATTAACTCCTCGTGAATATTATCAGAAGATCTTATTCCAATATTGTAAATCAATACAACCAGATGACAATATGGATATGGTTAATCAAGGAATGAGCTAACAAATCTTCCAACAAATATAATTATATTATTATATATTATTATTATATATATTATTATATTGAATTATAATATTCTGACAAAAGGTGAGAGAGGACACGTAACATCTGAATATTCTGTGAATATATCCTCTTTCTTAGAAATATTTCAAAATAATTTTCTATTTTTTGAACAAAAAAAGAGAAAAGTTGTTGTTTGTTTGTTTGTTTCTTCTTTCTCTCCTCATCGTATCCGTTTGAACCAAACATCTTCACTTTCAATGTGTTCTTCTTCTATTACAAAAAAGGAAAACTCTTATTAATGGTCTGGTCTTTACTGTCTTTCTCGAGAAATTATTTTTTTTATTTTAAAAAATTATTTTTTTTTGTTTTCCTCATGTCATCTGACATATATTAAATAGAAATTTCTTTTATTTCTTGTATAAATTATATGAATTATATTGTTTTTTGAAAACAAAATATGATTTGTAAGCTCAACATTAAGCACTTTCTTATCAAGTTTTGAATGTGGAGTTTCTAGCTTATTGTCAGATTAAACATATCCTTAACTTATCTTTGATATCTTCATCTAACGTTTCTTACTTCTCTCACTCATCCTCTTCATCCTCTCTTACTTTCCTCTCTTCTGATATTTCTTAAAAACAATGTAATGTTCTCATCCTTATATAGTATATACTCTTCTTATAAAGGACATAATCTCATTCTATTGCTGTCAACTATTGTTTATTCCTTTTTTTTCCTTTTTATTATCTCTATTAGGTCCAAATTTCTATTGTGATTATTAAGCAGGCTCATATTCAAATGAAGATTTAATTTAACAGGGATGTTAATCACTACGTTCATTTTTGTTTCGCTTTATGTTTATGTTTCTCGCCGTATCCCATGTGTCTCTTTCATCTTCAATATCATCGGACACATGAGGACACATGTCACACCTTTATAGTAGGTTTTTTTATTTTTGGTATCTTTTTTGCAAACATACATACATTACATTAACAGCTTGCATTCCTTTCTGTCCATTTAAACTCATTCTCTTACGTATATCCGACGTTGACACGAGAATTCGGATTTTGGACTGAAACTGAAAGACGTCGGAAAGTGAAAACGATCCTTTGACATGTCTGATCGGATGGAACGAACGCTATCAACCAATTATTTACTCAAAGAAACGTTGAAAGAAAAATTGGAACAGAAAAGTTAATTTTTGTTAAATGACTTAACAATCAGGCAAAAGAACAACCGGTCAGTGCGTTAATGGTTGCGAGAAATAACATTGAGACCGTTAGTCATCTAACTCCACGTGAGATTTGTTCACGTGAAATGCATTTATGTAAATGAGTTATATGAGATGGTATGGATAAGAATGATGTATTTTTATGAGCTCTCTATCCCTCTGTTACTCTCTCTCACACACTCTATGTTCTTCTCTCGCATGCATCACCTCATTTCTCTTGTTTCTTTCAACTGTTTTTCTATTTTCTATCGGTGTGGATCTAAACTTGGCCATGTGACCCACAGAGATGGTCATCCCAACAACGAGGTTTTCGTTTAGCCTTCTTCCCAGAAGTTGAGATCGTTGTCTTCATATTCGAAGATTTATTTGATATTACTAGCATTAATCATTATGAACAGATTTGATAAACTTCAAGCTCTCACGCACTCTTCATGTAGTGAAGCTATCTGGATAACTTATGTCAGCCACCTGGTTTCTAGAAGTTGAAAAAAAGAAGAGAAAATAACATAATAGAACATGAAACAGTTTCTTAATCCTATTGTCTCGATCAGATATACAGTTCAGCTGTAAATCAGTTCAAAACGAGTATATACTCGATTTATTGTTATCAATATCAAATATATGTTTGAACCCTATGCTCATGAAGGGATGAGAGTTGTGTGAACTATCACTGTATCTCTCTTCTCCATTCTCCAATATCCATTTGCATTTTATTTCTTTTACATCTCATCGATGACAGTACACTTTCACTTACAATCAAAATCGGAGATGATTGTAAGAAAAAGTTTTTTTTTTATAAAATCAAAGAAAACGATGAACTGAACAGATGAAATGAGATAAATGATACTTCAAGACAATAAATGAAATAGAAAAGCTGCTGTAGAACATTCTCATCTGATCGATGAGCGGTACCGTGAACTGTGTTGATTGACGCAGTTTTTTCTAGGAACAATGGACTGAAAAGGATTTCGCAAGATTTGCTTCGATGTGCTTGATCTTCTTGTATTTGGAAGCTTTTTAGCTTCAGAAATTCATCAAAGAACCTGCTTATCATTTCTTAGGATTGAAAGAACAATAAAAGAACACTGTTTTACCAGCCGAATTGTCTTTATTAATAGCAGCGGTAGGGGAATGGCATAATAATAATAATAAATATAAATATATTGCATCGACACTAGGTACAACAAAATCGACAACTTTTTTACAAGTTGAAGACACTCCTGATGAGGTGGATGGCGTCGTGGAAATACGGTTAAGCCGTCTTGTAGACTTCTTAACGGCGGGTTCCGTCCTCGAAGAAGACTCCACCATCGATGGCGCAGTACTTGGGGCAGATACCCTTCTCTCCAGAAGTTCCGGCTGGTCCTGGTGGTCCAGTTGGTCCGGCTTGTCCGTCGACTCCTGGTGGTCCGTCTGGTCCTGGGGCTCCCTTTGGTCCTGGGGGTCCAGGTGGTCCATCGGCTCCTGGTTGTCCTGGTGGTCCTGGTGGTCCTGGTGGTCCTATAATAAAGTATAGTTAACAATGCTCAATATAATTTTATAATAAGAGATAAGTTTTAAAAGAAATAAAACAATACCTGGATCTCCAGCTTCTCCTGGTGGTCCTGGGGTGAGTGGTTCAGCTTGAGCTGGGGTTCCTGGCTCTCCAGCTGGTCCTGGAGCTCCGGCCTCTCCTGGTGGTCCTGGTGGTCCACGTGGTCCTGGGGATCCTGGGGCGGCATCAGTTCCTGGGCGTCCTGGGGTTCCGGCCTCTCCTGGGTCTCCTGGGGCTCCTGGTGGTCCTGGAGGTCCTGGTGGTCCTTGTGGGCAAGGCTTGCATGGTGGTGGAGTGGTTGGTTCACATGGAGCAACTGGTGGCTTTCCGGAAACTCCTGGAGTTCCTGGGGCTCCTGGACGTCCTGGCTTTCCTGGCTTTCCTGGAGCTCCAGCAGCTCCTGGAGGTCCTGGAAGACAGCATCCCTCACACTGAAGGTTGGGGGCTGGGTTGACTTCTGGTCCGCCGTAAGCTTGACGAGCAGTACGGTTGCGTGGAGCCATTGGTCCACTTTGTTGTTGTTTCATATAGTTAACTTCGGCGAAAATATCCTTGGCGGATCCCTGGAATTGCGAGATTTAGCAAAAAGGTCAGGGACGAGGGATAATAAAAATTTGTGTGTGTAAATGTAAGTTTAGATGCATATATAGAACGTGAGGAAATCTCTATTGGATTGCGTAAGCAAGGAGATCAAATAGACATCCGATTAAATGTAAATCAGTTTTTGAGCGATGACAACGAGGGAAAAATCGTTTAAGTGACATTTTCGTTCAAATTAGAAAGAATACATTTTCATTTAAACCAAATAAGCATGTGAATTAAATAATGAAGATAAACCAACCTTGCAGAAAGAAATTTCGTGTTGCATTTGACGTCTTACGTGGCTTACATAGTTGTATACCATTGGTAAAGTGAAAGCGACCGAGAGAACGGCCACGATTGAAAACGATACAGCCGCATAAGCGACAAACTTGTATGCCTTAAGGCGTCCGTCTGACTCCATGTCTACAGACTGCGAAATAGGCGGAGCACGACACTTGCTTATATGGGGTCCTGGCTGGGCGGAGTTGAAACGTCGGATGGTCAGTTAGGAGGCGGGAATCTACTGTGGGGCATCCGAGAGATATATCGTTAAACGTGAAATAGAAGACTATCTGTGGATAGAACAAAGAAATTATAGAGATATATACAATTTCTTCTCATTCAAAGGGAAGGGAGGATAAGAAATAATGATGAAGATGAACAGATAGACAGTGATTAAATGGAGGAGGTAGAAAATATGGATAGAAGGACAATCACTCTCTACCATATGCATGAACTCTCTGCATTCAGCCTTCGAGACGACCCCCATATACAACGTTGAGATGGTGATCAGCAATTTGAGCTGCAGAGCAGATAGTTAATAATTAAAAGAGAGAGTAAGAAAGGTGGATAGAGAGAAAAAGATAAAAAGATTAAGGAAGATAAAGAGAGAGAAACATTAGATGATAGAGTATGAGAGAATGAGAGAGATACATAAATGAGCTAAAGATGTGAGAGATTTTAGTAGAAATACAGGTCTTTTCCTATTCTTTCTGATTTTATGCCGACAATGAGATCTCATCATTTTCAATTATATTTCTGCTTATTTCAACAAATCAAAACCTTCTGACAACGATTATGAGAGATGTGACCTTTGGTCTTCTCTACAATCAGTAAAAGTTTATTTATTTATGATTGATAATCAAAACTAAAAATTGTCTTTTAACATAGAAACATGCATGTTTTTCAATTGTTTATTAAAGCTTATATGTAATTGGAACACAGTTACAGTCTTAGCTTACCCGAATAATAATTCAAAAATAATATATTTCAGAGCATATGCATACATCATACAGATGTCAGATACAGTACTCACAAATCAGCTTTCTGCTAATGGCAATTCTGATCTCATCTCAAACATCATACGCCACATATAACTCTTGTTCATATTTAAGAAATACAAGTCTCTATTTAAATCCAACAAGAACTTGACGACATTTTTTCGTTGAAGGACAGCACAGACGAGCAGCATGGCAAACCCAAAGCCGAGGAATAAACAGCCTGTTATGACGAAAGGTGTTTGCGTTTGCTGAAATGAAACAATCATATAACTTCGTTTGGAAACATTTAATGGAAAATTGATTAAAACTCTTTGCAGTAGCAATGCTTCTGAGAGACATTCATAACAATCTGTTGATTTTTAAGTAAAGTAGACGTCTTATATAGTTATAGCATCGATGCGACCTCATCATACATGTGCGTGAAAACAGAAGTGTTCCAAAACGCCCGAGAGCTTTCATAAGTTTCTTTTGAACCGTTTTCTGATCATGGACACTAAGGCAATCATCTATCACTCATCAGTCAGCAATTTGATGTATAGCCATCAGCTTTTCCTCTTTTTTTCTCTCTAATGTCTCCCAGTTTTTCTTAACAACTAATACGTTAATATGACTGAACCAGCTAAGGATTGTCCTTATTTGACGTGTCAAATCACCTTTTATGGTCAAGAAATTTCAACATCTTCCCATGTTTTAAGCTTTAAAACGTTCATTTTCGTCATCATCAGATGACTAGCTTTTTCTGACCATTTTGCCCACCCTGACGACTTCATCATTAGAAATCTCAGCTTGAGAATTAACATGGATTCAACTGGATCTCTGACAAAGCATGACAGCAAAAGACAATCGAAAGTTCATCGGATCTTTTTCTTTTTTTTCTCTCTCAAAGAATGACCCTCCCAAACGATCTCTAAACATTCCACAAAAAGAAAAAAGACTCAAACAACTGTTTCAGTAGATCTTGATTCAGTTTGGAGTTGATCAAGTTGATTCAATTTTCAGCTCAATTATCTGAACCGTAACAACTCAAATGAAAGACGGTACACATGTTTTCATATCAACACCAGAGCTTCTTCTAGGTTTCATATGCAGTTGCGAATCTAAACCCATAATCTGATCAATGAACATTGAAAAATTTGAAGTTGTGAGCTCAATCGGTCGCTAATAAAGAATAGTGTACTCCCGCCGATGTTCGCTTGATCAGCCACCTGGCTTCCGTATGACAATCGGTTAAGCGGAAGATTTCTTTTTTCAGTTTTCTGGATTTTAGTAGGCAGTTTAATGAATTGCAAACGACGAGAAAATCAGGCAAAAGGAAAAAAGTGAAAAAACGTTTTCTGGTGAAACAATAAAAAGCGGATAACCACAACGATCCAGTGGTTTTCATTTCAGAATGTACGGAATGAGTTGCGATAAAAATTCCACACAGATTCTCATCTGAAGTTTTTACCAACAGGCAGGTTGCATGAAGAAACTGTTCTCAGAAGGTATTCCTCTCATCTCTCTCATGTAGTTATTTTTGAAACATGTTATGACTGGTGTTCATTTATTTATAAGATGGAATAATATTTGGTTTGAGGAGTTTTCTCACTTTCGGTCCACTTGAGTGCGATTATGAAGCTTAGATCATGATGTTTCCATTGTTTCATCTAATCGGACAAAGGAGGTGTATAAGATGCTGATGTTCTAGTCGTTTGAAACTTCACTGATCTTTTATCTCTCTGTCTCTCTCTCTCTGTCTCTCTCTTTCTCTTTTCACCTCTTCTGCTTCCTCTGCACTTCACCCCATCTTCCTTAGCTTATCCAAACTTCCAATCGCTTGCTGTATAGCTTGATGAAGTATTCAAACTGATCAAACCATGTGGACTTTTTCTCAGAACCTCGTTGTTAGAAAATCTGCTCTCTCACAGTCTTGATCTTTCATTCTGTTTATCGTTCACATTGTTTTACTCTCTTTCTAACACCATTTCGGCAACCTGGGTCAGTCATCCACTACCCTTCTCCTCGCATCTCAAATGAATCCAGCCCCTCTCTAACGATTCACACGAAACAGCGCAGGTGAAGGCCCTGTTGGAGAGTCTGAGTGATCTTCTAGGGCAAAATAGAATTATATGATTGAAATTATTGGAAGAAAGAGAAGAAATAATAATAAGATAATAACGGAGGAGAAGAAAGAATAAGAAGATCTTGCTTGATGATCATCTATTAAGAGCTCTTCTAGATAAAAATAATCTAGAAAGATCACAAAATCATCTAATTCTTCGCTCTAACCCATTTCGTAGTTCAGTCTCTTCTGCGTTCAAATTGTTTCCCACTCATTTAATCAAGAATTATCATAAAACTCACTAAGATCAAAACAATTATTCCGCTTGCCATTAATGTTACTCCAACGACAAACAATCCGGACATGGCAAGGACTGTTGCAGCTGAGGATGGTCCTTTCTTACGTTGACGAACTTCTTCCTTAAATGTAGTGATGATAACCTCGTTATGCATAGTTGCTTTCTATCTCTCTCACTCTTTCCATATGGATGTGTACGAGAGTAGAAATGATAAATTCAAATTAATGGAAAACCTTGTCAAACATAGGCGTCGCCATACGTTCCAATGGATCTCCTGTTGAGTAATGACGTTTTGGAATTTTGATTTTAGTACTCAATCCGGGTGAGTGCTCCTTTAAAAGCCAAATAAGTAAGTACAATACAAGCATTGTAGAGAGAGAGGAAAATGGTTTAACTTACTTGAACTTCATTTTCATTAGTTGAAAGTAAATGAGGGTCATTCATTATATAAGTAATTTGGAATATTGAAATATTGATCAATGAGAAAAGGTGATAAGAAGAAAGCTATGAAGACGATATAAGGGCAGTGAACGCATGCTCACATGAATCACCAATGTAAACATTAATATATTTGATTTTAATCATATAGATTACCACGATATCTATTTGTATTTATAAATAAACTTATTTCTACTTTTCAATGTATCAAGTATGAACATACCATAAACATAGCTGGAGCTGATAGAAAGTTATCATCTATAAGATTCGTTGTATCAAGATGTAACGGTCTTGTGACCGGAGTTATCGAATCTGATGGCGAGATTTTGGCCATTGTCTCTTCAATATTGATATATAGCTATTCTAATATTATATAATAAACATTATACATAGATACATATAGTTAAGAAACAATACAAGTATAACATACGACATGAACATAGCAGCAGTTTTACAACAAAACGCAATGCATTCGGTTTTGAAATGAAAATCCAGAAGCTCCGACAGACTGTTCATCGATTTGGCAAATATAACAGAAAGCCAATGAAAGGTGAGTCCTTCGCATTGTTAAACATTGGCAAATATTGGATTTTATGAAGTATTTCATGTTTTATTTTTGTCTGCTTTAGGATAACACATGCTCTTCATTCTCTACAATCAGTTATCCTCTTTCCTCATCCTTTGTTCATCAAAGTGATCAGAAGCGATATAGCTCTAGACTTCCCTCAATGGGTTTGAAAGAATGACGAATTTTATTTTCTTCGTTTATATTTCTGCTTTCTTCTGCTCCATCTTTTTTTTTCGCTTCTCTCCAACGTTTCTCACCTGCTCCTCTCACGTTCAAGCAATCTCTTGCTCATGAACATGTGAAGAAGGAACACAACGGCAATCGCGCCTTCATAGAAACCCACAACGTCAACTTAATCTTCTATTCCAGAGATCGAACTAGTTGTCAAATCATTTACTTGATATGACTAACTTTGGGTTGTACGACCAATTAAAAGAGTCTAAAGAACAGTGGGAAATATGGATGCCAATCAGAATTTCATGAATTTTCACTCGAATTCAACAAGACTCACCATGAATGAAGAGAGTCAAGTGTTCAGTATGGGTAACCTATGGGAGTATACAGAAAAGGAGTACATTATAAGAAGTGTTGTCAGCGAGGAGACTCCAATTAGTGTCTCTGCTGAAAGAAGACAGAAACAGATCTTCAAGTCTTCTCCATCACCAACACTGCTACCTTCTACATGTTAGTTTGAGGAAGCTGTGTGATAATTATATTTCACTTCAGCTCAGTGTTCATCAATTTATTGTTAACTCTTTCAGATCTATTGCAAATTCATAAATAATCTTGCAAATCGTCTATTGTGACTGCTTGATTCAATCAATCTAGATACTAGTAGTACTGATCATCTCTATACTCACAGATATTTTTGTGTTTTTTTCCATTGACATCCATTGTCAAGTCTCTCCATAACAGATGTATGTTTTTTCCATTTTCAAATTTTTCAATTCATTATAAGACTCTTCAGTCGAATGATTAGATATACAGAATAGGAGAGGCATCTTCAGGGAATTCATTTACTATGAGAACAACGGGTAAGAACTGTTTTCCCTGTACAAATCATTCCTTACTATGTAACAAAGTGCGATGTAAACCATCTTATGTTTCTCATATTGTTTTTCTGCTCCCTATATCACATCTCAATACTTAGAATGTTGTTCGCTATCATACAGTTTCTTATTTGTTCTAAAACAATCTCTCCACAACACATTGATACATGAGAAACTCGGATTTCATGAGAGAATTTCGTGAAAATATTCGAAACTTTGCTGTTCTTGGATGATTTTTTTACAACTTCTGAATTTACAAGATACATATTTTCTCTGTTTTTTATATATAAATACAGAAATCACACTGAACGGGTTTTCCTTTCTCATCATTGTTGGAGTCGTCGTTGGAGTTATTCCATAGATTGCAATGTAACTCGTTCACGCATTTTCGCAACTCTTATCAAAAAATAAATTATTTGGAAAACAGAACGCCTTATTGGGGCATATACCCACTTATGCTCGTTAATTTTGATTAGTTTATATCTATCTGACAGCTATGTTTTATGAATAATTCGTTGTTTCTGTATGTTTATTTCAAAACTACCTGAATGCCATTCACATATCAATGGTATCCATATTAGGATAAGACACATATAATGTTGCAAAGCAGCATGATTACAATCATTCTCACTCAATAACGATTCAAAAATGAGGCATTCTGTTTTTTGTATTCACTCACAATCACCTTATTTATTCCTCTGAGCACACATTTATAACTTTATTTCGTCCAGCTTCTCCACCTTTACCACTCTGTCTATCTAATTGAAATATCTTTTTTCTGCTCATTTCCTCTTTGGAAATGTAATTTTCCTAGATTCACCTCATGTCAAAAGAATTTTCACGTCATTTATCCATTTTCTGATTTATAGTCAGCTATACGTCTTCGGTTCACTACGTCATATCAGAATCTGCTTCAGATTACTATCATACTATGCCAGGAAATAAACTTCAAGACAATATTCGTAATGCTATTATTCTATTTGGTGTCAGTCATTAACAGACAAGCATATGCACATACATATATGAAAATCGTTTAGATATGCTTGCCGGGATTTCTCATGAATCTCTTTTCCAGCATTGTTCTATTACGTCATAAATCCTTCAGGTGAGAATAGTGCGGAGGAGATGGAAGAGAACAAGAGTTTTTGTTTTTAGGAACCCTTTCGGTAAACTTGTTGCTTTCCATACTATTTCCAATGCTTCATTGGTTTTCCTTCTATTAGGTTGGTCAGCTCCGTTAACCATATTGTGAGTTCTTCCACTTACCAACTGAGGTCTACTTCGAAACAGGAGTTCTTTCACACATTTTGATTCGGAAGTCTTTATGCAAATCAATCATCGAATTGGTCAACTATCAATATTTTTCCAAGAATGCTCATATCACATATGCGTTTTCATATCATTCAATAGGTTTTCGTTTGACTTTACATTCATCTTATTCTCATCAACTAACCAGGTTTTTGGCTATCGGTAAGCCCATGTTATCTAGACGAGTATTCAATGATCGAACAACTAATTATATTATTATATTCACACTAATTATATGTTCTATATTTGGCTTTGTATACTTCTTGCGTAAGAAAACAAAAAACAACAAAATACTATATGAAGTCATATGCTTCAGCTGGTTGTAACTTCTTCTATGATACTTCTACTGATATTTGGTCTTTCGATCAAACCAGCTGTGGTTCTATTTTAGCATCCGTAGATTTATATTATAATGTGGGAATATTTACAATCAATTGTATAATAGATATGTTGACATTGCTTCTGTTAAGAGGAGCTAATGAGGTAATCCCCCCAACACTTGTGGGAGCATTCTTACTTTTGCCCATTTGAAGAGAATTTATAAAACTATGAGAAATACAACTAGAGAGGAAGCGCAACGACGACAACGTAGAGAGATTCTGTTTTTCTCGCAGGTAGACTCTTCAGGCTCTAAGCTTAATCTTGTTAATTCGTTACAGGCTTTGATCAATACGCTTGTCTATTGCTTCATGTTGTTTTCTTTTCATGTTCTGAGCACTCACTTTGAAGATCTCTTCCATGTTTACCTGTTTACAACAGTCGCATGGGCTTCAGCCCATTCATCTGGAGGGTAATTGGAGCTATCGTTTCATCATATCAATCTGTTTTCCAGATTGATCGTAATCCTGTTCAATAGCGAAATACGTAGAAGCATAATGTGTTGGAGAAAAACTGCAAAGAAATCAAATATGATCACTGTCTGCAGCACCCTCCCACAAATATCAACAATCAATTGAAGTTTATTGTTTCAATTTGTTGTAGTAGAAAATTATTTATGATTCGTTCAACTGTTTTTGATCTCACAATTCATAACAAGAGGGGGATTTTCTGGAGCGTACAGTATTGCAAGAGTAACAACATGACGAGATTGCAGGGTTACGTGGTGAAAATGAATCTGTGTTATCCGCGCTTCAGGTTTCTATGAATAGGCATGTTCTCAAAATTAGTTGACATCATTCAATCTGGAGAAATGATAAACAAACTGATTGCCATAGCATTTCCTCGTACGAAGTAGTTGCTCATTCGCTAAGTTCCCTTGAATGTATCCCGAGATTGGTACCAAAGCTTCGAAAATCTCGAGTGCTCATCTATGCTCTTCGACTTTTTGATTTTAAGATAGTTTGTATGATATCTAGAAGCGCGTGAGATTTATAAATCAAATGTCCTTTTATACTATGTGAGAATCACACGTTTGTAAAAAAGCTGATATTTTCGAGCCAGACATGAACGATTTCTTATCTCTCATGCTGATGGCAGCTGAGTGTGAGTGTACTGTAATGAAGACGTAAGTCATGTATGATCTGAGAACTGCTTTATTAGAAATCTGTAGGTTGTATTGCGTGTGTTGTAGTATTCACGTACGAAAGAATATAATCAAATGAGAAGGTATAGAGAACTGATAAGTGATGTTCTATTGCGAATAATGTGTTATTAGACAGTACGAAGTTGATTAGATTTGATAAAATTTCTAAAAAATCTGTTCAGAAGGCGCGATTCAACTGATCAGAAATTCAGATTTATCATGTATCTTCTAATTCATCATCTTTTTATAATTTGATTAATTTGCATATTTGTTAATCTATATAAGTAAAGGAAGATAAAGACAGAATATTAGGATATAGCTTAGATTATAGAAAATTTGTTTTTATGAAAGGGATTTCTTGTTTGAGAATGTGCATGGATGTCACTTATTCCTCAATATCATCATCAAGAATACGACCTCGTGAACCACTTCGCATATTTGAAACGGTCGCTGATGACATCTGAAAAGCATTTCATACATCTACATATTTCTATTCACATTGATCTTACTGAATGAGCTAAGCCTCTACCAAAAGCTAGTGATCCACTTCGAGACTTCAAACGCATTTTAGATACAGCGTTCTCGGCAGCATCGGCTCTCTCTTCGGCATCTTCTAATGAATGTTGGAGTTGACGGTATTTGGCTAAGTTTTGAGCAGCAAGATTTTCCTGTTATTATAGTTATAAATCTGATATGCGAAGAAAGAAGCTTACGGCATCTTCCAATTGTCTCTTGTAGGTCTTGATCTTGTTTTGTAGTTTCTCAATCAGATCATACAATCGTTCAGATGACTTCTTGTCCTCATCAACCTAGAAGTAATTTCAATATTTCTGATATTCCCTGATCCACCTACTTGGAATTGAAGCTCACGGCATTTTCTGTCCTTGTTGCGAAGATTCTTGAGAGACTCTGCGTGACGACGACCTTCAGAATCCAACTCGGATTCAAGTTCTCTTGTTTTTTCTTCAAGCTTGGCAATAGCTCTCTTTCCTCCTTTCATGCTCTGAGCTTCAGCCTCATCCAGACGTGTTTGGAGATCCTACAAAAGTGTGTGTCCAATTCAATTTTATGTTGATCAGAAAAGTACCTTAATTTGGCTTTCCATCTGTTTTCTAGTTCTTTCCAAGTTCTGTGAATGTTCTTGTTCTGATCGCAAGTCTTCACCCAAACGAGTAGCATCAGCAGCCAGCTGAAAAATTTCAAATAATATTTTCCGCCACTAAAGGGTATCTAACCTTCTTTTTAAGATCATCAGATGTTTTCAATTCATTGAGAGTTTCAGTAACTTCGATTTGAAGTTGTTGAAGTTCACCTTCGACCTTACGCTTGATAGCGGTGAGAGAAGCAGTTTGGTTAGCCAAGTCGTTCACAGTATCACGGAGATCAACGTTCTCTACTTCAGCCTGGCGGCGACTGCGCTCAGCCTAAAACTCAGACTAACATGGAGTCCTAAGTTGGAATCACCTGTTCATATCCAACAACAAGATCTTCTTTCTCTTGTTGTAATACTTGGGAGCGACGCTCAGCTGAAGAAGCTTGGTCGCGATGTTCTTCCTTCATACGTTGTTCCTCTTCAACTTGTAACTATAAGTGCCAGGATGAGTATTATACAGTAAAAACTAGAAATTTACTTGGAGATCACGGATGTGATCCTGGTATCTCTTGAGGTTCTTCTGAGCATCAACGCCAGCCTTATTAGAGTGATCAAGAGCAATTTCCAATTCGTTGATGTCGCTTTCGAGCTTCTTCTTCATTCTCAGAAGCTCAGCTCTTCCGCGGCTCTCAGTTTCAAGCGATGCTTGCATGCTCTCCAATGCTCGCTGATGATTCTTTCTGGTGTTTTCAAACTCTTCTTCCTGAAAAAATTATATTAGTTTCAAAAAGAAATTTCTCAGCTAACCTTCTCTTGGAGACGCTTCTCGATTTCAGCTCTGATTTGGCTTACTTCAACCTGTGCTCTGAGAACCTTGGCTTCTTCACCTTCAAGAGCTGCTTCAGCATCATCCAAAGCTTGCTAAAGTTATATTAAATATAGACAAAAATAATAAAAGATATACCTGAAGCTCTTCCTTCTCCAATTCCAATTTTCTGCGTAACTTTTGAAGATCATGTACGCTCTTTCCTCCCTCACCGAGTTGGTCAGCGATGTCTTTGAGTTCCTGACTTAAACTCTTGTTTTCACGGCGAACAGATTCAACCTGAATTTGAGAAGTGAATTATATGATATTTGTTTTTCGAATCACTTGTTCACTGGATTCTTCCAATTGGTTACGGAGTCTGAATGTCTCTGTAGCAGCAGCACGGGTATCACGCTGAGCTGATTCAAGTTCCTGTAACAAGTTTATTTGACTGCATAAAGCCTTTACGGTATACCACAACGAGGTTTTCACATTTACGCTTCCATTCATCAACAACTTTGTCGAAACCTTTTTGCTTTCTCTCGAGAGCAGAAGCATGTTGATTAGCCTGCAGTCAGATTTCATTTAGTATCTATGTATTTGATCATGGAACATACGCGATCAGCATCGACTTGAGCATCTTCCAATTCATGAGTTAGGCGTTGACGTGTTTTCTCCAATGATCCAATTTTCTGGTTGGCAGATTCCAATTGTTCTTGAACTTCTTGAACTCTGTTGGCCAATTTACGACGAGCTTCTTCGAGTTCTTCGGAACGGTTCATTCCTTCGCCTTCGAATCTTGCTCTCCATTGCTGAGTTTCAGCATTAGCCTTGCTGTAAATATCAACTATAAATGTTTTTTCTCTGTTTTTCTGAATCACCTTATGAGTCGTTGTAATTCAGTCTTAGCATCTTGTTCCTCTTCGAGTTGTTCACGGAGTTGCTCACATTCCAATTGATAGTTGGCGGACTGAATATTGGATGCTTGTACTTAGTCATTTCAACTTTTAATTTACTTGAGAATGTAAGTTATGACGTTCACGGCTTTCTTGTTCTAATTGGCGTCTGAGTTCTTCGTTCTGTGAATGCTGTTGAGCCTTGATTCTATTAAGAGCTGCCAATTGGGATTCAGCATCCTCGAGTTGTCTGAAATAGTCATTTGAATCAGTTACGATAAAAATAGTTTCATTAGCCAATCTGATTTCCTTTTCAGAATTATTAAAAGATCATGCGCTGTTTCTCTTTCTCTATGCACAGCTGCTTTCTCACATGTTTACCGGAGAATGAACTTATCGTGAACGACCGCGAACAGCTAGCGTACGTGTAAAATGAAAAGCTTGTGAACCACCGAAAACTTTTTTTTTCTCAAAAGGGAATGAGTATAGGCATGTTTTCGTTTCCGATGTCTCATGACGCTTAGGCTCTCAGAACTTTGTTCAAACTAATCGGAGTACAGAGAACTTTTGCTCGAAGTTTCTCCTGAGTTTTCTCCCTTGATCGTTGGAGCGTTTCTGAGGAACTATTAAATTTCCATATTTATGTTGTTTTCGTTGTCTTCGTGTGAAATATAAAATGAAAAGTAGCCAACCTGTTGAGATCAGAATTCTCAGAGTGCATTTTGTTCTTGTACATCATTAATTCTTGTATTTGACGAGCTTGTTCATCGCTCTTCAAAGTCATCTCTGTTAATTGAGTTTCCAGTTGCTTGGCCATTCTTTCACAGTTCTTAATTGAGTGGCTCATTCAATTCACGCACTGTACTATTAATTCTACCTGACGTTGTTTAGCTTCAGAATCTGTTTGCTGATGCAAGTCATCGATTTCTCTTTGGAGTTGAGCCTTGTCTTTCTCAAGTCTTGAAAGATAACGAAATGTTCATTTGAAATTTCTCTAGAAAAACATACTTTCCACGCATCTTCTGGACAGTGTCAAGTTGGTCACTAAGCTCAGCAACAGCATCATTATGCTTTTTACGGAGAGCAGCCATTGCTGTTTCATTATTGATAGCAACGTCTTCCAAATCCCGTCTGAGCTTGCTCAACTGAAATGATAAAAACTCTAGGTCATGTTTTTTTCTGAATGAACTAGAACCTCAGCTTCACGCTTCTTGTTCAATTCCATCTGAGCTTGAGTAACACCACCAGCTTCATCAAGTCGATCTCCAAGCTCTTCAAGCTCCAACTGCATTTCGTTTCTTGCCTTCTCGGCCTTAGCACGACTTTGTCTCTCGGCTTCAAGCTCCTCTTCGAGTTCTTGGATACGAGCTAACAACTCCTTAATTTGGCGTTGCAATTTAGCAACCAATGATTGTTCATCTTCCAAACGTGAAGTGAGGGAGTGAATTTCAGCATCCTTCCTAAAGAAAATTAAAAATTTTGTATTCGAAGCATTGAAAACTGACTTCTTCAAGTTGTTTTCCAAATCATGTCGTTGGCGGTTAATCTCTTCGATAGCTTCTTGAGCAAGCTGAAAATTTGTTCTGAGGTTAAACAACTATATCTGTTTAATCAACCTTAAGCTCTCCTTCGACCTTTCGTTTCTGTTTCTCACAATCTTGACGATTGCGTTTCTCACGCTCCAAATTGTCTTCGATTTCATCCAAAGTTGATTCGAGTTTTGCCTTGATCTTGTTTACATGGTTAACCTTATCTTCTTCAGCTTGAATATCATCGAGGAGCTTGCGATTGATCTGAAAATAAAAAAAACAGATAAGTGATAGGGAATAAGTTTCACCTCTTCCTGATGCTTCTTCTCTTTGTTGATCTTTGCAATGACCTCATCTTGAGAAGCAATTTCATCCTGAACAAAAAAAGAATAATCTTCAAAAATTGATGAAAAAGAACAAACCTGAAGACTACGGATTTGATGATCCCGACTTTGTTTTTCACTCTCTTGCTTCTTGATTGTTGTCTCAAGGTCGGAAACTGTCTTCTTCAATGATTCATTGTCGGCTTCAACCTGAAATTGCGAAATCCACAATGAATCTCATGAAAATATTTCCTCTTCACCTTCTTCTTTGCTTTAGTAACAGATGCATTCCTATCTTCTTGGTCGGCTAACTGATCATTCATATCAGTCAACTGAATCATCGTTAATTTGACTTCGTTAATGTAATTTGAGCTACCTGTCTTTCCAAATCAGCTTTTTGGCTCATAAGCTTAGCGCTACGTTCTTCTCCTTCCGTATTGGAATCTTTTTCTTGCTCAAGTTGAAGTAGCATAGCCTGCTTCTCAGCCTGGAACACACGGCTCGAAAATTTTTTCTATAACGAAACATTACAATAAGACGTTGATTTTCAGCTTCGATATCCTTTCGTTTGGATACTTCTTTTCCATGATTTTCTTCCAACTCTTTGAATCTGAAGAGCATTATATAAAAAGTTAATAAGAATACTGAATCACTTCTTCTCCAAAGCTTCCATTTCCTCATCTTTCTTGTTTCCTTTAATGAGAGGCTTAACCTTTCCGAAGAGTTTGAACCAAGCCCAGTTGCGGAGAGTACACCAAGCTCGAACATTTCTCTGTACGATAAGAAGTCCAACTCTGAAAACGGACTAGTTTGGCTGTCTTAGAATATTTCAAACCGTTGACTCTTTCTTCTCTTGTATTCGCACTGGGAGAGATAATGGCGGCAAGCGCATTGGAATTTTCCGATGATCACTCCAAGAGCTTCATCACGTAACTCTTCCAAATGAGCTAACACTCCAGCTTTGAAAAAGACCTTAAAACAACAGAATAAATGAAAATTTTGTTAAGAACCGAGAAGTTAATAGAACGAAAAATAAATGATCCATGCACACCTTGGTCAAACCACATTGAAACTCTTCTTCCTTGAGTGCTCCAGTAGAGATAAGATGAGCTGCGATTTTCTCTCCAGCATCTTTCAAATCTTTGCCTTGCTTGGCAGCATCAGCAGCCAATACGGCATATCTAAACGTGCATGAACTTAAAGTGTAACTAAAAAACTGAAGTTCTAGTTAACATAAAGATAAACAGAAATAAAAACTCAGGCTGTACAGGGTAACATACACCATCACACACACACAGATACACCCACATACGGAATTCTCACCTTCGTCATACCAATACGATAGGAATCGGTTTTCAAATTACCAACTTTGAGTAAACGACTTGTTATCTGTTCACCGGCGATCCGCGCATCACTATGTGAAGCTTCGTCCGGTGCCAGAACGGCATATCTTTATACAAATTCTCTCTCATATACAATATTTGGGGAAATGGATTTTTTTCTAAACTATTTGGAAGGTTGCATGAAACTAACCTTTGCTTGAAATCATCATAAGGCATTCTATTAGGGAAACCTTTACGGCAGATACGAATTCCTTCCAACACACCATTGCATGTGAGTTGATTGAGAACCAAATTAGCCTCGATAACACCTCAAATGTATAGATTAAGGTCTGCCGCGTAATATATGGCACGTACCACTTCTTTTTTGTTCATTGGGAATGATGCAACGAATGAAATGAGGGTGAGTTTGATGAAGCATCTGCATCAGTTTGTTCAAAGACTCACGGTACATCATAGAAACAGTCATGAAGCTGGCAGATTTACCCTATAGTTGCAAGTATGAACTGTTACTGCTTTTTTTGTGATTAGCATACCTTCTTCTTGCTAACAGTAACTGCTTTCTTGCCCATGTTGGCAATATCTTCCTGGGTATTATAGTCGGCCCAAAGTTCCGACATAAGCTCGTTGCCGGCATTAGCCTTAAGCACAGTGACGGCAGTATCGTTCAGAGGATCCTTAATATTATAAGATTTTATAAAAAATAGAATAAAAAAGAACAAATATTGCTGCGTAATATTTGTTTGCAAAAATAATTGACACGTGTCTATTATGCAAATATTGAGTTGTCTGCTGCTCACGTAACTCTCCACGTGAATCTCATTTCATTTTCTAATGTTGTTAGCGAGTTGAACGGTTGTGTCTATTGTTTATAATTAATCGTTGCAGAATGTTTTGTGACATTCATCGCAAATCGTCAACAAACCTTGTTCTTCTCAAGCCATGACTTCACGTTGTAACGTACAGTTCCAGCGTAATGTACAATAGCCAGATGAGCTTCGGCCTAAACAAACGAATGTCGAACATCAAGTTGCACTTTCACACTCACTTGTTTACCCTTTGGTGGTTTTGGCTTCTGGAAATTTGGATGTTTTCCAAGATGTTGATCATTAAGCTTCTGAGCTAATGTCATATCAGAAGCTTTAGGAACGATGCATTCTTCATCAAGCATCGAAATAATTCCCAAAGGCTATAATGGTTACTGATAACATCTAACATATAGTTTTTTCAAAACCTTTTCAATCAATTCAATACAAGCTTGAAGATCAAGACCGAAATCAATGAATTCCCATTTGATTCCTTCACGTTTATACTCCTAAGATGAAAAAAAAATGAAAAAAGCTAAACGGATAGATTGCAACCTCTTGTTCCAATACAAACATATGATGATTGAAGAATTGTTGCAGACGCTCATTTACAAAATTGATCCACAATTGTTCGAACGAATTTAACTGCAAAATTTAAAATAAAAATACATTTTTTCTTCTTTGCTGTTTACGTCGAAAATTTCGAAACCAGCAATGTCAAGAACTCCGATAAAACAATCACGAGAGAGATCTTGGGCATCAAGTGTTTTATTACATCTGAAACATACATATTATTATAATTCTAGAACATCTCTGTTTTAGCTTATTTATGTTAGCTTGCTTCCTTTCTAACGAACCTCTTGATAAGCCATGAGAACATACGTGCATATAAGGCTTTAGCAAGAGCTCCAACAGCCCAATTTACTTGATCCAAGTTTTGACCTTTGTTTACCCATTCTGTTCCCACTTTAACTCGTGGCTTCAATAAAGCTTGAATAAACTTCTCATAATCAACTTGGAAAAGTTTACAAGCGATTTCTCCTTCTGAAAAATGAATGAAGAAAGTTATTTCTTGCTAACTTGCTGTCAACCTTTTCCATTATCCAACTCAGCTTGCTCTTCACGAGGGCGTTGCTTGAATGTACATTCTCCCATGTGCATCAAAGCTGGAATATTGAAATATAGTGAGCTGATTTACGAATATAGACAGAAGAGCAAAATCAAAATCAATTGAACTTACCAGCAGTGATGGCGAATAGTTCATCCTTTTCTCTTTGAGCGAATTTCATGATATTAAAAGCTTCCTGAAGAGGATATGAATAACAACTATGGCCACCTAATGTTATACCTCAGTCAGAAGCATTTCCTCTTTATCATCAACTCCGTCAATGGTAACTTCGGCTTGAGCAACAAACTTGTAGTCTTTGATGGGACGATCCAACAGAAGACGTTCTTCAAATGCATGTTGTTTTGAACTTTCGAAAACAAGGAGAAACCTTTAAGCCCTGTTATAGCTCCAGAGTAAAGTTGATAGAAAATGTGATAGCAACGTTCTCCAGGAGCTTGTTTGATGACACGAGACTTTTCGAGCAAATCTGAACATTTTTCCCATTTCGTGTAAAACTAATGCTGTAACATACAATGCTCAATATCAGCTCCAGCTACTCTACCAGCATGATTGAAATGGATTCGAATGAATTTACCAAAACGAGAAGAGTTGTTGTTTCGGACAGTTTTAGCGTTTCCTGTTTATTGACAAATTGCTTGTTCAAGTGTTTCAAAGAATTTACCGAAAGCTTCAAGTACGGGATTAGTTTGGACAATCTGATCTTCTAGCGAGACAGTGCCTTTCTTCTTATTTTGTCTGAAAATAGAGCAAACATGAAATAAGTTCCCGGTAACAGCTTTTTTACTGAGTCGATCCGACACTAGCGAAATAGGAAATGACTTTTTTCGTGTTTTCGGTTTTACCAGCACCAGATTCTCCGGTGATAAGCATAGATTGGTTTTCACGATCTAGAATGAAGATGGTGCATATAACACTTCAGAATATTTTTTTCTATTTTACCATTAGTCATATTTCTATAGGCTTCATCAGAAACGGCAAATAAGTGAGGTGGCATCTCATTTCTTCTCTTTCCCATGTACATTTTACAAACAGTCTCCGAGTAGATGGGGAGGCGTTTGTATGGATTGATGACAACACAGAAAAGACCAGAATATGTCTTAACATGGTGTTTTGTTGCTTTGTTTCTATTTATCTTCAACTCACATAGATCATCATAGCGTCATATCTTTGACGAAGATTATGAAGAACAGAAGCATCGTTCAAGAAGGTCAAATTGGCCATGTCTTCGGTTTTTTCGAATTTCGGAGGATTCATTTGTTGAACTTCATCTTTTTTTACTGTTTTCTTAAAAATACGTTACGTGTTAGTATTCTTATTAACGTAGCTGATCTAACCTCTTGTCCCTTGCTTGTGACAACAGTAGTGGCGTCGCCTTTTGACGACTTGATTTCGGCAGCTACGAATCCTAGAAATCAGCTTAGATGAAAAACAATCGAGTTCGATTCATTAATTACCATCCTCAGGATCAGCAATCCAGACATTCTTCTTTGAATCAAATTTCTTGGTGGTGTTAGCAAGAATCTTAACATAAGAAAATCAGTAAGAAGAGTATGAACTGTATGTGTTACTTGTTCCTTGGACTGGCGTAAAAATTGCCAGCCTGGATCCTGTTCCATTGCAAGGTTCTAAGTTCGAGTCGCGCTCTCAAAATAACAATACAAATGATAAATGATAAAAGATGGTAAGTAAGCAATTGAGATATAAGCACGGCTTTATGAGTCAATGAAAATTAAAATGAGGGAAAATTGAAGAGTTTCATGTTTGTTTAGCATATTAATTTGAAAATTTTGATTCAAGAATTTTGAAGTTCAATCCCTTTTGTCTTCAAGTGATCACAAGTGTGTCCATGTTTCTTGTCTATTTGTGTGTTAAATGAGTAAAATAGAAAGGTGAGAGTGCTGAGATGAAGCTTCAAGAAAATCTGTCACAATGGATGAGAGAAAGTTGCTTCTTCATTTTTAATAAATGACATTGCGAGAGAACGAGAGCGTGTGTGAGAGATATTGGAGAAGGCCAAAAGACAGTCTGAAGATGACTGGCTGAGGATTTGTTTGAATTGCAAGAAGAAGATGACGGCAAAGAGAACAAGGATAAAGCTAGGGCAAGAATCTGTACACGGTGAGTGAGATAAGGGATTGTTCTCTCGTAAAAGAGATATCGGAAGATTTAGAGAGGAAAAGAACAGTCAGCACAACCACCCACTCATACAATACAAATACGAATTTCGAAGAAACAAACTCCTACGATAACTCAAAGCAGCAACTTTCTCATCTCAACGCATGCACAATGCTGAAATCACGAAAGTTGATCATCGAGTCTTTGCGTTGAGAGATGGCCTCAAGATGAGGCAATCGAAAGATTTACACGGATTACATCAATTTACTCGAGCCTACCTTGTTGTATCCCATCTAAGAAAGAATAAGGAAAGAAGGAACAGACTGTTCAAACTGAAGACATCAAACTTGAGCGTTTTGATCAGTGATGCGATGTGAACAAGGAAAGCTTCCACGAGCTGTTAAGGAACAGGGGCAATGAGAACTCGAGATCATAACGCAGAACATGATATATATTAATATTTAACTGCAACTAAAGTTCGAAAAATTTACAGGAAATCAGAAGAAAATCACAAACGAATGTATATAATGTGAAAATGTGACCGGACAGCTAGATAGCCAACGGCAAGATTGTCAAAACTCAAGACGCACCGCGGCATTTTGCTACTTGACTAAGCGTTGATGAATGGATAAACTAGAATTTTGTAGATTTACGGAACTCAGCATACCCTGCTCTAGAGCACAATCCGCGAAAGAAAACATAAGAGAAAAATGCGAATAGAAGCTATGCAAGGAGGCGGGACAGTCTGCTGAGGATGTTCGGCTCATCGAAGGAGTCCTTCAACAAACGAGAAGATTGACAAGTCATAAGAATTTTCGATTGCAGAGTTTGGAGCGATTCTCTCCTGTTAGTTTACGTTTACTTTGATATTAGGAAAAGACTTCTATGCTTTGAACAAGGTAGTTATAGTGTGTTTGTACTTGATAGGGATATACCTACTATGCACTTGCTCAGCGGTATAGCCAATTTTAATAATTTTGAAAGAGAAACTGTGTTTTTGCATTTCAATTCTATGATCTTCGTTTTTGAAAAACAAGTTTAATGAATGTGTTTGTCTTATTAAAT
>CALQYR020007219.1:478174-518865 GCA_943334845.2 Auanema sp. JU1783 | reverse complement strand
ACCCATAAGGCCGGGGTTCGATTCCCCGCAACGGAATGATATTTTCGACTGGTGGGGCCGCCCCATCATCCTTTCTCACTCAATCTGATTTCTAACATGTTACACCAGCCATTCCTGCTAAAACTTTGTTTTCAGTGCAGTTTCACACTCGGAATGATATCTGGGACAGTGGTCCCACCAAATTCATAGGCGATTTAACTTTGACTCGAATCACATTGACGGTTTTGAGACACCGGCAACAATGACACATACTTTTAACAATGACACTACCCAGTTATTACTTTGACACTATACGACGATTTTCGAAACTTAGGTTTTTTTTCAAAATTTTATCAAATTTTCAAATTGAAAATATTAACATTTTTTTTTTAAAAGCGTGAGGTGAAAACTTGATCAACACAACGAACAGAAACAAACGTAAACTCAGTTTTCAACACGGTATATATCTTCTTCGATTTCTTCGGAATATGAACCATCTAATATGCTATCCAGAGATGGTCTTAAAAAAAGAATTTAATGTATAGCTAACACCTGTCATAAAATTCTGAAATACCTGCCAACACCATGTATTACTCTAGAGTAATTTCCTTGGGAAATTTGTTTACCGATTCGTTTTGTATATTTTGACCCATCCGTTACAGTTTGACTGTTAAACCTGTAGCTCACGAAAGTTCTAGTGTTCCTCCTGCCGTTAAGAAACAAAAAACAGTCGTTTTTCTCAGAATCGGTGAGCTTCTTAAAAATAGCAAGCCTATAAATCGCTCTGTGAGTATGTCCGTTTCAAAACAACTTACGTATGAACGCATAAGAAAAACGAGAAGTCTTTATGCTTCCTACATAAGACATGCGTACAGACAAGCTCTGCTTCAAGTTTTAAAACTTTTGTAACAGAAGATGTGCGGCCACCAAACTTTTCGTTGCAGTCCTCCACAAAAAAAACCGTATCTTCACTTCTCGATTGGTGTATCGAAAGCTTGCTCACTATGTCGAGTATGATGGCGGCATCAACTCTTCCATCCCCTAAAAAAAGTTAAAGTCATAACGGGAGCAACCTACTCACCGCAGCATAGCCATTCAGGAAAGTTAGCTAGCTCATCATCAACTATGAAGTCCTCCAAACCGTAGAAACTAAGCTCACTTTTTTTCTCCTTTGGTGTGAGTAGATCATAGTTTTGAACAACGTTATCAGTAACCCACAAATCGGATTTTCCTTTCACAGCTTCTATTCTTGTTTTCATTTCTTCTGGAAACAAACTACATAATAAATGAGAAAAAAACTAACCCTCGTGTAGTGTCAGCAACGTGGTGATGAGTTCATGGGCGGGCAACGGAGATTGAATGAGAATTTTTAAATGTGCGTTCCTCGACTCAATTATATTCGTGCTGAGCCAATGTGTTGTCCATCCACCTTTCAGCCTACTATATAGACTATCATATTCAAAAAGGTCATACAAGTTTCGGTTCAACCTTAATATCAATATCAGAAGCAAACGTCACAGCTTTACCATTTTTTGACTTCTTCTTCTTTGCAGTTATCTATGATTTTAGTTAAACGACTTTCATAAAGTTCAAAGTTGAGCGTGTTGAGAGCGCCTGTTAACAGAATGGAGCCACTAGGTGTCTGAAAAAATGTCAGCAGTAAAAAACTTGAGTTTAACACAAAAACTACATCTTTCGTTTCCCCGAAAAGAAGTTTTTTTACTTCTTCGAACTCATGCGTGCTCTTGAAACAAGTTTTCAAGTTTTTTGCGCGATGAATCTGACACCGGAGAGGTGTTGAGTCTTTCAATATTTTCCCCTAATGTGAGGAATCAAATCATTACTAAATAACGAAGTATACCGTGTTGTATGCGCGGAACGCCGTTTCGCCGTCGTGAATGACACTGGGGACACGTTTCACTGGAGAAACTTCGTACAACCGATCGTTAAGAGCTCTCGAGAAAACCTCGTGCACATCAGCTGACTTAAGCGTATGAATCATGTAACCTAACATGAACGATCCCATTTTCTCAGATTTTTTCGACCTAAAAACAACATAAGCATACATGATTCATTTATACCTGAACATGTTAGTCAGTCCTAAGCATATGGTCACGTATTCACCACTGCATATACCGAATGTAGTATCTATAAGGATACAAGAACCAATCACTGGTAGAGAACCTGAACAGTTGACTTGTGCTAACATGCGACCTAAAAGCGATATTCATAACGTTTCTCACACGAAACATACGAAGTTCTTCATCACTTTCCATCTCATTCATTTGGCTCATCAGCTCTATTTTTTTTTTGTGCTCCAAGAGCTTGTGGAAATCTGGTAGATGGGCTGCAAAATGTTTAAAAGCAACTGGAAAAGTCACCACTTGAACTATAGTAGCTTTTTCTCCTGCAATCGCTGAAATAAGAATTTCAATCGTATGTATCACTTACCAACTTTGTCAACCAGCAATGGTTCCAACTTTTGCAAATGATTAGATGAACATGCGAACATATTGTACAACTTAGACGGATCAGTCGCGGGTTTCCTTCCCAACTTTGTCTTTTTGTGTGAAGAAACTGTTCGACACGCACTCGTGAGCTGCAAAGAAGAGAGATACATAATCAAGCAAAGATAGTATTACCTCGTAAGTAGTAACATCAATCCCATTGTCTCTGAGATAGGCTTTGGCTTCGGCCTTAGTTCGGTTACGGAGGGCTTCTTTAATTTCTGACTGAGCAGAAAACAGCTTTCTCTTCCTCAAAGATATGATGGGAACAACCGGTATCTGTTAAACTGAAAGTTTCATTTCGAGAAAAAACAAAAACTCACGTTAGTACGATATGAGAAATACACATGAGTCACGAGTTGGTTCGAATCGTTCAACACAAAGAAAACCTGAAAAACGAATATGCAGTCTAAAATAGAATAGCTTACTTTTCTCTCTAACGAAACGGTTTTCGGATGCCTATGTGAGAATATTTTGAAAATATGATCTCCATTTTCATCCATTTTGAAGAAACCATTCTCGTTCACCACGTTTCTTTTGTAAGAGTGACATTTGTATTGAACGATGTTTCCCAGCCCATCGCCTAAAGGAAATCTGTGAGCAGAATATAAGTCAAAAGAAACTCACAGGCAGTACCCGTCCATGGGTTGTATGGGTCATATGTCACGTCTTTGATGTGTTTAAAAGACTCTCGATCAATGGCATACAAAGTTTCACCTGCCGGAAATATTTCTAACTCTTCATGAAAAGTTTTGAACGAAACGTTTCTAAGAAAGAAATTCTAAAAAAAGAGCCGGCTAACGAAAATGAGAACCCCAAGTTAATAATTTCCAGAAACTCACACATTTCGTTTGTTAATGTTAGTAATAAAAACAAGTTTTCACCTGGAACGAGATGTTTACAGTTTTTATGTTGTACAATGGAAAGCAATAAGGATCAGCAGAAGTATTTCAAACTAAGAATAAAAACACGAGATAAATGCATTATTAGACGCTTTTGTTTTCAATATTTTAAAATTTGTTTTGAACCGAGTTTGTGTCAAAGTAATAACTGGGTAGTGTCATTGTTAAAAGTATGTGTCATTGTTGCCTGTGTCTCAAAACCGTCAATGTGATTCGAGTCAAAGTTAAACTACCAAATTCATATCCGTTGTGGTCTAGTGGTTAGGATTTATGGCTCTCACCCATAAGGCCGGGGTTCGATTCCCCGCAACGGAATGATCTTTTCGACTGGTGGGGCCGCCCCATCATCTTTTCTCACTTAATCTGATCTATAACACGTTAAACCATTCATCAATGGTCAAACCTTGTTATCAGTGCAGCTTCAAACTCGGAATCATATTTGTGACAGTGGTCCCACCATTACCATATCCGTTGTAGTCTTCTGGGTAGGATTCCTGGCTCCTAACATAATTGGTTAAAAACAGAGTAATTATTCAAGTTGAATGATTTTTTTTCCATCGGCAGATTGCATGCGAATCACTGAATGGTTCTAGAATTCCTTATTCTTCATTTATGATGATGATTAGATTAAATGTTGCGTAACTGCATCAACTCCCAATTATTTGGTCACGTTCCGACGTGGAACGAATCTGTGATACATGGAAGATATTACTGCGGATGAATGAAGAATCCCTGATCAGTTGTATGATAAACAGTGGCATAGTTTCTTCAGGATTCTATCCGTTACACAATCAGAGCTGTTACCATATCTTGAAAAACAATTTGTTCTGGCAAGTGTCAGAAGTGTCTTCATACCTATTGTTCCTTTCAATCTCTCCAGTAGTCCATACCCCGGTTTTTAGGTTTTTTGTAACTATTCCTTCAAAAAGTCCGTTGGATGGAGCTTTTGCTTTTATCACGATCCGATATCTTTAAGGTATTACATCATAGTCCTCTACTCTGGTAAGTTCCAAACTGGATATATAGTCCGTTCGCTGGCAGTTCACCACCAGTCTGTACATCGTGAACAATATGAGGAGAAGGGAACCTGATAGTAGCTTCTTCTATTGATAAAAGTTCAAGTCTGGCGCAGTATTTCTGACTCTGAAGAAAAGTTTTACTGGAACTGCTTTTGCTAATTTTTTGAGACCATTTCATCTTCGCTGTTGACGTATAAAGCGTCAGCTCCTCTTAAAATCATATCATTCATTGAGTTCAGAAACACACTCGCAGGAACTGTCGCCTCATCCAAATTGATTGACAGCTCTGTGAAGCATGGACAATAATCTTCAGGAATCTAAAACAACCAACAGTGTTCTTATCATTTTTACGTTTTTCATAAAAACTCTTACGTTTGCTTCGAAGCAATGTCTGATCTCAGGGGTTGGATGGAATAGACTATAAGACCGTTTTCGACTTATTTTACCAGTAGGAGAGTTCTTCAGATCGCCCTGAGTATTATCAAGCTTGATGCTGAAATCGAAACACAGACTAACATTTGCAATTCCTAGTAGAGTTTGATATAAATCAAACTGTGTAGTAAGCTTTGCAGAGTTCTCTTTCAGCGTTCCTAACAGCTGAAATCAGACTAGTCTGAAAGGAATTTTTCTCAAACTAATAACTCACATTCTTATACTTGGATGCAATTTTTGGCGGTACTCTAATGGATAGATACGGTAATCGAGCTTCCATTCGTCCAACAATCTGCAATGAGATATCGAATAACAGTTTCGTGAAAGTTACTTACTGTTTCACGAATAGCATCATATCGATGACCATGATCACTGAAAACTATAACAATTGCTTCATCGAAGAATCTTTCATTCGAAATAAGGAAAGAATTGAAATCTTCATCAGTTTTTCCTAGAATGAAATTATCAACAGAAAAAAGCACTTTCAGTTCAAACCTATGAGGTTTAAGTAGTCATGGTTCATATCCTGAATCCACCAGTAAGAGAAATGACGTTTGCCATGATATTTTCTGACAAATCTTGAATAAATAAAAAATTTGAATCATTTTGTTCCTGTTTATCAACTCTTCCAAATATTTCAGTTGTATTTCATGCTTCCCTCTGGAATCGTAGCAGTATGGCGTAGATCTGAGAGCTGCAAACGACCAGTAAGATGCGAGCCAGTAAGGTCTGAAAGAAAGTTTATTTTTGATTATCTGTCAAGTAAGTAACGAAACCGAAAATAATGATCAACTGGAGTGTTCTTAAAGCCACAAAGATAACCGAAATAGTTAAAAGTTCCAATATCAGGCCTATCTTCGGCGAACAATGTTACGTAATCTGGAAGGAGCAGTGTTAAGAAAAGCTAGCTGAAGGTTTAAGTCACTATTAGCACTGAAGTTCTTCCAAATGATATCTAAGTCATCAAAACAAATCCCCCAATTCTCGTCAATTTCCGCATCGAACTCCTAGATAGAAGGAATGAGTGAGAACATTGCTATTGTGAGCACACCTTCGTTGTTACTCCTCGTTTTCCAGTCAGAATGGCGATCCAATTAGCATATGTATTATCTCCAATTTTGACATGTCCGAGCATATCTTGAAATCCTAATCTTTTCATCGTGCTATGTGTTAGTGGCAGCTGTACCAAAATCATTCTAATATTATTCACTCTACTGAACGGAAACAAACTTGTCTCATAAAATTATTTCTGGACATGGAATCTAAGCCGATCATAACAACGGCCGGATGTTCAGCGCTCGAGTTTTCAATCATTTTTTGCCTAGAAGAGAAATTTATTTATCTGCACGGAAGTTGGTAAACTGACGTGCCGGATACATTTGAAAATGTTTTGGTGGGAATCTGGGCGAAATGCATTCGAAATATTTCTGTTCCAAGGAAAGAATCAGTTTTGCAGACTACCTGTAGAACGATAAGGTTCGCTTCATTTCTATTCTGAATGATACTTCAACAAATTCTGAATCCACAGGGATCGTATAGCCGCTTTCAGCGAAATTCAAATAGTTCTGATCTCCATACACTACGTCAAAATCAGAGACACCATCATTGTGATGAAAGTCTCTCCAGTAACATACTCGCCCTTTGACATAATTTTGATCAAACTGAAATTAAATTTGCTCTAAGTTTTCGAAGTTTAATAAAAACAAAAATACTTTCAAGTGCCCATCAATCAAGTCCACAACAGGCTCTTGTACAGGCTTACATCTATAACTTACTACTTTATGATATTTCAGCGAAAAAAAAATTACATGAGAGGATCAGGCTTACTGAAATATTTTAAAATGGAAGGATCCCATGGGTCTAGTACAGGTACAAAGCAGCTTTTACTAAGATCAGGCTCTCCTAACATCTTCATAACAACGAGATACGGTGAAGCATAATAAGTTTGATAGATTCTTACCCGATAATGTTTATACTCCAAAGAAACATCAGTTGATCTCGAAGCAAATGCGATAAACAAAAAAATGAAAATCAAAGAAAATGCTAATGCAAGCTTAGAGATATAAGCTATGTAATTTCTATTTAGTACAAAGAATGTTCGAAGCCGAAGAGTTGACATTAGAGCCCATTTCATATTAATCAAAATCTAAAGAAAAATTAAAATTAAATGTACCGTGGCTATATAAGTTAATTTTATTAATCAAAAAATGAGATGAAACTGCAATGAGTGCCTGAGTCATTAAAGCTCAAACGTCATCAAACATTCACGAATGCGTTTTGAAATATCCTAGCAACTGAATGTTCTATTCAAACTATCTACAATTCAACGAGAGTTGACAGAAAAGGTAAAACAATCAATCTAGCTGCATATAAAGAAACCAATACAATCCTTACACGTAAATATTCTAATTCGCTTCACGTCGTTCGTTGCAACTGAACGCATTTCTAATTCATTTTCAACAGACTCAGCGCGTGAGACGGTTGTGACTCTTGCAGAGATGCCGGAAGAAAAAAATTTCAAAATTTTTTTGTCAAGAAAAAAAAAATCATATATAATCACTAATTCATATTTGGTAATACAAGACAAGTGACAGAAGGAGGAAATATCGATCGATTTTCTGAGCAATTCAACGAATACCATAAATAACATTTGTATGGACATCTTATAACATATATATATAGTTTGTACAATCTCTTTTTTATTTCTTATCGATTTTTCGGTATATTGATATATTCTTCAATCATCAGGTTTGAGATTATTTTCTATGAGCACTTGTATTTTGGCATTCAGGAGTGCTTCCGAAAAAAGCTTTATATCCTCGCAGCTAAAACCTCGATCGAACGTAACGGCAGCACATCGAATCCTCACGTATTCATGCCTGCGATTCAGCCGTGATTTCCTTTTATGGAAAAAATGTATTATTGCAAAAAGTTATAAGCTTACCTCAGATCATCTTTTGCCCACCAGCATTTATCAGATGTCGATCCCCATTTAGCAACTGGAAATTCATTTTTGAATGGATGATTAAAAAATGATATCTGAAAATAGCATGCGATGATAAATAGACATAAGATGGCTGACTCTGAGAATTGTATTCCAAGGTATCTTGACAGATAGTCCTGATGGGAAATAATACGCCTTAATGACTAAGTATTGCGACGTTATCTAAAATGAAAAAGCAATTCTCGGAACTTAAAAAAAACCTTACGACAGAGAAATCATCTTCATAAATGGGGAGGCCGTTGAGAGACGCAAACCTCTTGATTTGTTCAAGATCATCGAACGGTTTGAGAGACACTCTTCTTGATCGAGGAATCGATGAGGAAGACTTGTTAAGCCCATCAACTGATAGCGACATCATTTTTTGAACTAAAATCAGCACAGTATATGAGAAAAATGAATCTCCGAAAGTGGTATTGGAGAGAAAAGAATGAAAAAGGTACTCTGCTTTTTGTTTGTGCGTTATTGAGAACATTCCATAAATGGGATATTTTCGCGGAGATTAGCAAAGCTTGGAAGTGACGTAACCGAAATTTAATTTCGTTTATCCTCCCAATAATCCATGATATAGAAGGTAACAAAGATTTATATGCTGAAACCCTAAAACGTATTTTAAGAAGCATGGGAAAAGATAAAAGAAGGAAGAAGATGCGTTTCAGTGTTTATTCATCATGTACAAGTATAATGAAGAAGCCAAAAATTAAAAAGACGGCTGAAATCATGGTTTTACAATGTACACAGACAGCATTATATATATTAAGAAGCAAATTTTAATAAATTTTATGAACAGCACAGCACTTTCTTGAATTGAAGAAAGCGTTTTTTTCCAGAGATGGTAGTAGACTAGTTGCTGAAAATGGAAAGATTAAAACACAGTTGATGATGTTTCCGGGATGAAATGAGAGTACTGAGACTGTTAGCCGGACACAAAGGGAACGTAAGAAGCATTTTAATGTAACTATTTCTACCTTTCTTTTCAGAAACTCACGTTATAAACTATGCAAAAGTCAATGAACATTTTTTACAAGCAGGTGTTGTTCAAAGCTTAATCTCTGAAATAACAGAGCAATGTAAGCCCCGCTAGTTTGACAAAAATTTCGCTTACAGTTATCCATAAAAGTTAGTGCGAGAAAGACAAAGAATAATAACCTAATGTACTTACTTGCTCGATCCGAAAAGAGAAAGTAGCATCCAGAAAATGTAGACAATGTCGAGGAAAATCTGAACAGCGGCGAAAATGTGATCTTCAGGTGAAATTTCATATTTTCGTCCTCCCATAAGCATCTACAAAACAATCATTATGGAATGATCTTTGCCATTTCGAGGCTTACTTGGATGTCCACGGCAAGATAGAACATGAATAAAAGACTTGCCAGAGCAGCATAAATCAGGTGAAGGAATGGAGACTACAAAAACTGTGAAAAAACAAAGATACAGATTGATACCTTGAACCAAATAACAGAAACAGCAGCTACAAGCCCGAATACCATCAAACACATAGAAGCAATGAAGAGGAAACCCATCATGCTAAAAAAAACATATCTTAAAATCTAGAAATACAAGAGAAAAAATACTTGGTTAAGTCATATTTCGTTTGAGTAGCGAAAATGACAATACCTCCACAGCAAATTGTGCAGATGATCAGAGTGAAGAGAACGGTTTCGATTTTGTGATGAGCAGTTATCATCATGGTCATATATCCAACAGCCAAAGTCTGAAATAACAGTAACTTGGATCATAGAGGAGCAGCTTACGAAGATCGTGGTCAAAATTATATTTGCTGGGAAACTTCTTCTGACTGACTCACAACAGACTAATGCTAGATAAACGACGAAGAAAACTCCACTGAAATTTCAAAAGCTTGCAACATTTAAAATAAAATAGAACTTACTAAGCAGCCCAATACATTCCCATGCTACTCCGGACTTTCAAATTTATATCACGGTCAAAGAAAGGTACAGCAGTCATAACTGCTACGACCAAGAGCTGGAAGAATGGGTTTAACTACGCAACATCTACAAGTCACTACCATAATAGTTACAAGAGTGAAAACTTTACGAATGAAAGCTGCACGAATCGTTCGATCACTAAAAATCGGATTGTAACTGTGAACTCTTCATTAATCTTACTTAAAGTTGAAGTGATATTTGTCTCCAGCGTTACCTTCCTCGGCCATCCCTGCCATTCCCATCATTCCTGGATGTGGTGGTGGCATAAATGCTAAAAAGAAAAAGATACATTATACATGGGTTAATACTGTTTGAACTTACGTGGTGGTTGTTGGTTGTTATGCGGGTTCCATCCTGCTGGTGGTGGAGCATTAGCACCATAAGGTGGATTTTGATAGTGTGGGTTGTATCCGGGTTGCTGATAGGGTCCACTCATTACTGAAATGAGAATAATAATGAAGCAGCAACAGTAGGGAATGGAAAAAAACTGATAGTTGATATGAAAAATGTGAAAAAAACATGTTCGCGTAATCAATAGCTTGGTAGTCATTGACGACAAAATGCACTGCTCAAAAAATTTTCATCTGGGCGGAAGTATGATAATTTGGCAAGGCAAACAGGTCTCAGATGAGGAGAGTACAATGAAAGCTATAATGATATGAGAAATTTGGAGAATTTCGCAATGACATTGCAGGCATATATAGCAGAAATCGATAAGCAAAACGAGCGCAAATGAATGAACTAGTTTCAGCTGCCAAAGGTTTCATTAAAACAAAGGCCACAGAAGTTACATAGGTTTTGGCTACTGACGCTTCCATGAAGACTTCGTGATTCATCATCAGTGAGTGTTTCAAAGAATTGAATAATAATACCACAGATTTCTTCGCGAAACGTCCTCGTTGTCACAAATAGACGCAGAGAAATAGAGAATCACAATGTGAAATAGCATTGAAAACCTCACACACATACACATACACACACTTTTACCCGGTCTACATGTGACTTAGAAGAAGCGTGAAAATTCTAAATTTCTGAATCTCTAATATCTAGATTATGAATAGGAGCTTAACGGATCAAGTATGAGCGTTCGACTGTTTAAGCACGGCAAGTGTATGCAAAAAAAAATGAAATTGACGCTGAATAGTAATTGTTCAAAAGCTATGGAGGAGTAACTAATCAATGTTTTGAAGCTTTTACTACACATCTTCATTTTATTTGCGGTAGGAATAGACAACACATTTAGTTTGAAGTACAATCTCCAACAAAATACTTTCAGAATCAAATGCATGTTAAGTATTAGATTTAATTCGAACACCAAACTGAAGCAAGCGCCAAAAAAAGAAACAAAGTGGATTGTGGCAAGTAACGCCCGTTGTTGCTGCACGCGCTTTGCGCCAAAGAGTTGTAAAATAACAACAGAGGAAAGTAATGTAAATCCGCAGATTTCGGGTCATCACTATACTTTCGAAGAATCAATCGGGAGAGAGATCGATAGGATTTGGGAACAACGTTTCTGTTTTTCAATGAAAGGATCATAGAGATAGTGAACTAACCATTATTTCCATATTGATCAGTCTGTGGTTGCTGTGGAACATTCTGATATCCTAGTAGATGATCTGAAGGAAGCAATTAAACATATCTTGTATCATTCTTTTCATCAATTTTTCTTTCTTGTTTTCAAATAGGATATTTCGTTTGACTACTACATTCTCAGTTAGTCATACAAATTCTTCGTTGCAGCCATGAAAGAAAAAAATGCAACCGTTGTTCAGTTTTGAAATTGCGAAATGAAAATGTTTTCACAACACTTACATCATAACACGTAATTCCACGTGCACTGTCTGTGTACGTGGATATTCTAATTCTTACAAAGTATTTAAAACACTCAAGCTTATAATACGGAATAGTTTGAAAACAAAAAACAAGTCTCACCGTCTTGTCTCCTGGACATTTTTATCAATAATTAGTATTTGTCTGTAAATGAAAAGTAATATGATTGAATCAATATGTAAGAGAAAGAAGACGACGCAGTTAGAAAAATCAAAGTGCCAATGGAAGTTACGGCAATAGAACGAAGCAACAAGAGAGCCCATTGTCGGCGTTATTGACAGTTGGACTTGTATGACAGTGACTGTACTACTTATGCTCAATGACAAGCATGAATTCTCATTTGCTGCAACCAGTAAGAAGTTTGATTCTGTTCTACTCTGCGGCAGTTTAGGATGATGAGCAGAAACAAGGAAGACAAACAATCAACAAGACTAATGGGTGGAACAAGAAAAGCTAATTTCATGTAGTATGGAAGTAGATATTCGAAAAACTGACTGAGCAACAAGCCAATCCATCAATAATTGATTGTGTTATCGGGAAGCAGTAACGAATATTCTTGATAAGTGATAAGAATAATTTGAAAGTTTTGAACTAGAGATAACTGAATGGCATAGTTCTGGAAAATGGAATGATTCAGCGTAGAAGCTGAGCCATTTCCAAACATAGTTTATTGATTTATCCTACACATACTTTTTTGACCTTTGAGCTTATGGTTAAATATTAAACAATGAAAAAAAATATCGGATGACGTGAATCAACGTTGACCCAGACGAAATCATGAGTTAACACCTTAGAAAACAGACATACACATGATGGACTATGTGATGATGAGTAGATTGAACAGACATCAGACAGAAAGACTGACGCAAGAGGATGGCCATATAAGGCATATTGTGAGCAGAACAACACAGAATAAGCACATAATAATCTTTATTTGAGCATATAGCAATGATAGAAAAAGCTTTTGTTTTTTCAATGCACTGTTTTGTTGGGAAATTAAAGTCCTGTTAGCATGAATTTTTGAAACTGTAGGTGGTTCTGAAACAGTGAGTAACAAATGAAAATGGATTAAGGGAAGCTTAAAAGTATGAAGATTAATAGTTTCGACAAGGTGGTCGATTCAGCTCCGAAAACAAAATTGGAGAGAAAAAAAGGATAGAAAGAAAGAGGAAAGGTTGAAAGAGAAAGAAAAGGTTGCGTTGGAAAAGGAAGGTTGAGATGAGAGAGAAAGAGGAGTTTAAGAGAGAATGAGAAGGTTAAGAGAGAACAACATTCAAAGAAAGCTTTTAGATCGATGTGATTAGATTACCTGCAGTAGGAGAGGTTACCTAACATCAAAAAGAATAGCGACATAATGAGTTGTTTTTCGAAGATGTGCGGTTTTTAAAAGAAGAGAAGAGGAAGTTTGCCATCTGTTAGATGACCAAATGTGGGTACTCAGGTCGGAAACATTTCGGCACGGAGTCGGAAACTTTAAAGTCGCATACTTTCAAGCAATAATTAGAGACGAAAATTCAAGCAAACGGACAATGAATTTCTAAAAAGCAAGTAGGTAATGGAAGCATTCGGATAGATGAGCATAAAAAGCATTGTAAGTAACACCATTGGGATAAATGAACATAAAAAGCATTGTAAGTAACACCATTGGGATAAATGAAAATAAAAAGCTTGTAAGCATTCGGTTGGTAGCAAAGTAAAAAGCGTTGTTTGACGAGTTCAAGGTAATGTGAGTAAGTGATGGTCGAGTTCTATGTCTGTTTAAGGACTAAGAACGGCTGCACCATAGTAAAATTGGTTAGCTCTCATGAAATCTGTCATGTTGCAGTGTCGTTCCAGCTGGAATCTTTCATGTGATCGTACGCGTCTAGAGGCCTGGCACTTGACGAAGCACTGTAAAATTGTGAACATGAACTATTTATTCATTAGCGGAAATTTGTATCCAATGAAAAGGCTGGATACAAAGAACGAACCTTGTAGACGGTGTTCTTGAAGTTAGTCATCATGCATTTTCTGATTCTACGGATTTTCTCGCGTGGATGAAGAGAAGGGATCATTACGGTGTTCTCGCAATGGTAAAGGCAGTTGCTCTCTGGGTCGTTGTCATTCGTGTCAAACACCGAACAGCAGCCAAAATCTGAATAGACAAGGGGTTCAGTCCATGCAATAGACAGACATGCATTACAAGCAATGGTCAAACGTTCGAAGTGATTGTATGTGAACTTGCAATTACAAAAAGTGAGATTTGAAAGTGACCACATGAGTTAAGCATGCAAAAATAAGAAGCAGAACATGACAAGCAAAAAACCGATACCTGGCAAAAGAAAAAAAAGCTAACCTTGGACAACTAGACTAACGAGGGTGGGCTCTCCGAAGAGTTCTTCTTGCATGCATTTGACCATTTCCAGTTTTTCATCGTGATTAGGAACACATGATAAAGGTTTGCTGTAAATCAGCAAATTATGAGATAGGGAATCACATGCATGATTCTCTGGTGTTAGACGTGCAATATTTTAGGAAAATGGGATGCATAACCATAGCAGCTCCGATTAGGATGCGAAATCGGAGCCACAATGATCGGTGAGATGCAGAATCAATAACGTAATGATTGGGATGCGGAATCAGAAACGTTTCAATTCGGATGCAAATACGGAAGGTTAAGAAGGGGATACTATGTTTGTTCAGAAAAAAACGATTAACATATAAGATGGCATGCAAATATTATAAAGAAACTTACAAGAACTGCATGGAATCGATGCAGCAATCGCGATGCTCGGCAGCACAGCATTTTTCAGCTACTGTTTGAAGATCTGAATTAAATAAGAATTTCATAAAGCTTTATCAGATAAATTCATAAGAATTTTCAACTGTTTAACAGAATATTTGAAAAAAAATTTATTTATATATCATATATGTTCACCTTTATCTGCAGAAACTGCTACAACAAGAAAGGATACCATGAGAGTCTTAGCGATCATTTTGAGCGAGAGATGCGATTGAACGATTTAAAAACTAGAGTATTGGATACAATAAGCTATCAATAGTGTAAGTTGAGGGAGGGACGATTCTCTACTGACCTACTCGTCGTCAGAAGGGCGGTTCACCTTCGTGGGCGGGCTCATGAAGTCCTTCTGGCTCACGAGCCTAAGAAAGATGCAAACGGGATAAGAGATAGTCGAAGACAAAGAAGTTATTATAGAGAGAGAAGAGAAATTTTTGATTGACAAAGATCATTATCAAAAGCATATTCAATCAACAATGGAAAGCAACAATCTAATCATAAGTGAGGACAACTCGGTACAAAGAAAACAAGGGCTAATAACTGACAAATGACTATAGAGGACGGTCTGATGGTCATACTGTAGCTGTGTAAAAAACACTTCGATTACGGTAGCGCTTAAAACTTTAAACGTCCTTGTCAGGACCCTCAAGTCTTCTACAAAAACATTTGACAGGGTGGTCCATGTGTCAGAAACATCTGGTTTCCATTCAGAACCCTTTAAATGTGCTCACTAAATTATCTTTTGCCACCACATGTCCTTTGAAGATGGCTCACCCGTCGTCCAGAATTCACAGAAACAAGATAGTTTTTTAGACCGCCTGATCACAATAAACATTTTAATTAATTTCTCCGCCTTTGAAGAGTTCTTCCTCCATCTCATTTTCAGAAAGATAGATCTCTTCCAACTTCAGGACTGGCCAGATCCTCATTTTCTCGGAAGAACTTCATCAAGTCTGTCTCCATGTCAAGTGATCGCACCATCGACAGAAAATGATCTATAAAACTTGAAATGAATACTTACAAACGATTTTCTCACACCTGGCGGTGGAACAGAAGCTACTAAGTCCGTGACATCTTGTTGATCCTTCGATAACCCTGGCACCCAACCATACCTCGGGAATACCTTAATAGGTTATGTCACCATCATAAATTACTTAGCTTCTTACTGTACTGTAAACATGGCAATACAGAGGGATTGATTGCCGCAGCAAATCAGGGTTCATCTCTAGTTTCTGGCTCAGAGCAGCAGGACACCACTGTAGATAACAGATATAATTCTATATAGCGATATGAAACAGGAAAACTAACTAGTTTGATATTCCTATTTTGTTTGGAACGATTCACATTCACGGGTTTGCCATCAATGTCAGCCAACCGACTTGCATACAGCTTATCACCCAGTATGGGGCATTGCAAATGTGAGAAAATGAGGCGAGGGAGGTGTCGCGAAACTGAAATAGCCACTAGCATTCCCCAAATGGTTACCCTCCTACATTTGTTAACTCCGAATTCTACCAAAGTGCAGCCGTACTTTCTACTTAAAACCTTGTAGGACAAAGAGCCTTCGACGGCAAACTTCCCAGACTTAGCTCGTTTACTAGCCTTTCCCTCAATAAAGGTGTACTAAAGAAAGTATGGTCACGAACAATAATGAGAAAAGAGGCTACTTCCTTATGCGACCCCATTGGCAAGAACGTAGAGTAGCCACTAACTGATCCCTCATTTTTTCCGAGATTCCCCATTAGTACCGCTCTGTAACCGGAGGTAAGATACTAAAGTGCAAAACGGGAAAATGACACTTACATAACTCTATAATGTGTGTCGTCTTCAGACCTCTGAAGAGAGGCGAACTTAACACTGTTTACTAGCCGACTAGATTCCTTTTCGTTACACGGTAGAACGATAGCACCAGAGAGATACCTGAAGGGAACAAAGATATCAAAGGACCCTGTAGAATACAAGCCTTTTAAGCCCGACACAAAATTCCAATCTAGGTTCTCTGAAGTAATGCTGCAGGTTCGGTAGACAATCCGTAATTGAAATATCCTTTTCACTTTTCCTCTGTAACTGAAACATATCATCAAGCTGTACTGCTTAGCAACCTTTGACATCTTGAAATTTTCATCCTTTTCATCGAACCTCCCAGATTTGAAAACTCCTCCGGAAGGCTGCATCTCTCCAACACAGGAAATCCCGTACGGTTTTGGAATTATAACAAACTTTCCTACTATCGCTATAACTAGAACTCTTGAAACTATTCTCACCTGGCTCATGCAGAATGAAATTCTTAGCTAAGTACCCAGAAAGCTGGTCAACGTATTTGAAAGTTGGAAAGCTCGAAATCGTGTTGAGGCATCTGAGTCATTACAGATTCAACGATAAGGAGTGTACTCTAACGAAACCTCGAAGACGATTTGTGAAATACGGTGGGATTTAATAACTTTTGAACAACCATACTAAACGAGAACAGTAAAACTATGAAAAACAGAAATGAAAGAAAAATAAACGCCGGAAAAACGGACGGAATCACTCAAACTGTTCGAAGTTAATTGATATTTAATTGAAAAACGATGAGACCACTTAATTTCTGGAAACAGTTCAAACAATTGCGCTTACTTCTCCTTAAGAACACAACGAGATAGTTTCGTCATCTCAATATATTAAGGTTTGCGAGCGACAGGAACAGTATGTCCGCCTGATTTCTTTAGCGCTTCTCTATCCTTAGCTTCAGTTAACTTCCTCTGTTCTTCATCTAAATATGATATTACTTGTTTCCCAACGTGCTAACAAATTCTTCATACTTAGCTTCTCGTAGAAACAATCTTCAGGAAATCCATGAGGATCAAAAATGTGTGCAGGAAAGTTCGAACCTAATTGAAAACGTAAGACACTGAATATAGAAGCTAGCAAACCTTTCTCGTCAAGATCAAAACTTTCAATAAAACTTTCGTAGCATGATGGATTAAGAAACTGCCTTTTGCCTTGCAGTTGCTCATTCAAACTTATTCCTTGAGCTTTTTTTCGGAAAAACATCGCTAGCTTCTCCTAAAAACAGAACGATAATTAATATGAACAAATATTACAAACCTCAAGTAAGGGATCACAATCACCTTCAGGCGATGGAGGTATAGCTATGTTATTCCTAATTGCATCCTCATCCTATAAAATACATCAAAGCATCAAATAAAAGTGTAAACTTACTTTGTCCTCCACATCTGGTGTTCTGGGACTATCCTGGTCGTTCCCGGGAGTTAGACTACCTTCTGACCCGCCCTGTCTCTACAATGAGCTAGTAAGCCACAAAATACTAATGTGCCAAAAGCCAACCTCTTTTAGGGCTGATTGGGCATTCTCCAAAGCTTCGTCAATAATCCTCTCATTGTCTTCATCACTCTCACAGTCCTGCAAAACAGTGATAAGATACGTACACTCAATAAGATATTACTTGGCTTTGTCTTTCAGGAGGTCGTGGTTCCACCATTTCAGTTGAAAGAGGACTGACTTGCTCTTTATCAATATCTGCTCCTTCTCGTTCAGCTTGAAGAATAAAATAAATTCTGGATTATGAAGCCCAAAGCAAATACCTTGGTCGAACCCATCTTCAAACTCGTAAGAAACTAATGAAGCAGTTGAAGATATCTAAAGCAATTCTTGCAACGCACAAATTAATGAGTATACAAACCCTGGCCATTCCTACATTAACATCCGAGGGAGAAGGTGTGTCTTTTGGCCTTTTTGGAGGAGGAGGTTCTAAGAAGTCCATGGTATAACTTCTGTCGGAGCGTGGTGATGTAGATTTTCTGGATGTATAATCAGCAAAAGCCTCAGAGTCTTAAACGACGCCCTTGGTTACTAAACGAAATAATAGTTAAACAACCATCATAAAAATCAGAGTTTTTTCTTTCTCGTGGAGAAGCGCTTTTTTTCTTCAAAAGAGGGTTAATTGGAACTGAAAGAGGATAGGTTTAGCCAGAATTTCATAACTATCGACAAACCTTCAGCTTCACTGGAATGTATTGGAGAGTCTTCATCACTTTCTCCATCATACGCTACTAGATTATTCATTTTTTTAAAAGCTGCAAACAGAAAGAGGAATGAAGAAAGGTCTATCTACTTTGTGTGCGAAGGAAGAAAGCTCAACAATTTGAATTTTCGAAAAGATGTACGCAATATCGCGTTGGTGTTTGTACTTGAGAGATGCTGCTGTCTACCATTTAAAGTGAAATTCGCTTTAATTTCTTAGAAACATTTGATTTCTCTTCTTAGTTTAATCAGAAAAATCCCTGAAAAAACACAAATGAAAAACAGAAATTGAAAAGCAACCGCTCGTTACACTTGTAAAATTAAAAATGACGTCAGTTCATTTTGAGTTTTCCGTTCAACTTAGCGGTCGTTCATTGTCTTCCCTATTCCATTGATTTATTATGAACCGTGTATTTTAGAATTTTTATTAAGATAAAGATACATCCTGATGAAAGATTGTCTTTGTACAATGAGCAATTATTAATTATAAAAGTAGTCCCAACGATTCGGCTTATTTCTTGCCCATCATTGCACCCATCATAGCTCCTGCGACTGCTCCTCGTAAGGCTCCGGAAATGGGGCCTACAAACGATTAGTCAATTAGAAGTCGATGAAAAAAACGACTAACTGCCTCCATATCCACCATATCCACCATATCCTCCGTATCCACCGTAAGGCATGCCACCATATCCACCGTACATTCCATAAGGCATTCCACCATAGCCACCATAACCACCATATCCGCCCATTCCATAAGGATAATATTGAGCAGTGGCATCATGGATAAGAAGGGAAGAGGCTAAGAGAAGGATGAAGATTGGAAGCATTTTTCTGAAAACACACTTTTAGTATTGTTTCACTGTTACAAAACACATAAAGAGCGATGGGTGTTAACAGTTTCAGAAATGGTAGGCTTCACCACGTTTTATATATGGAAGTTCTACGATTTTTTGTCAAATTTCACGAATGACCAAGGTCGTATTATTGGCACTTGAGGAAATCATCATTTTTTACACAACCTTTCTCATTCGCACAATGGCACATACGCTGCACTATAAACAAATGAAATTTAATTTCTTTTTTTCTGAATCAGATGACTTTTGAGGAAAAATTCTATTTTTCCACCTCGTCTCCTTATTGGCAAAGCTTTATTTATCAAGTTCAGATGTTCCATCTACACTCCAATGCGTAACGACGTTGTCAACTAATACAAAACGAGAACGTAACTATTTAAAACAGAATAAGCTTTCATATATATGATTTCAACAACGAATACCGTGATAATAATTCTTTTCTTAAACATAGAACAATACGTTTGATAGAATCAAAAAGCGAACAACAAAGACATGATCTAGACGAAGTGATGGTCATTTCCATCAGAACCGAAACTTTATATCAGTTCAAGACACGAAGTCATGGCTGATTTTCCAGTTTAAACGTCATGTCTGCGAGAATTTGGCCGTTTGGTCGCATTCAGGTGGTCAGAGAACGCAAGGACAAATGCTACAATTCGTCAAAGAAAGTCACTTAACTGGATTTATCATCAGTTTTTCCCAGTTATTCTGTGCATAATTTAAGATAGATTATGGTCAACATGTTTTTTAGAGTACTCAACTCATTGCCACTTAAGGCTGTGCTATGGGTGTAAGCACGAGGTTCTTATTTTCATAACAAGAAGCAACTGGATTTTAACCAAAAAAAAAAAAAGTTTGAAAGACATCTATGCTAGTTGATATGACGAAAAAAAAATAAATTTATTGATGATATTGATATGGAAGTCTATTAAAAAACAGAAACAATGCAGACTAGCAATAGAAAAGATATTTCAGTTGCAGCTTTTCCACCTCACCAATCTCGTGTTGTATTGGTATTTGTACTGCTGGGTCGACGACTTGGAGTTAAAACCAGTCTTCTAAAGTATCAATTGTATACAATAATTTTGTCCATTATTATTAAAATACCTATGACTTTCCGGATCAATGGAGAGATGACTGTTTTTTCGAGAAACATTTTGACATAAAGGCATTAATGGCACCAACAAGAAGCAGTTCGAATGGAGATCAGGTGCTCGTTCTCGTGACATACAAGTTGGATCGGCCAACGTACCACGTCTTAAATGGTTTGATGTTATACTTTTACCAAATCTTTGTGATATTTCTCTTCCTGTCTCTACGAACATCACACATACTTTGAAATACCATAGAACATTAAATGTTTTACGGAATGAAGCTTTCATTAAAGTATCTTATGCATGAACAACCCGATAGACAATGGACAACAATCACAAGTTTCAAGATAAAGTAGTTTGTGCTTGCTGCCATCTATTCCTATATCAAATGAACTCTGAACAAAAAAAGCAAACAGAGTGTTTTCAACTTTGTGAGCCGAGAAAACGGCTCAGTGAAGAAACGGATCAGTCGTTTTCAAAAAGAAAAAAAGCTCTCGTTGATATTTTCAATAAAAATTTAATTCAGAATAAGATGGGCAGATAGCAGTAAATACTCAAAAGACTGACTCCATATTGAAGCTGATCACATTCCCATACTTTCCTCATACATTTAATTTTTAGAAGTTCACGGTTGTGAGGACATTACGTCATGGACTTACCGGAAATTATTAACACCTAAATGCCTTTCGAGAGTTCGACGATAAATAACAGACACAGATGGTGATGGAGCAAATCGAGAAAGAACACCAACATTTGTATGACGACGAGCATTAGTTAACCATGTCATATCATCTTTCAAAGCTCTACGATGTCGCTGAAAACGAAAAGGTTCATTTAGGTAGTAGTTTACACGTTAAGAACTTTGCTCATCCAGAAGTACAAAAGAGGGTTCCACAAGATGGAGGTCATTGCAATTACATGTGCATTTAAAAGTTTAAAATACATTTGTTCCAATATCTGAATCAGTTTATCAAGATTCATCTCAGCGTTCTGAGTTTTAGCTTACAACTGGAATTCCTAAGTCTTTGATGAGGTTAACAGCTGAAAGAGGCAGCCAACATGCCATGAAAACTACAACCATCAGAATTAGGACATACCTATAGGAACATAAATATAGTTATAAAATAAAACTTGAAGCTTACATGACTCTTCGTTTTCGAACTGACGTTTGTGCTTGTTGTGCAGCAGTTAGCATACTGCCTTCTTCAACAATCCAATCAGCTCGTACCTGTAATTAGCATATATTGCGTACACCCCCTGAAATTGTTGAACGTGAAGTTCATTTTGTTTACAAGATTGCATTGAGCGGTTGATTACTCATTCTTATCTTCTCATCTCAATTCCTTGAATTCGGCTCTTACTAGAGAAATTTATCTTCCCTATTCTTAAAATTATTTCCATGTCAACTTTTTCCTTCTTTTGTTCACAATCCATGGAAATGTATCAGCTGCTTGCATATCGAATCTCATTGGATTGAAGAAGGTCGTCTTTCTCTTCCCGTAAGATCTTGCTTTCATCTTTTTCTCTCTGATCTGATTTGACTGCACACTTCACGGAGATTCATATAAGACCGCAGTCGATGAAACAGCATCAGCAACTGCCAAACATTATCAACGTCTAGTGGAGCAGTAAAACAAGCTCAACGTCTTCACTCAAAAAGCTTGTCTCCTACCATTACTCATTTGTTCTCTTTCACTTTGTTACATCGTATAATATCGTTGTCTTGTTCAGTCTCCTAATTTCACTCTGTCTTTCCATCCTACTCGCTCACTAATTCAATCTTATTTCCCGTGCTCTTTCCCTTTTTTGATTTTTGCTAAAACGAAGAGATGGCGAGATCGTTGAAGATTCTAATTCTAAAATATGAATCTGATGAATCTTGTTACTGACAGTTAAATTAAGTTTTCCAGATTTTTCAAAGATCTTTGAAACAGAAGGAAGGATTTTACCTTTTGCAAAATTTTCCAATAGCAGAATGACATAATTATGGAAGGAATTAAAAGTTGTAGAAGTAAGAGAGCAATTCCATACATAACTTTCATGCTTCCTTCGTATTCTTCCCAATTAAACTCTCCACAGAACTTGAATGAAAGATGATTAGTAAGGTTAAGAGTGTTTGTCACTACCTCTCCACATAAAGTTATATTCTCTGTTCCCATCCCCATTGTGAGAGTTTTTAGTGACTGGGCTTGAAATAATGGATATGTAGCAACACTAGCTAAACCCCAAACGGCAGCTAATATTGTCTGTAAAAGGCTTGTAATGATTTATCCAGAACAAACATGACATACTCGTGCTCGTTTCAAATTCCATGGTTCCTGTAACGGGGTTACAATACTTCTATACCTGTCTACAGCAATAAAACACAAAGACCAAGACGAAATTAAAACTAAAAACATTTAGTCGAAGAGAGAATTTAAAGAAAAAACATACCGGAAAGAGCTTGGCTTGCTGGAACAACTCTACACAACAGTATTCCAAAAGTCCATCTTTTCATAAATGCTAGAGCAGGTGTGATTGGAACCGATGTTATGCATAAGATCTGAAAAATGGAAGTTGAACTTTTCATTATTTGATGTTTGGTTTGAGATATATTGGTATATTGATATTTGAATATAATGATATTGGTGTAGAGTAAACATGTCTAAATATGGAAAATATAAATTTAGATCCGACGGAACGTGATATTTCACGTGATGCGTAAACTCATTTCTCGATGCGGATATGTTAAGAGCGGTTGAATTTATGAGTTCCTCCCCCACGTTCGTTGTCAGCTGTCAATTTTAATACTTTTTTTTCGGCTTTTAAAGCTTTTGTAAGTATCTACTGCACTACCTTATATACTATCCTTCTCTGTCTCTCAAGCTTTTCATAGATTTTTATGAATAGCTATTGCTCGGTGGAATCATACCCCCCTTCGTTCATATTTTCGTTTGGGTAAACACGAAATATGGGTATAAGCGGGTAAGTGGAACTAGATAAGATGCCTCTTGGGACAAAGTCTGAATACATGAGCAAATCCATAACACATTAGGACACAAGTGGATGAAGAGCCGCCAAAATCATTTAGAGCAAGTTTATAGGTTTCACCTAACTCATATAAAGCTTTCCTCCGCACATTAACATTATAGTTGAATGATACTAATCATTCGAAAGAGGAAGCAATAATGAGAAAGACAATATGTATAATGAAGTTGGTAAATAAAAAAATAAAAAAAAAAAAACAAAAAAATAAACTAACAAGATCCGAAACAGCTAAATTTGTTAAAAACACATTGGCGACCGTTAGTCGTTTACGAAGTATGATACTGCTGATTAGTAGACCATTACCAATTACTCCACACACAAATATGAGTGTGTAGATGCAGGAATAAATAATCTGAAAAGACGATCGTTTTAGTTCTTCCTTGTGTGAATGTATCTACGCATGTGCATGTGTGTGTGTATGTTGGCTGAGAAACTATTTATTTTTATGGTTTGTGCCAACAAACTGCCATGTTTGGCTCAAACGTGATTAGAAAATAAAAATGAGCAACAGAAGATTACTCTTCAACAAGCTCAGAGTGTTTAAGTGAGCAAATTGAGTAAGTTTATGAATCTCTGAAGACCCAATGAAATATAAAATGAAATGATGGATGAGCATGAGCTTGTCGAAGAGACAGAAGTTTTTGTGAACGTTTCGATGATTTGCCATTCAAACATTCCCATATACAGATTCGTTCTCCTGATTCAATCCCATCAACAACAATCTTTAGAAAAGCTCAAAATAAGAAAAAAAGCCTGAGAAGCAGGAAGCCGATTCAAATTGATGATGGAGCGACAAAAACGGCGGAACGTGCTCTTTGTTTTTTCTCGTAAAAGAAATGAGGAACAATAACGAAAATAGATCAATTGAACTACAAGAAATCAAAAGATGATTCTTAGAAGGTTGTTACTCAGATAAGGTGAATGTAAACACTTACACGAACTTCCAGTAGTTCTGTCCAATCACCGTACATTTGAAGAATGAGATTGACGGCCACACATTCGCTCGTCGCCATGTAGACGTGGTTGTGTCCGCCAAACTTGTGGCCCTAGTATCCACAGAATGCAACAATATGTTTGGAGATGTTCTAAGATGTGTCCCCAAGTGAAAAAGGTTGCCTTATTTGGAGATATGAAGCAGATATGCAATGATGTGCCCGGATTTCAGCTGAAAAAGGATATTAAATTAGAAAAACAGAAGAAACTCAACAAAACAAGTTTAAGCACGAAGAGCACGAATATTAACTTTTCCCTAATATCATTGCTATGACTGTCAATAAGAAGATGTCTTTAGCATTATCTCCAACATGAGAAAAAAAAAGGCAAAAAAAGATGAGTCTGTGCTGAAGAGGAAGGAATTTGTAGTATAAGAGTTAGCAGTTCAATTGAAAATTGAGACAAACGGATGATGAATTGAGAGAGACGACACACACAGTGGACTGATAGAGCTCACGAACGCTTAAGGATATATCTTGGATTGGCCAATAAATTAATTGTTTCCATGATTACTCCAGTCTTGCATGGAAAACTCAATTTTCCCTTTTTATCTTTACATTTCAGACTACTTCTATCGTCCAACTTGGTAAGTCCAACTTTCAAAAACTTTCTGCGAATAATAAGAGCACAAATGATCTGTCCTTTGTACTTTGTGCAGAAAAAAAAACTGACAAAAATATTCGAATGATAAATTAAAAATCGAAAAAAGCAGGCGATGGAAGCCATATTTGACGGCATTAGCAACAAAAACAGTGTAATAAAAAAAAAGAAAGAAGGATTGCTTAAGACAAAGCGATATCTGAGCCTTAAGAAAATAAGAGCACATGAAAAGTAGAAAAATTAGATAAGGATGCGAGAGAGAAGGAAAACCTTAGGGAAGACTCGACGTTTGAAGAGTAAGAGAGAGAGAAAGAGAGAGAGAGAGAGACAACAAGACGAAGAGAAAAAACGAGGATGTCAAAGATGAAATACGTGATGAGAGGAACAGAAAAACTAACTCAGTATTATTCTGAAGCAAAATCAAAATCTTAAGATGCGGATGTTTTTTTTTTGTTGTACAACTTCTGTCTTGCTCAACGTGCAACAGAACTCTCTCATATCAATATTCGTTAAAAATAATGAATGTAAAAGAACAATAGAGTAAACACGTGAGATTTCTCAACTCCTTATCCTCACACAACTCTTCCTTCAGAAGCTGATTGTCAAGAAGCAGCTGCTTCTGCCCCACTGATGATGTGTTGTGCCTGAGGCTCTGCCTATTATGGGTATATGGCTCCACCCATACCCTAAGGCTATGCAACTTCTCTTCATTATGACACAAAAATCTAGCAAATTCGATAAGGACAGTATGTGACAGCTTTATATAGATATGCAAATTTTCTACAAAAGTCAACAAGTTACCTCTGAATTCGGATTACAACTTCACGCATATTAATGAAATGAGCAGCTTAGAGCAATATTCGAATCAACAACAATTTCAAAACATTTGGAATATATGAACAACAAACGCATAGAGTAATATAGAATTGGCTTCCGAGCCAAACTTAACACGTAGAACATCTTATGGTAATACACGTTGAACAAATTAATTACATAGTTCTATTCATGTCCGAAGGACTTGAAGAATCAGAAACATCAGACGAACTGTCATCTCGAATATCTCGAATTTTCTTGAGCATCTTGACCATAACTGGATCGGGGCGCATATCCCTTGTCACTGGAGCGCTTCGACGACGAAATCCGACTGACGGAGCATCAGCAGCCTTAAGGGCTCAATGATGAAGCTGTTAAACATCCGACTTTATTTCTCCCTCTTTTTCTCATCTTATTCACGCGATTATCTTCTCACCCCCTCTTTTCTTTACTATCTACTTTAAAAATACTGCTGATTCGCCGAAAGAACACGAAAGGAGATTAAAATAAAAGAAATTGATAAACAAACCGATCCGAGACGAGAAAAATCTGGAAGAGGTTGAGCGAAAGATTTGGTAGTTGAAGTAGCACTAGAGGTAGAACTTTCAATTTTCATCGCTGATTCAGGAGACGAATTGCCATTCAAGTCATCTTCTCTGTAAAGGCAAAAAAAAGAAAAAACAATAACATTACAAGGACAACTCGTAGACATTACCTATCGGCATCTCCATCTTCGTTGAATCGAGAAAATGAGTGAAAGCTCGTGAAAACGTTTCCAGCATTCTGTAAGCATATCAAATTGAATCACTCAACAAATTTTTTTCTCTGAAATTAGATAGATTGCAACAAAAAAATAATAATAAATAATATATTTTTTAAATGAAATAAAAATGAACCATCGATGACTGCACATTGCCATGGTTGTCCAGAGAACCTGTTGGTATGGATGAGCCAACTTCGGAATGGTTAGAAGAACTGTATCGATCGCTTTTACGCTGTAATATTTTTTGAATTGAAAAACAACATGAACAAAAAAACAAAAAGGAAACTGATTGGATATCAGTGAATTCAATTTTGTCCTATTAGATGATGATGTGCTTGTTACCAAATTAAAAAAAAAAGAAGAGGAGGAAAATGAATTGTTAACGTACTTGTTCATTTTCTAGAGGATATTCTTCTTCCCTATTCTCCTCGTCATTGCTTGAAAGTTCTTCAATTCGATTCAGACATCTATTAGCCTCACTCATTGAGGAGGAAGAAAATTCAATATCAGCAAATCATTCGAGCATTCAGCAAAATCTATTAAAACATTCGATTTCGTCAATACAACTGATAAGAGCTATGATAACTCTCACAGAAAAATGGTTCGCGCCTAATTGGCCGTACAAAAAAATGCGAAAAAAAAAAGTTGTTTGGTACATAACAACATGAAAGAACATCTTAAGTGCATAAACAATATGTAAACAAATATTGATGAATGAGTAGGAGGGAGAAGGATAACAAGAAAATGAATTGAGATGTATATGTGCGTGAGTGTGTGTTTTCTTCAAAGTTCAGAAGGTGCGAAAGATCTACTAACTGTTATGGCGAACCCCCTCTCGCTGCCACAGATTTGTTTGTTTGATCTGCGTTCATAATCAAAAACATATCTGGTAATTGATTTCTAAGTGAAAGAAGAGAAGGATTAAATGCAAAATATAATAGAAAAACATATATACAATTTCTCATTATTTTTCATCTTCTCATTTTCTTTTAACCTCAATTCATACTCTATACAATATGAAATTTCAAATGTGGTATAAGAAATGTATTTAAATCTCATATTCAAAGGAATATAATGTTAAAGTCTCGGACGTAAGGTAATTAACTCGAGAACTGTGTCATATAACATGAAGAAATAGAAAATGTTCTAGCTTACTCATTTTCTCGAATATTGAGAAAACAACCTTGAGTAACATAGACAGCTGACCCATATTAGCTGTAACTTTTGTGAAAAGAAGGGTCAACTCCATATGAGGATAACTATTATAGTGCTACTTTCTCTTGTACTCATATTCTACTTTTCCGGAAGATTGCACACCTTTATTTTTAAGTTGCATAAGAATAAACATTAAGCTAATCTATTAGAAACTTAATGTAATGATCATTTTGCTGATCTCATGAGTTCATCTAATGCGATTGTCTTTTGCTATCTTCTAATTGCTTCAGGTAATTTTATATTTACATAATTAAATTATTCTCACACATTATATATTAGAACTTGCTGTTAGCTGTTATCACTCCAGCTATTATGGAGGTCGGCCTAGAGCATATGCGGCTCGAACGGCTGTTCCTCAAGATATTCAAGAAAGCCAAGATCCATCTATGCCTACTATGAGCGATTATGAGGAATTTGAAACGCGCAACAAAATAAAATCGTGTAATGGAGTTAACTACGTACCATTTACAGCATCAGGTTTGGCTTATATTTGTTTTAAGTAGAAAGAGAAAGTTTTTGATTGTTTTAGAATTACGATCAACTGCATCGCTATCCATATTCGGAGATGATCCCCCGTTAAGAGTGGAAGAAGGTGGAAGACTTACTTGCTCTTTTGATGACAGTCAAGAGTTCTGCAGTTGGTATAACGTGCCTTCCGAACCAAATCTGTTGAGGTATTGAAGAAAATCTATAATAGCTACATGTATTCATACTTAACTACCTTCAAGGTTTTGGAGAGGAAAATATGACATGCCTTTTGACAAAGATAGATTTGACTGCACAACAATCAGAAGCTTCAACTTTGGTAATAATATTTTGTTTTTTCTTTCTAGAATCAATACAACATCAAGAGTAGCTAATGAGAAAAAAAAATAAAGCACAACCGGTTCATAAAAATTTGAAATAGAAATAAGATGCGCGCTCTCAATCACGTGAATCACGTGGAATTTATTTTAACTATAATTGCGCAGATGAGCGGCTGCTTTAATATGAAAAACATTGAATAATTGTTCTATTCCAGATGACTCATTTTTGGTCGCTGGAGGAGAACCTGTGCTGACACCGCAGAAAGTTGCTCTGGAATCAGTTATACCTTGTCAATATGATATTGCATTTGTGAGATTTGAGTACGTTATTAAAAGCTAGCAATATTCATTATGAATCAAACTACATATTCAGCTTTTGGACAAACTCAGATGAACCCTATCTGAGATATTGCATTATACGAAATGATGAAGAGACCAATATGGATTGCAGAGTAAACTATTAACTATTTTAATGTTTGTTACTATTTTTGTTATTGTTATAGGATATTGGCCCGTCTCCAAATCCAATTAATATATCAATACCTCAATCAATGGAACCTTTCAAGATGCGAATAGAAGTTATGAACATTAAATCGGAATCAATATTACTACTTGATAACTTGTACTATGAAGGACGTATCTGCCAATTGGTATTTCAAAAAAAAAAGTTTTTTTTAAACTAAATTGAAAATTATATATTAGGTTGATGATGAAAGCGAAATGATTTCTCCATCTCCAATTGAAAAGGAAATCGAAACTACCACTAATCATGACGAAGCATCCGAAAATTTCTTTTTGGATTCTCTTTTTCCATATAATTCAGTTCAACAAGTCTCTCCATATCCTTATTACTATCAACAGCAACAAACAGTTCCAACTCCTGCTGCTGCAGAAGGACTTGTTAGTTTTACGGAGGATCCTCCAACCGTTATTGAACCAAGTTTGGAGGCAGTGTCACAGACTACACCTCTTCAAGTTCAGCGAGATGTCGAACAAACAGTGAGAAATTGCAATGAGCTATTGCAGAGCTTGAAAAAAAATTGAAAAACAAAATAATTGCAGACACCTTCTCCTGTAGATCAGCTAACAGTCTGTGAATCCCTCAGTTGCAACTTCAACAATTTTCATTCATGTTTTTATGGATTGAGTGGCATTGGGAGCACGTATGTTCTTTTCAGCCGTCTGTTCGAGTGCGATTTTTAAAATTTAAGAGGACCTTGGGTAGTAGGAGGTCAACTAATCGGAAATAGACATACTGGTATCCAAAGGATTAATCTCAAAGATGCCCAAGAAGGTATTATTCATAATAAAACAGACTGCTTTCCAGATGAAGAATAATAATAATGAAGATTCTTATTTTTAAGTTGGATTCGCTTATGTTGGAGAGGATGGCGTAAATCATAAAGACGATATGTACGTTATGGAATCTCCCAAGTTCATATTAAACAAAAACTTAAACATTGTTTTTGATTACTACACTAGATCAAAAGGTCCAAGATTAAAAGTGAGCTATTGTATAGAAATCTGAAGTAATATTGATTTCCATTTGGAGGTTTGTCTGGATTCGTTCGATTACTGCCCATATGAATCTCCGGATGTTAAGGCGCAGGTATTCTGGCATACTGATCAGAAAGTGTTCATGAGCCCCGGAACAAAAAAAGTATTGATTATTCAAATTTTTATTGCAAAGCTATTCTTTAACAGGTTTATTTCATTGCTGAAAATGTTGGGAAGAATCTTTTTCTTGCTGTCGATAATATAAGACTCGAGACGGAAGCTGGTGAAAACGCCTGTACGAACGAAATATTGTAGAACGATTATGATAGTCAAGAAAGAACAGTTCTAATATTCTACCGAGAGTTGTCCTTTTTCGTCATATTTAGCTCCCAACTTCGTTTCATACCCAATGAATAGAGTTTAAACTGTAATCCATGCCCAGAACGAAAGCGGTCAGACACTCTAGGGTTAGTATAGGATAATCTTTCTAATTTTCTTCCCTCACCTCCCAATCGCAAACCATCCATATGTATTTATAGTTTCCCAACTTCAGGAGGTTCAAGACATTCCCTTTCGGAAAACAATTGCTTCTGTCGATTGTAACACACTTTTTATAGTAACCATTAGACTGAGAATTGTCAGAAATACTCAACGATCAAGTTATTCATTGCTTTTTGTGGATTTGTTTCTTCGTTTTGTTTCCCTCTTTACGGTATGTTAAGAGTCAAGAATTGCTTGACTAATATAGGAAACATTCCACATATTCGTTATGCAGAACCATTTATTCACTTTACTTCCATATTCTGAATGTATTTTTTCCATTTCATCCTTCCCCTCTATTCAAGACTTCGACCGTCTCTAATTTTCTCCTTGCCTCTGGCGCTATCCACGGCTCATTTCGTAATCCGTTGAATGTATTCTGTGCCCCGATTGCATGGATCAGTTGTTGCCAGCCAATCGTTTGACCCTATTCTTACAGGACCCCTTATCTCCTTCACCTCCTTTCTTTTTCATAGCTGACCTCCTGATCTGAGACACCACCATATCTGAGCTGTGTTAATTTCACTTACCAATAGAAGTTTTCCCTCTCAACTTTTTCGAAAGTTCCATGCTTTTCATTGTTTTTTTTTGTTTTTCCGTCTATTGAGAATTGATATCTCGACTGCTTACGGTTTTGATTTTCATATAGATGACCATTGAATGAAATTTTTATTAATAAAATTTTTAGTTTCGATAATGAATACACGAATATTCTGCTATACTATCCTGTTGGTACTGGGGTTATCCATAGGTGAGTGGTTTTAGGACGGCCCAATAAGAGGAAAATGTGTTTTAGCTGATGCTTGTCAACCACCTTTTCAAGCGGGGATACCTCAACAACAACTATCATCACCTCTTCTGTCATTACCATCATCAAACAATGGTTTGGGTAAGTGAATCTCGATCATTCACATACTATTGAATTCAAAAGTTTCTGGCGTGAGCTCTCAGAGTTTGTCTGCGTTACAACAACCTCAACTGGCTAACTCGATAGATAATGAACTAGCTTCTATGGAATCGTCTCAAGGTTTGATTATCTGGGAAATCACTTATTATTTTCTTTAATTTATAGAAGAAGAATCATCGTTACGGTTTACTCCTTATCCTGGCTACGTTCCGCCTCCACCTCCTCATCTTCCAGATCAAAAACAGGATGTTTCAAATCTTGCTGTACACGGTCATCGTACATTAATTCAAAGTTCAGAGGTGAATCTAAGTAAACATAATTTGAATATGAAAAGAAAACTTTTGGGCTTTGTTATGATTTCTAGTGAAATCTTCGTTTTTCAATTTTTCACTTTAGGGAACTGGTCCAAGAGCGCCCTTTGACGATGCTGCGCTTCAAGAAATTGGTCAAGAGCTATCCATAGATGGTAAGCATAATAGAAAATTAAAACATTCAAATTAATCACGGAAGTTCGCCTTTCCCATTAATTTCACTTGAATCCATGAAAAAAACAAGTTTGAATTCTACAGGGCCTTATCCACCATCATGTACAACAAATATGAGAACAATCAACGATGTGCTGAGTTGCATGATATTCTTGCGAAATATAGAGCAGAATGAGAATTCAGTTACTTGTACCTTTGAGGAAAACACATCATGCCGGTAAAAATGATGAAATTTGACGGCGTAACTGATTTCTTTCAGCTTTAAATCATCATCTAATTCTTATCAAGTTGCTCATTTCCCAACCGATGAACTGAATGCTGCATTTTCGCAATTAGCTCAGAGAACAACTGAAGATCGCCCATCTGGATCATTCTTGGCGTTTGTTCAACGAAATGTCAGTGGATTATTCTCCATGCGAGCTGAATAGTTTCATTTTCAGAGTCTACCGTCTTCCACTAATGTTGTTCTTTCCACACCCATCACATGTCAGAAAGGTCACGGAAACTTGACGTTCCAATTTTGGACAGTCGGAAACCCTAATCTAAGTTTGCAAGTTTGTACACAAGATTACAGTGTTCGGTCATGTACTAAAGTAATCCAGATTTCTCTTGAATCGGTTGAAACGATTTTTTTTCAGTCAATACTCTACCATAATTCTTCATTGGTAACAGTTCAAGTAGTACACCCTAACTCTACTCTTTTTGATATTGAAATAACGCTCTCTAATATTATCAAACCAACAATTTTCGTTATCGATAATCTGACATATGATGCAGACATTTGCCAGGAACCACAAGAGGATTCCCAGAGCAATCCTTTACTTCCAACACAAGATGTTGTTGAATCCTTTTTTGAAGAAGAAGGAGCTGGGGGTGGTGAAACAGTTGAAGATTCGGCTGCTGTAGTTCCAGCTCGCCCTGGAAATACTAATGACGTCGCTATACCTGATGCAGGTTTATTATTAGCTCTCTTTATCAAGTCATAGTTCTATTTTTATAGTAGATGTGGTAAGCCCACCCAGTTCGGCAATAAAGAAAGATGACGAAGAAGGAGCTACTTCAACATTCGAAGGTATCGTTAATTAAATAGAACCATGTAACTATATTTATCCTGTGATAAACCCTTGCGAAACAGTGTAGTCCTGTTCAGTGTATAGAACAGCAGAAAAAGCAACCGCTCCTGATAGTCCGAATCAAAAAAATGAAAATGATCTGGGTGACGTTAACCGTGATTTTTCGGAGAAAAAAATTAATCTTTTGCTCAATGTCAACGACAGTTTCATTTGCAAACTAATGATTAGGGTATCTGATGAAATACTCTTCAGGACCCCCTGGAGTTTCCCCGTTCAATGGCTCTCCAAGAAACGAAGGCTTAGCAGTTCGTAAGATAAACGTTTGTCAACTGGTCAATTGTTCATTCGATGGAACTTTCTGTGGTTATGAGAATTATAAGAATGAAACCTTGCAGTAAACATCATTTAAAGAGTATCAATTCTTAATTCTCTTTTTCAGACTAGGGGAATGGAGTTTGGGAGCTGATAGGGTAGGAAACCCCCACACTGGCATCAAGAGTGATGAAAATATGGAGACAGGTACTCATGTCATAGAACGCTTGATTAACTATAGTCCTTTGAAGGGTTTTTGTTCGTTGGCACTGATAGGAGTAATTATTCCATCACCACGTACATTCTGGAATCACCACAGCTGAATCTCGACGAAGACTTTCTTCTCAGTATCGACATATATCGTAGATCAAAAGACATAACATTACAGGTGAGACACGTATCACGAATATTCACGATTCTGCTCTTTTCTGATGTTTAATCATCTTTTTCACAAAAGCATCGCATTGGGTTTTCTTAGATAACACTACTGTGAAAGAGCAACAGCTTTACTTTAGAAATAGTGAAAATGACGTGAATGTTCTGCTTCCGTCTCCATACCACCTACACCGTGATCCAATTTAAAAATGATTAAGATGACGAGCAATCAGAACTCTCCTGATAACATTCTTCTGACGTATTTCTTACAGATTTGTATCAACTCTCCGTTTTATTGCCCCTATACGGTACGGCCCTATGAGAAAGGATTATACTGGAAAATTGGTGAAACGTTTTCCATGACAAAAGCCACCAAGAAAGTGGGAAACAACTGATTAATGTTTCTTTCATCACTCTCTACTTTCAGTTCTACTTTAAAGCAATGCAATGGCGGAACTTCCAGTGGTTAGCAATTCGAAACATCCGGGTCTCCAATAAAGACTTATGTTTGAACTGAAACACGCATCTGATGATTTCTATTGCTTGCCATATGATCTTATATTTTCTCTTTTATAATATTTCCTATACTAGACATAATAATAAATATTTCTAAATGATTGATAGACTGTTCAAACGGTAAGATATGCTCCAGGCTGATATGGAAATAGATTGATATAAAGCTTCTGACACTTTTCATCTTTCTTGAAGTTGGATGGCAATCACGAAATTCAGATTTCTGATTATTACATTCGCTCTACACATAAAATTTCCTGGAAAATTAGCAAATTGTTTGTTCTTTTCGCGCTTGCTCACGCCTCTTATCGTTACATGCAGAACTACAAGATAGGACTACAAGACTTACTTTGGAACTTGAATTATTCGTGATAAAGATACTTGAGAAAAATGTTAAGCACGCGTGACAAAGTCCTCATCGGAATATCTTATCAGCTGCACCAAAAAAGGATTTAATCCTTTTTGATGTGGACGCAGTAGTAGTTGCTATTGACATGTCCCACAACTTCCATCTCCTCTACGGTACTGTCAAACACGTCAAGTAGTATTGTTTTTATTTTCTTATCTATCCTAAAAAGCTGTTATCTTCATGTCAATGTCAGTTCTCACAAGATCTTCCCCTTAATAACGTGAGCTGCTAAGTTCCCTCTGATTATTTCGTCAAAACAGCCACAAACACACGTTTGACTCTCTAGTTACGTTTGTAACAAATCTTATCTAGTATTGTCCATATTGTTGTCCTATTAAATGACTTCCTTGTTATTTACAACATATGACGAAGATCATACTCGTTTAAAACCCGAAATCAATGGTTTCATCCAGAAGACGATGACCATTGATGCCTCTTAAACATCTTCCTCCCAAGCTTCTCAATTATTGACTAGCACACTCACGCATCTACAAAAGCTTAAGAATCTTCTTTCCACTCAACGAAAGCAGAATTAAAGTTCAAACACACACTTCGCTGGGAAAACTTATCATTTTTACTTGGAAAAATCAGTCTTACGCGACATTTACGCGACTTTGCGTACGTCATTTCCGTCGTGACGACAGGGCTTAAGGTTTTATATCGTTCGATATGACTGCATTATGGGCGTTAACTCGTCGACATTTTCATTCATACTATTTTTCCAGTAAGAAGTGTGATACTTTTTATTTAACTAACCAATGATATATCAAGTTTATGATCTTTAATAGTTGAAAATTCTTGAAAGGACTTGATGAGTATGTTATCGGTTTTACGCCTTCCATTGCTCTTATTGTGTCACTTCGATTATACTTTCCATCATTTGTGTTTCGAATCCAATCATGGTCCTTATTTGTTCAGAGGATTTGATTTTAATATTTTCATTTGATAAACTACTTGATTTCGTCTTATCTACTTATTCTGTAGATCAGCTAGTCGAACATTCCTCATTTCAGTGTTACTTTATTTTAAGCCCTTAATACTTTATCTTCAATTTCCAAACTTCATCACATGTTGAGCAAAATTGTACTCAGTTCTTCATTCCTTTTCAGGCTCTCGTCTCGGATTCTACAATGAATTATCTATCCACCAGATTTGTGAAGGCATCTTCTATTGCTGACACAGCTTTCGATGGCATTGTCCTAGTCACAAGTTGCGCTAAGCAGCTTTTGAACTACGAACATACCCAGGGATTAGCTGGAGTTGTACATAACTTTGCTGAGGTACCCAGTTGCTTCCAACGTTTTTCGCATAGAGTTATACGTATAGGTTCACCAAAATTTTATTAACACCACGTCGCTTGTGCTTGTCGATAAAAATATTGTTCCATCAGGGAGAATCATCCTTTCCGGAACAGGTTTTGAAATGGAATTTATAACAAACTTTCCGCTTTTGAAGGAAATGTCTCCAGAGATTATGATGACGTTCGTCGTTTCCAGAACGCCGGCAAAGACGGAATGAAACTGTAAGATAATTTTTCCAGATTAAAACAATTATTTTTTCGAGCACTCTTAATTACAATCATTGTTCTTATCAAGAAAATGCAATGATTGATCATAGTGCAAGAGGAGTTTTCATATCTTTTAAATTATCCGAATTATTTGTTTATCCAATTTTTCTCGAAAAAAACCAATTTTGTTTAAAAAAGATGAGTGTGTGTGTTTTGATGTTTGTTGCTTTGAGCGTGATTCACAAGGGTCACGTCGTTTGACGTGATGTGGCTTTCATTTTCATTAATTGAACCAATAGAAGCGGTTGCTCTTATGCTTTAAGCCGAAATGTTTTCTGAAAACATTAATTATTTTCAGGGCTCTCTCAGTCGGTATGCGGTCCCCTCTCCTAATCACAGTACCTTCTCAACGTTTTCCACAAGCTGAATTAGTAACAGCATTAGGTGCTTTGCTTCCTGCTTACACTCCACTGAATGTTCGTGAAGAGACCTACACACAGAAGCTCGACTCATTAGGTTTCCTTAGTGTGAGTTGATCCTATAATTATTTATAGTACATTTTTTTCTCTTTTTCCAGCATTCTAACACATCTAGTCTTGTTGATATCATATCTGCCTATGAGGCAGCAATGACTGTTTGCAGAGATATCGGAGAACAAGGACCTGAACGTATGGCTCCCCCGAGAGTAGCAGACTATGTTAAGGTAATGATTTTATCTCTTATTCGCACTTTCTCGCCAGTCTTGATCAACTGAATAATATATATCTGTTTTCAGGAAGCATTCTCTGGAGGATCCGTGAAAGTTGAAATTGAAGATGATCAAGATGTTATTCTCCGAGAGTATCCTTTGATGCATGCTGTGAATAGATGCGCTAACACTGTACCTGAACATAGGGTTATTTAACATCCTAGATAATAATCTCATCCTTATCTTCAGGCCAGACTCATTCGCTTAGAGTATAATGGAGAGGGAGAAACCCAAGATACTTTCTTCTTGGTCGGTAAGGGAGTTACTTTGGATACCGGAGGATGTGATCTCAAGACTGGTGGACATATGTTTGGTATGTGTCGCGATAAGTATGGAAGTGCTGTTCTCGCTGGATTCTTCAAAGCTCTGGAAATTTTGAAGCCCAAGAACATCAAAGTGAGAATCTGGTTGAAAGCTGTACTATGTTGTTTATTTTTCTCAGGTCGTTGGCTACATGTGTATGGTTAGAAACAGTATTGGAGCCCGCGCATACACCTGTGATGAAGTTATCAAGGCTCGCAGTGGAAAACGCATTCATATTTATAACACTGACGCTGAAGGACGTATTACCATGTTAGACCCCCTAACCAAAGCTAGAGAAGAAGCTCTATCAGCTGTAAATCCCCATCTGATGACTTTGGCTACATTAACTGGTCATGAAATCGTATCCTATGGATACTATGCCACAATCATGGATAATGGTCCAGCCAAAAACAGTGGATGGTCTAAGAAAGTCCAAGAAACCGGTGATGTTTATGGTCAACCAATCGAAATTAGCAGACTTCACCCTGAGGTACATTTAATGATACGTACAGTTCAAATCTGTTTCTATTCAGGATTTCGCCTTCCATCTCTCAGAAGGACCACAAGCTGATTTAAGACAAGGAAATACAAAGCCAAGTGTTCAAACTTTAAGAGGACATCAAACGCCAGGAGCTTTCCTTATCTTGGTTAGAAAAGTTTTACAGCTGCGCTTGTTCAAGGTTTAACTTTCAGGCTTCTCGTATTGATGAGCATGGAACTGATAGCTCTCATCCTCTCAAGTTTTCTCATATCGATATGGGAGGATGTGCTGGAGATCACCCTGAGACCAGTATGCCCAACCCTCTTATCACCCTCATCTCCAGGTGAGATTATTTCTAATTGATTGTTTGAGGTCTTCTGATTTCAGTCTGGTTCTTCCTCGACAATAAAACACGTTCTTCACTTCATTCGAATATTAAACCACTGTGTTGGTGTAATGCTTGTCTAGTTAAATATTTGAAAGAGTTTCATCTTTCTACTGTATTAATATTTTATTCTTCTTTTTTCTATCTTTTCAAACATAGGAACAGGGTTACCTTTTGTGTAATACATAAAGTTTTCGATGTGTGCGTGCTTTTCTATATGTCCTAGTGGACAATTTGTTTTATCAATCCTCATATCTGTTTCGTTTCAATTCTTATCGGTGGTCAGTTCATAGTTTTGCTTTCGAGAAGTAGCTGCTTTTTACTTTTCCCGATCTTCTATATAACTTTGTAAGTATTTAGCATCCTTAAATGGACTCCAAGACGGTTGAGGCTGAGCTTTCCCAAAAGCATAACATCTTTATGAATACATCTGCATGTATTTCATCAGCTAAGGCAGCTCTTCGTGAGAATGCTGCATCGGTAAGTTATAGAGATATAGTAGCTATTTAACAATTCACCCTACATTATAGACTAGGAGAGAGATTTCTGAGACTTTCAGTCAGCTCATGAACATGATTCGTACTAGGGAGCAAGAGTTATTAGATGAAGTTGATAAAGTTGTTCGCACCAAAGAAACTAAGTTGGCTGAGCAACAACAGAGAGTCTATCATGGAATTCGTGAGTTCACCATATGCATCTTCTGATCCTTTTTTCTATTCAGTATTATGTGATAAAATCTTAGAAGTCGTTAAGAGCCGACCAAGCGAAGCGATTCAGAATCATGATGCTATTATGATGAGGTTTCGTTATTAGTTTACGTGTTTTGGTTCTGATCTGAAGTGTTCCAGACTTAATAGCATTGACCACACTATAAAAGACGCCGGAATGGTTGCCTTTGAAAAAGATATTTTGACTTTCCGTTGTGCCATTTATACTTTTGGTTTCATTCAAGATATCATCTGTAACGTCCAATCTGTTCCTGTGAGTTGTTTCTTCATGCTTATCTTTTTACATTCTATTTAGTCGGGTGAGAGTCTACCTCGAGAAATTGAAGATTATGAAGACGATATTGGGATGAGCCATAAGTCAGTTTTTCGCTACGCTCCCAATAGAGAAAGAAAAGTGTTCTCAGCTCCAGCTACTACTGTAAGTTCGATTGGGAGTAAGCTCAAGTAATTTTAATTCTCCTCAGGTTCAACAATGGCTTACAAGCATTCCCTCCGGAGCTGCTCTTGATGCTGATGTCTCCACGTTGGTAGCTGAGTTTGAAATTCTCAAGGTAAACCTTTGCAACATCCATTCACTAAAATTTCTAATAGGCTAATTCTCCCACAATCGAAATCGATCAGTCAGAAACCAGCTCTTTCGATGTGTTGAACGATTGTAAAGGCTCTACAGATTCAAATACTGTAGTAAGCAGTGAATTTGCAAAGGTGGCTTCTACTAAAAACAAACTGAATTTTATCTTGTTGTTACAGATGCTGAGCCGGCCCTTATCTGATTGGCTCATACAGAACGGACTATCTTTCGTAGATGACTCCTCTAGTAAGGGTAGTACCATTTCTTCAAATAGAAACAAAAGAAGACATAGCTTCGAAGACCACATCAAGTAGGATAATAATCGTATGAACAAGACTTATAATATGGTTCAGAAGCAAACGATTTGGATTTGAAGATATCATTCGTAATATTCAAATGTCAAGTTCCAACTCATGGTTTATGGGGGAATCATTAGATGATTCTGAAGTAAAGGTTTGTTCTATAACTGGGGAATGCACTCACAAGCTTCTCTTCATTCAGTGCGTTGTTCATGATAAGGCCAGTGAAAGCGATTCTCAATCAGCTTCCGACTCGGATCATTCAGTGAGTTCAAGAATGAAACATACCTAACTTCTCTATTCAAGAATCAAAAACTGCCTGAAGCTGAGTACATCAAAAGATTACGTTTGATGTTCAAAATGTTCGACCCTACCTGGTATCATCACCTGGTGTAACATTATTCTACTTTTGTTTCAGGGGCTCAACTTCACCGTCTTCGTTATCAAATGAAAGATTAGATCAAAACTCGGACTTGTATTGGAAGGTATGTAACAGTAAAAAAGTTTATGACTGTAGTTAATAAATTTCAGCAAGTAGTGGATAAAATTCAGAAATCTTATAATTGGCTTTCATAGCTAAATGATTCGATAACCTCGCATCACAAAACTAATTCATATATGTGAACTAAGTCAAACTCTTAATGTAAACTTATCAATGTACTTATTTGTAAAGTGTCGTGTAGTTATTGTACAAAAATCGCAATGAATTTTATCAAATGTGTACCAAGATCTGAAACATTTTTACCATCCGCCAGAAGACTTGACAGATAGGCCGTCCATGGTTTTATCAATCACATGTTTATTTCCACCAACTATCAGAAGGAGTTGTAAAAAAAGCTATTAATAACTTCAATTACCTACAACCACGTTCATAGATCTGTTGTTCTCTCCAAATAACGATAGTTCAGCTTTTCTATCTTTTATTTCCGTGATGTCCTTGTTATCAGCATCGTCTCGTTTCGTCACAGCTGC